>ML677335.1:12169264-12197674 GCA_007922305.1 Dermatemys mawii | reverse complement strand
TCACTGCATGCATCCGATGAAGTGGGTATTAGCCCACGAAAGCTTATGCTTCAATATTTTTGTTAGTCTTTAAGGTGCCACAGGACTCTTTGTCGTTTCTGAAAATCCAGGCTAACACAGCTACCTCTCTGATTTTTTAAAAACCTTGTTTACTTTACATATAACAATAGTTTAGTTCTATATTACAGACTTGTAGAAAGAGACCTTCTAAAAATGTTAAAATGTGTTACTGGCACGTGAAACCTTAAATTAGAGTGAATAAATGAAGACTTGGCACACCACTTCTGAAAGGTTGCCGATCCCTGGACTAGATGATCATAATGGTCCCTTCTGACCTTAAAGCAAGGATGGGCAAACTGTGGCCCGTGGGCTAATTCTGTCCGGCCCCCTGACCTCCCAGCTGAAGAGGCTAGTTCCTCTCCCCTTCCTCCTCCCACCGCAACCTCAGGACACGGTGCGAGCAGAGCTCTGGGGGGAAGGACTGCATGCTCCATCGGATCAGCGCAGCAGCGTGTCTGGTGCCAGGCCAGACATGCTATTTTGAGTGGCGTGGTAAGTGGGCAGGGGCCAGAGGTCGGATAAGGGCCAGAGGGTCTCGGGGGATGGGTGGGGGGGGGTCAGGGAACAGGGGCGTTGGCTAGAGCATGGGAGTCCAAGGAGGCTTGTCAGGGGACTGGCATGTGGCTAGGAGTCAGGGCAGTCAGGGGGCAAGGAGCAGGGCGGTTAGATAAGGGGTCCTGGGGTCTCTGGAGGGGGCGGTCAGGGGACAAGGAGCAAAGGGGCTTAGATGGGGGTGGGGTCTTGGTGGGGATGGTTAGGGGTGGGGGTCTCTGGAGGGAGTAGCCAGGGAACAAGGAGCTGGGGGTGGGTGTTGATGGGTCAGAGGTTCTGAGGGGGGCAGGAAGTGGGAGAGGGTTAGATAGGGGGTGGGGCCAGGCTGTTTGGGGAGGCACAGCCTTCCCTACCTGGCCCTCCATACAATTTTGAACCCCGATGTGGCCCTTCAGGCCAAAAAGTTTGCCCCACCTGCCTTAAAGTCTAACAGTTTATGTTCCTGGAGTGTCTGCAGGAAAGAAGGAGATGATGCAGTTCCTGGTTGATATACTACTTCAAAACAAGGAAAGTGGTCCAGCTTGGGGCTTAAATAATTTGAGGCTTAAAAAAAGTAAGAAAGGCAATGATAGTAATGCTGTTTTTCTAGAGGCAAGATTGAAACGATTGCCTTGAAGATAACTCAGAAGAATGCACTGTGTCTCCATCTGCAGGACCAGGAGTTACTCTGAGGGTACACACTATGGTGGTGGATCATGCAGAAAGCATGATTAGCAATTCCTTAGAGAGGAGCACTGCCCACTTTATGGAAAGCTCCCCGTTTCCTGCTTCAGTGCTTGAAGAACTATAGATGAAAAGCCAAACCCCTGGGGGCCAAAACCCTCCCTCATGCCAGGCAAATCAATCAAGAACATCTGCTCTAACAAACAGAGGGGAAAGGGCATTTCGGCATGTTAAAAGCACAAAATGACAGCAAGCACTGGACATCAGTGTGTAGGCAGCCTTACAAATTTACAGACAAGGGTCATGACCTTTTCCCTAACACTTCCATATATCCTTATGAATTAGGGGGGCAAAGAAAGATTTATGGGACCAAGTCTACTCCTAAATTTACTGTAGCGAAGTATCTTTGAAAGTGATGGAAAACATCAGACACTGGTTAGCTGTTTTAATTAACAAAATGTTTACAGAAGCATGCTAAATTCTGAGATTAAAATGACATCTTATCTGTCACAGTGTAAAACCCTGTGTGGTCTACAACAGTCACAGCAGGAAGGAAGTGGTAAGCTGCTTGCTCTCAGTGACTGACAGAAGAGAATTCACTTACGGTGACCAATGAGATGTTCTATTTCATTCAACTTCATTTATTTTTGTTACATGTTCAAAATTAGAGAATATACACTTTTGTGATCAAATCCCTCATTTGCCTTCCCCCTAAACTTTACTTCCTGAATTTTGTTCATTGCTTAGCCCTAAAATATCATGCTTTAAGATTTCATCATCCTTATTTTAATTTATTATTCAATTAATGGTCATCCAGTTCCCATTTAGTCCCTGAACCTACAGTACTTACACAGAGGCTTAACTTGAAACACAGGAGTAGTCTTGCTGACTACTCAGGTGCCTGCTGAGTGTTTCAAGGACTGGGGCTTTAATGTGGACTCTTAAAATTGTTCTAACATTCTAACACAGGCTTCATTTTCAATACCTGCAGTTACTGCAGCTTTCTTCAGAGTCACAACCCATTGCTATTAATTCTTACAAGGCAATTTGCATTTTGCCTCAAAGAAATACATTATTATCCTCACTTGTAATAACACACTACAATAAATCATAATTAATGTTTTTGATAAGTACAAAAATAGAGCATTACACTATACAGATGTGTTATTAACTTCCATCAGCATGGTAACAGCAGAACATCAGAAAAAATGACAATAAAAAGCACCACTATTTACATCACTGGCTTTCAGACTTTTTTCTTTTGCGGACCCCTAAAATTTTTCAAATGGAGGCGCAGACCTTTCAAAAATCAGCCTATTAAGCAAGTTTTGCCACTCTACTATAAATAAATACTACATGTTGGTCAAATTTATAAATGGAGGATGAGTTAAATATAATTCATTGTAACAAAAAAAATAAGAAATTAGACATCAGAGTTTAAAGTGAACAAACTTGAGCAAATCTAAATATTACATATTCAATACACATGGGGCTATGCCTTGTACCTATTTGATTAATCAATATGCATTCTACTTTCCCACCACTCTGTTGGGAGCACTTTTAGGAAGCTAAAAGAAAACTCTTAGACTATTTGCAGTAAGAGAGTAAAATTTTGCAGTAAAATTTTAAAAACTTTCACAAAATGTTTTATTAAAAATGTATTCTTTCAAAAGAGTAGCTGTAAGATATTTACATTTAAAAGGTACCCTATACTAGTATTGTACAAAAGAACTGAGTCTGGTGGCCTCAGTCTAAAACAGCGTCATCATTAGTAAATAGGATGTAGCTATTTTGTTGTAAAAGGCATCTTGTTATGAAAGACATCTTTTTACAGCTTAACACTGAATCCTACATTCTGAACAAGGGCTAACTTCACTTACATGAATAGTTCCATCAGTGAAGCTACCCTGGAACATGAGGATTTGCAGGATTGGGCCCTTAAGTTCCCAGTGTCCTTACCAGAAAACCACCAAAGCAAGTCAGCACATCTAGCAGTCTCTAATAAGAAGATAGACAAGACTATCCATGCATATGGGTGTTGCAGGTTAGTTTGTGGTGCATTGGTTGACACACGAGTGGAAACTTACACTGTGTTGTTGCTATCAATCCGTTACTGTCATGACAGCTAAAAATTCACCAAAGGTTAAATAAAAAGGCATATTCAGGATGAGATGAGAAACAGAAATAATGCAATTTGTAAGCTATATATTACCATTAAAATACTCTCTAGTTCCTTCTCTCATATCATTCCTATAATATTATATGATGTACTTTCTATTATATGGTTATAGGGAACTATAAAATAATACTATTTTATGCCCCAAACTGACAAACAAGGAAAGTCACTGTGCCCTTTAGAGCAAACACAGCTGGAACAGCTATGATTAAAAGAATAATGAGCTTAAAATCTACATGTACTTTATCTGAACTGTGACAAAGTAGATACCAATTAACAGTAGTCTAGTGGATCCAGCAATTGATTAGGTGTGCAGGGTAACAAAGCAATGAAGTGATGTTTATTCTTTAGTGGGTTAATGTAGTTAGCAAGAGTGGTGATTTACCAGAGCTTTAGCTAAAAGACAAACTCTTGTGGCTTATTGCCACAGCAACATAATATCATCAGAACTAAAGATCTGGTTGTGCTTACATTTTAAATTCTTGTTTTAAAAAGTTTTGTAACTCAGTGTCAGTATAATCCAAATTAAAAAGGTTGTGCACAAGCATATCTTGTATATTTCCCTCATAAACATGGAAGTCTTCCATTTTAGCTTCACTCATATTGAGCCAACTCACTTGAGTGTTATCTCCCTTTTATTGTAACTTAGGTACTTCAAAGGCCAGTTTATGAAACAAATATTTTTGCTAATGAAGTGGCTCCCACATTCTTTTGGTCAAATCATAGCTTTGCCATGAGCACTGTGGAAGGGGCTGCATGTTGTTGGCTATAACATGTCCCCCTGCAGGCTGAAGAGGCAGTGCGATCTCCCCCAACCAATTCCATGAAGACAGCTCCCTCCCACTCTCTGCAATTAATGTTGGGTACCCAGTGCCAGGGTATCTTACACCTTAAACTCCCTGTGTGGGTGCACAGGATTGGCTACAATCTCAGAGGTAGCACATATGCACAAATATCACGTAGGGATGTGCTTTAGACAATAATAGTCTATGATGTCAGATGCTCTCTATCTTTTTGTCCCACTTTGGTCAAACAAAACTAGGTTTCACAATTGGAATCTTGCAATTAGCCTCCCTCAGTATTAAAAAAAGCCTTTGAAATGTTTAGTAGATAATATGCCTAAACAGCAGCTGTTTTTCTAAAATTATCTTTACTGTGCATCGCAGTGCTAAGCTATAGATTATAGTCGTACTATAGCTCAAGTCTATTGTAAAGCAATTACACTTTTCCAGTATTTGCTGTTTGTTATGATACTGAGATCCTATTTCTTTTTTGCCAGCTTATCCCTCTAAATGACAACCTGGTTCATGCACATAGGGATCTCAGACTCACCAGAAGCTTAGCCCTGTTTTATTGATTCCCCCTGGTTTACTTCAAACAACAGTAAAGCAAAATTTCCTAGCAAAGAAATCAATAAGGCTTTAGATTAAGGTTCTCATAAAACATTTAATAGATGTTACACTAATGATTTATTGTATATTCATTATAAATTAATAAGGGCAACATTTTGGCATCTGATTTAGCACACTGTACTTAAGTATATGGAGTGCATATCTGAAGTACCCTCCTCGCTCCTCTTTCAATGGCTCTGTCGAGAAAGACTTTAGAACTATACAACATTCTGCTGCTGTCTGGACATTACTGTATATCCTACAGCTCAACAAATAGCATCTCTTGCTTACAGCATCTAACAGTAACTAAGCACTTGGCAGTTGCTGTCTCATGAGGTGCAGGAAAAGGTCAGTAGGAAAAGCAGAGATAAATTGACTAACATATACAAGGATATCAGTACCCTGGATTAACCCTTAGAACATTAGCATTTTACAGACTTCGAGACAACCAAATTAATGCTTAAGATGTTTGCATGTGCATATATTCAACACACCCAAAGGACACCAGCCTGTTACTTGAAAGGTTCAAGTCTAGATTACATCCTGCTCCTTTTAGATACCAAATCACAAATTCAACCTGCCACACATTTGCAATATTTTGTCAAATCTGACTGCATTAGCTTTGAGCACTGGCTGGGGAAATCACAATTTCTCAGGTTCTGTTCCCTGTTCTGCCACTGCTTTGGTGTGTGACCAACGTCAACTCATTTCACTTCCTATTGACTTCAGTGAGACTTAAAGGCTATTGCAGGAAAGGGCTGCTATATTTAGAAGTCAGTTTGTAAAGTGATTGGGGGTCTTTCTGAATGATAAACACTACACAAGATCAAGGAATTAAGGTTCTATCTTGGAATTGTTTTAATTACAAGTTACTCATAACTAAACATTTTCCCTTTATACCTCAGATTCTGGTCTATCCTCTAAGAACCTACACCATATCAAAAAATCTTTCCAAATCAAGCATCTTATTATCAGTTCATTAACGACCTCTCTGTGTGTTAAGATGGTGTTACAGACATTTTGCCAGCACTTTTCATTGTTCTATGAAGTGATTTCCACATGACATAAGCAGTCCTTAAATCTTCTAAATTCTGTGGACATACAAGTACATATCATATATTCAGCACAAATATCTACAATGTTAAGGTTGTGACTTGAACTGCACATACGTAAAGAAATTCAGAGCTAAAATTTTCAAAGTAACTTTGACTATGGTTCTTTGTGCATACATATGCACTGTTTCAAAAGTGTCTTTCATTACATGATCATACAGCACAGGGCAAAGTAGTATACTAGTTATCTAATAAAGCAATAAAACAGAAAACGGGAGCTCTTCCACAAAGAATGTATAAAAAAGTTTGAGTCACGTTTAAACTGCACCCTTTCTATAACCTTAGGTGTACATATGTAGCAAACATTAATGTTTGTAAAGCACTTTGAAGATGAAAAGTGCTATGCCAGTACTAAAGATGGTTATTCTTAACATTTTTATTACTGCATATTTGTTGTATGATTCAGATATTGTGTCTCATTACTAGTGTCATTACTTTTGTTAGAAGTGAATCTCTTCAAAAGATTTTGAACTGAAAAACCAAGATTTGCCTGTCCACAGTAATTAATGGAAAAATCAAGCATAAAGGTGATTTAATCAATAAAATAAACCAAAATGATACGTAAGATTATAATTGTACCTGCCATTCTAGCTTTACATTTTGGGTTTATGATGTCACCAGGAGACCTGCCTAAATTTACAGTCTTGTTATTTTTAGTTGGTTAAATGGCTCTTCATTTAATACTAACTTAGTACTTTTATAGCATTTAACATTTTGAAATGCTCTACAAACATAATATTATCAACTAGGATAATGATAAATTACACTTGCCAGGATTTCACCCTAGCAGTCCTGACCACCAGTTCTGTACTCTAATGCTAAATAATAATTCCCTCTTTTGAGATCTGATGTTTGGAAAAGACACTTTACAGGAAGAAGGTATAGATGATGGAACATCCTAGCAAGATTATTTGTGGAAGTTCCATCTCTGTAGATATTCAAGAAGAGGATAGATAGGAACACAATATTCCACAAGGATAATCCCATACATAACAGATGCTGGGGCAATAGAAAGGCAGCAGATAGGACAGTCTGCTAGATCTTTTCCATTTCTAATATATAGGCTTCACTCTTAAACCTGGGTTTCTCATACTGACACAGAAATACATTTTTAAAGGGAAAAAAAATGCAATTCCACTTTAGTTAAAAAGGAAAAGAAACAAGGCACAGAAATCATACACATACGTTTAGCTATTAAAACTTCACCCTTTTTTCTAATTACTTCTTTAAAGAGTGGATTTTTATAAGTTTTCACATCTTGTAAGTGGAAGGCACCATATAAAGAAATATAATACATGTATCTAATATACACATTCATACTTATGTAAAAATTGTAAGCCATTGGCTATATTTCTAATTGAATCCAAATGTAGTTACATTAATTAAAACCTGAATAAAATCAGCAAATTAAGGAAGTATTCATTATGGGCTCAATCCTGACTGATTAAATTGACAACAGTAGAAGCTCAGGGTACTCAGCATGTCACAGGATAAAGTCCTATAAACACGACTGTTGAAGATTGAATAACAGATGTTTTCTCATATAAAAGTGCTTTCAGTTACATTAATGTACCCCGAGCAAAGTAAAAATATTGCACTGACTGTTCCAAAATAGATTATTCTTTCTCTGAATATAGAAGTAACTGGGGTAGTACCATTGTAACAGAAAGATGTGATCCTTAACAGAGACAACAGGAAATAGTATATTCTGAATCAGTCCTTGCATTTCACTCCAATTACACTTTAATTAAAACATTTAACTACAGTTAAAAATGATTGCAATGAATAAAAAGATGGAGGTTTATCTAAACTCAACCTGTCTATACTGCACTGCCATGTTACACACCTTGATTTTTCAGCAGAGTAGGGACTAATCACATAAGGAATGGGGGATGCATTGCATCTCTAGGCAAAGGTACCTTGCCTTTGAGCACACAGACAGAGTACTTCCTACTGCTTAAACCACAAAGAAGTATCAATCTTTGGGAGGGGTCCAAGGCCCCCTTGGGGGCCATGAGCAGGTTTCAGAGGGCCCTCCAAGCAGGGCTGGCAATAGATTCATTGGGGCCCAGGCAGAAAGCCAAAGCCATGCTGCCCTTTGCCCCGCCACCCGAGGCTAAAGCTGAAGCCTTATCAACTTAGCTTCGCAGGGCCCCCTGTGGCACAGGGCCCCATGAGTTGCCCTGTTTGCTACCCTCTAATGCAAGCGCTGGCTTTTATATGCATAAAACAATTGTTGTGGCACAGGAGGGCCATGGAATTTTTATAGCATGTTGAGGAGGGTCTCAGAAAGAAAAAGGTTGAGAACCCTTGAGTTAGAAGATGCATACTTGCTCTCTAGGGTGACCAGATGTTCTGAATTTATAGGGACAGTCCCGAATTTTGAGTCTTTTTCTTAATATAGGCTCGTATATAAGAACTCAGCTCCCATCCCGATTTTTCATACTTGCTGTCTGGTCATCTTGTTGCCCTCAAGGATGCCAAAAGAGACTAAAATACTTCTGAGAATTAAAGAGGGTAAACAGGAGAATAAAATAACTGTTAAACCTAGGATTACTGCTAAAGCTCAGCTCCAGGTAAATCAAGATAATCTCAGTTTGTGAAAAAGTTTTATTGTATTCTCATTGACTGCAGACAAACCTTCTGTTCATATTTCCATGCTGAAGTGCTCATATCACAAAAGTTTGCATACATGTCAGCTATTAATATTTTCAGAGTTAGAAGTTTACAAAATATGTCTAGCGTTATATCAGTTTCCTCATTACTTAACACATGCAAAACAACATGTAGTTAGCTTAAAAAAATAAAGCCAAATAGGAACTAGTCTTTATGAGGTATAGGAATAACAACAGACACAAACTTAAAATGAAATTTTGGTCTCATACACAAAGCCTAGTTGAAAGGACTTTGCACAAACGACCTAAGCAGCAGTTTAGGGAACAGAAACCTCCCTCTCCATCCTGCAGTCCCAGGACTTTGGACAATATATAAGTCCCACTGATCACACTTACAATTCCCCCTAGGAACTCTCTCAATTCCTGCTGACCGGTAAAGACGACAATCACAGAGCAATAGCCTGCAGTGCAGTCCCTCTGCATGTGCTCTTTATAGTATGCTCCCCCACACAATAGAAATGTAGTGTTTCAGTTGCATTTGGGGCCTTGCCCCAGTGGAAGTGGAATTGCCATGATCTGGCCCACAGTGATTTTAGTAAATTCATCATGTCTGATGTCCATTTTAAAACTCCCTGAACTGAGAGACTTACTGGCTGGCAAATGAACATTCTACAGAGAGCAAATGAGTCCTCTTGATCCTCAGAAATGCGAATCATAGCAATATAGCCTCTTGAACCTTCATTGCCTTTCTGGACAAAAACAATCTTGTTTTCTCACAATAATGGCATAAATTACAACCTTGCTGTTCCAAGGGGGTTAATTACCATAATACAATTGTATTCTTGGGAGACTGAAAATCTTTAGTACTTCTTGCTATCTCAGTGATGTTACTTTATTATTTAATCAGATTCTTTCAATAATAATTTTGAGTTACCTGTTAGATGTTCATGTTGAAAGCCCCTAAAAGTATTCCTTGGCAAGTCTGATGTCAAGATTAAGATTGCCTTGTGAAGTTATTTTCTGTATTTCTCTCCAAACGGAAACAATTTTAGAAATGAAAACTGCTAGATAGCATCCAGAAATGAAGAAAGGAGGAAGTCCTACCTCTACTACTGATTTGGAATCCAGTCGAAAGTTGAAATCTCCAAACACAAAATATGAAACCTTCTCAAACCGTTGATCTCTAATTCTGAAAAGGCAGACAAAAATACATTAAACTGCTGTCTATGCAGCTTTCTATGTAAAAACAAAAAAAAAGCCCTTTACAAAAAAATCCCTGGAATTATAATTGCAAATTGTTAAAATATACTGTAATGAAAACTATATATTCACAATCACATTTCACTTTTAAGCACAGCAGTAGCAAAATTATTTGTGGAACAGTCAACAGCATTAATTTATTTGGAATAAAACTTCACTATAGATTAACAACTTGTTGGGATATACTGTTATAAGCATGCTGATAACATGTAGTTCTGTTTTTTTCCCCCTTAAATCCATATGTGTTTGGTTTATTTGCTTTCTCTGGTTAAAACAGCGGCCTGTATATGAGTATCCTAGCTGCAGTTCAGTCCAGACAGGTGAAGAGATGCTCAGAGGCCAGGGAAAGCATCCTGAGGAGATGGTAGAAATAGTGACTAACTCCAGTGGGAGCACCTTTGAAAATCAGTTCCTAATTGTCTTAGGGGGGACACTTAAAAACTGAGACACCTAAAATTTACGGACACTTTTGAAAATACCTGCCTCAAACTCTCTGTTGCTTCAGTTTGACATCTGTAAAATAGAGGTCCATAATGCTTCCCCATATTTATTCAGCAACCTTGAGATCTATGGATGAAAAGTGCTATAGAAGTCCTAAGTATTATTTGTTACTATTTAGCCTGATACTGATCTATGAAGTCCTATGCAGCCTGGGTTATGACTGACTGAAAAACGTTCTCTCTGTGTACTGTTATCACAGATGAGACATATGAGCTAAAATCCTTGCTTGTCTGCAGGAAGATATTCTCACTGGAAAGCCTTGGATTCTGCAACTGGCTATCACCAAGACATTTGACATTCAAGATATGGTGTAAAGCTTATGGAGTAAAGCTTATATCTTTTCTCAGGCTTTTGATCAGAGTTGGAAGCTGAGTGAGGGAAGGCTATTTGTTTATTTTTTCAGTGATTTTTAAAAAATTTTCAGTGTTTCAGTGTTTATTATTTAATACTTGTAAAAATTGCACAGGCTTCTAAAGGCCTTGGTATTGGCCAAATCTTTCAAAGTGGAATAAAATCAAGTAAACCAGTCATTGAATCAGCACCTCATTTTGGAAACAGAGATGAACTAATCAATCTCCTATCATCAACTGCTGAAGACATGAAGTAATTCACCAAAATATTCTGACTACAATTAGAAAAATAACACTAGACAAAAAGCACAAAATAATTTTATACCATATTAGGAGCACAGTGCACAACAAAGAACCAATAAATCTAAGGCACTACATAAATGTACTCTGGAAGTAAATAAATACATAAGCATGATGATGCCAGAAATCCCAACTGAGCTGGAGGTAAGGGCCCACATGGACAGTTAAAGAATTATAAAGAAACCTACAGTAAGTGGCCTTCTGGAGCTATAATGCCCAGATAAGAGACATTTGTTTAAAATGGCTTTAAAAGTTTTAATAAATTACCCCCATTTGGACATTTCAAAGCTATAAAGTAAGAAAACACCTGGGTCTTTAAATGAGATACTGCTTTGCTTGTAAAGTATCTGTCCACATTTTTACCCAATAGCAATCTATTACATAAACAATATTATTTCACTGAAAAATTCATGCACACTGAACCTCTGACAGTGATTATTTGAAGCAAATGCTCCTGCAAAGAGCTATCCTTTTCCGCTAAGAAAATCTCAAAACCCTCCATTCAATTGACAAATTATTGCAGGTACTATTAATAAATACTATCCACTGTCAACTGCAACCAACCATTAAGAAAAGCCTGTCAGTTCTGACCTATACATAACATTAGTTTGATTAGTCCTCTCATGGCACTTTAAGGGAAAATGAGAACTTAAAAGTTAAACCATTTACATTACCACAATTTGCTCACACTATCATTGCAAAATCTGATATACGATTTGTACACAAGAAAAGCTCCATCTGCTTTGTCAACTTTCCTGATTCATATCCCAGTTTTGGCTTTGCTTTGTGCCATTTGCTGCTGACAAAAAGCTGAGAGCTGTCACTGGAATAACAAAGTTGAAAGAAGTTCGCTTAAAACAAACTGATATTATGAAGATGAAATCTGTAATTGCATTATGCAAAGACGCCTTTTTCAAACACATTGTGCCAAAAAATGTCCAGTCAGAACTGTTAGTTATCAAAAGTTCCAGTTAGAACTTTTGATAACTAAATTAATTAGAAAAATCCTAATTGGTTACTGACGAACAAAAGAGCAGATTGCCAATGCTGAAAATTTGTTGTTCATTAATATAATTAATAACTACATATGCATTTAGAGAATCAAAATTTAACTATAAGATCAGGACACATAAGACTAACAGGATTGTAGATATTATATGTTCATTTTAAGGGTGGCATATTGACTGTTCCTGGTCAGAAGACAGTTTAGCAAAACTATTATCTACAGAAAAACGTGCAGGTGATAACGGCCACCTAACAGTTTCTCTTTGTTCGTTTTATTCCATATTTTTGTCTATTTTATCTGTTGCAAAGTATTACAATATATACAGTAATAATAAAATAAAAATAATAGAGAATGGGGCCAAGATTTACCACTCTCATATTCTGATGGAGTAATTTAATTACCCCTTACCTTCCCTGCTCAAAATTGGAGGGTGTTTGGATCCAAGAGTTTAGATAGGAGCCCTTCTTTAGCAATTGGTGTTGTATTTTACATATTCAAAGCACTGTGAACACATTAACTAATTTCATCTTCAGAATGTTAGGGTGGGGTAGTATTATAAGTGGTAGCACCCAGTTAGAGGTGGGAAACCAAGGCAAAGAAGTAAAGCGATCTGCCTAAGATGACATAGCAAGTCAGCTGGCACAGCTAAGAGCTGACCTCTGGAGCTTGTCAATTGATCAGATCAAGTTAATCTGGTTTGAAAAAGCTTACATTCATATGACACAACTCATCACAGTGCTCTAGCTCCACATTCGTTGGACCTCTGGAGTCTTCACACAAAACAGACTAGGTTTGCTTCAAATTGAATTAGTTTGGTCTTTCGTGCATGCGAACACAATTGTTGCACACCACTTTTTGCATGCCTCTAATGGCTCTCTCACAGTGCTTTGCAGGCTGACTGTTTCTAACACGTCCCTGTTGGTAACTGATGTGCCCTCCATACCCTTCTGCCAAGTGTCCAGAATGATGTGTCCCCCTCCTTTAAAAAGTGGTGCAGAGCCAGATTTTGCCCATTTGCTCTTAGATCCCAGGGTGTCATTCTGGCAATACAACCACAATTGCACTACAGAAGCCCCATGACATGCCTTGTGCAACTGCTTGAAGCTGTGCTGAGACCCTGGATCTCATCACTTTCTGGGGAGAAGCATTGGTTCAGGAAGCTCTTGTGGCCAGCTACAAGAATAAGCCTTTTTGTGGGCTTTCCAAAGCAGATGCCTGCAAGGGGTCACTACTGGGACACTAACAAGTGTCAGATAAAGAATAAGCAGTTCAGGCGAAAGTACATTGAAACAAGGGATAAAAGGAGAAAATTGAGCAGAGGACATGGGACCTGTCCATTTTTTGATGAACTGTACAGGATTTTACATAATTACAGTTTGACCATCCCAGCTACTTCAGTCTGTTGCCTGCACTCTGCACCCCCTGCGGATGGCCTGGAGGCTGAGCAGGAGGATGCCTGAAAGGAGCTGCCCCCCTGAGAGCTAGGATCCATTTGGGATCCAGGAACCTGATGGTGGCAGCAGGAAAGCCATCCCCTGTCCAACCCTGTTACTACTTCCCTCAATTCCTGACTTGCATCAGCTGAACCTGAGTCCTAGCCAGAAACCCAGACCAGAACTGGGGAATCTGACCCCTTGGAGGGAATTTTGTCATGCATTTACCTATATTTACAATATATTGTATATTATTATTTTTGGTGGCTGTGAGCTAGGAGCTCCCACCTCCCTCCTAACTCAGCCCTTTTGCTGCTTCAAAATGGCACCTGCCAGCATGGTGCAGAGGCATTCTGTGCCTCTCCCCCGACCCTTTCTCCCACAGCAAATATGAGTAACTGAAGCATTCATTTGAGCAAAATTCAACATTTCTTGAGTCAGGACTTAGAGGAAACTAAATGTGGTTGGTTTTTGTAGTTTACATGAGATATGAGTGTACACTGCATGCCCGGACAAGGCACAAACTATACTACTCTCAGCTGAGTACAAAAGCCCTGTGATGCGCATTGGCGCTGATGATCATTGTAGGATCCTATCTGTTTTTCTCTACACTCTTTCTCTGAAGTCTGCAGGGGAGATATAGCAGGACCTCACACTAAGAAATAGCTGTTTTGTTGCACGTTACAGGGACTAGCTCAATGCCCTATGCCCCTGGTACAGCTTGCAAGCGCCTTCTACTCCTGCAGTGGTTCTGCGGGGGACCATAACTTCATAGCGTATCAAGCTGCTCTACCCTTTTCCTTTCTGAATAAGATCTTTTTCTGCCTCCTGCTCATCCATCTCAGTACAGCAGAACCTCAAAGATATGAACATTAGAGTTATGGACTGACCGGTTAACCTAGACTTCATGTGAAACTGGAAGTAACCAACCAGGCAGCAGCAGAGACAGAGAGAGCTGATCTGGATGCCTGCTGTGTCCACTAGGCAAGACTGCCTACCTCCTGGTTCCTAACACAAATAGGCAAATTCCCACTTGACTACCATTCTATGAATACTCAGGCTATAGTTAAAATGTTCCTTCCCTCTGTCAAAGTGGCCTGTCCATGGCTTCATTATCTAAGGCAACAGGGGATAAGCCAAGTTTCCCAGAATAACTGGACCAACCTCCACACCATTAATGTTCACAGTGCAAACAGTCTGTTCATCATTAATTTAAAAAGTACTGAGTTCTGAAAGATCCTGCCATCACAGGGACTCTCCCAGACCATGCTGCATTTGTGTCCGTAAACCTGCCATTATGGTCCACCAGTCCTTGGAGCACCGTGGAAAAATATCCCTTGCTGTTTATAAATTCATTGCCCTGGCTGGGGTAGAAGGTTGCAGGAGGGAAGAGAAGGTAAATGATAGGCACCTGAACTCCATCAATTGTCCCAATACAGTTTGAGAATTCCACGCAATGCAAAGCTGTTAACAATCTCCTGAGCATTACCAGCTTCATGATCAGTTAGACAGCACCTTATAAATGGCATAAGAGACCTGTCCAAGTATGGCCCAAACAGCTGATCTCCCCAAAATAAACTGGTTGGCTACAGACCAGAAACATTCTGGAGTGCCCAGTTTCCAGATGGCGATGGGGACTTGTTTCTTCATGGTGATGGCGGACTGTATTGTTAGTATGTTGTTGCTGCAGTTTTGTGGTCAATTCTGCATAGATCTCAAAAAAGATAGTCCTCCCCATCCTGAAGTACTCTCACTAATGCTAGTCATTCCGGCTCTGCAGAACGCACTGCTCCCACTAATCTATGGTGATTTCCTGGGCTCAGAAATGGTGCTGAACACTATGTAGGTGATCTAGGAACAGCTTGGTGTCCTCCTGTTCTATCCTGATGCCACCACTGCAGAGTACTACTCCCACATCATCTGGTTGGTGTGAAAGTCCAGTGCCAAATTCATCCGAGGCTGAGGCCTCTAATGTAGCCCAAGCAGCCCATACATATTCGTGTTTGCCATCATAGCTGTGTGGAGCATTGATGGGTCCATGCCAGCTAACAGCAATTCAAAAAATGACATGAGCCCACCTAGAAATGTGGTGGAGACAGTGGAAATATGGGATTTCTTTTAAAAATGTGAATCAACCTGACTTCCCACAGTTCATAGCGAAAACAATCCCAGGACACACCACTCAACAGTGAATCATGGGATACCCCTGGAGAATGCGACACTTTTCGTTCATAGCAAAGTGTTGCTGTATGTTCACATGATGCAAACTGAAAATGGATCAGGCATTGTGTGTGTAGACTATGGTGTGACCCAGCTTCACCGTTTCCTGATGTGCATCAAAAAGCTTCAGCTTAAACGCCTGTGTTTACACAGCCTGAGTTTTGTGGTCATTCCTTTAGACATTGGTGCCTGACAGGGTAATTAAGAATTCCATGCAAGCTTACTCTACTTATAAATTCCACAGATGCTAGAGTCTGTGAACCTGTAGGCATTATAGCCTTTTTTAATGATTAATAGCCACATACCTACTTTTAATAGGATTCAAATTAAATAAAATATATAGATGTGAAGCAGTGCCTGGGCTACTAAGACTTTTCCTTTATCCAAGGAAACCTGAATACTAGAGAGACTTCAGTAGTCTTGATACCTCGAGGGCCTAATACTGAAATCTTTACTTTCCTGTCAGTCATCGCAATTAAAATCAGTGGAACTGTTGGCGTAAAAGCTATTCCTCCTATTAAGATCGCAGAATAAGGGTCTGTGTTGGCAGAGGCAGAGATAGTAAAGGAAATTATTTGTTCTTCCATTGGTCAATGAAAGAAGCAACAGCTGCATTAGCGGGATCAAACTGCAACACAATGCATGATAACACTATACAATACTGTTTTGTGGGGACTCAGAAAAAAAGTTCAGGTATTTGGACTAGAATGAACCATTTCTGAAAAATGTTCCATTCTTCTTGGTCCTGCCAGTTACAATTATAAATCTGTGCAGTTCATTAAGTGTCAAATACATGGAGAAATGCGAAAATACCTTCTTCTCCCCCAGCAAACGAGGTAGAGCAGATGTTTTGTTTTTTTTCAAACAAGATAGGAGAGCTTTAGAAGTTGTTTTATTGTACCTTAGTATTTGCCATTATTACAATTTCCTTTGAACATGCTATGAATCAAATAATCCTTTAAAAGGTTGCAATGAATCACCCAATGGAGTGATAAATCTGAATCATGTAAAAAGAAAGCAGCCAACCCCTGTCACTAGCATTAATTTAATGTTTCTTAGTGGGAGGATCTAGTACTATTTCATGTAGCTTTTATTTGCTGTCTGTATCCGATTATCATAAAAACCCCAAACGCTAACATTCTTGCAAGTTTTAGTCTTTCTGTACATTTTTTTTTGACTGTTTAAGACAGGATATAGAGCAACAGACTAGTGAACAAAAATTTGATAGCTGCAGAGAATTTTTTTTCACTTTTACATAAAAGCGCTATCTAAAATCCATCAAGTTCTAAGCTGTGTTTGTGGTAACCCTTGAATAAAAAGGCCAGAGAAAGCTCTCCAAAAAGACTACAGCCATTCCCTCTACAAAAGAGAAGTTTTATCTTTGAATAGGGTGGGAGAACACTTTCACTGGTCACAAATACATTGCTCTTGCTCCTCAAGGCAGTTTTTAAGTGCAAAGAATTTTGTATGTACTATCATCATACAATAGATCCATATTATGATTCTGATCATTTTAGATACCAGAACATTTCTAATAATGTCAACCTTTTTCAATGTTATAAAGAGGGGCCATTGTACTTATAAGCTCATGGTGAACACAACTGTTAAGTTAATTTTGTTCTTAATTTACTGAATGACCTGAGTAATCCGCTTATGCTTAATATTTGATCACCCTTCATTTTTTAAATTTTCAGAGCTATAAATGTTAGTGGGCATACAATTATCCACTCTTCTTTTAGCACAGCCACAGAATAGGATTCAGTGATGACCTCATTAGGCACTGAAGTCACAAGATACTAAATGCCATATAAAGTAGTATTTCCTTTTACTGATTCCAAATGAATAGACCTTTTAATTTCATATACAAGCCCTACACTTCTTGTATTAATGGTAAAGTAAAATGGAGGGACCAATCCCTATTGGCGCTGCACTCATTCCTATGGGTCACCATGCTATAAATCATGGTTCTTGGCACTGCGGTAAGCTGAGCCATTCTATGATTCTTTCCCAGTGAATTGTGGGAGACCTTTTCTGTTTGTTGGACACAGGAGGAGAATAGTTGGAAGGCACTGGAAGACTATCAACACTCAAATGGTTTAGCCTACACTTCCACTGCAAAGTTGGTGGGTTGACATTCAGGCTTTAGTTTACAGTCCCATACAAGTGCATTTGTCTGTGCTCAGCGCACCAGCAAACTGAAGCCAGAGGGCTGTGTGTGTGGCTGCGATCAGGTTAGGGACCAAGCCTTACTGAGTGCCTGAGTCAGCTATATAGTCAAAATACCCTCAGGGTTCGATCCTGCAAGCACTTCCACAGGCAAGCAAAGTTACTCACATGCACAGATATTTGAAGGACTAAGTCCTAAATTTGGGCTACTACTATTAATCAAGTAAAAGCACAAAGGCTGAGATTATTAAAGTTGCCTAGGGAATTAGGACTTGCAATTAAAATGAATGGGAACTGGTCACCCAAAACCCATAAGAGGTTTTGAAAATCTCCAAGTGTCTACTTATGTAATTAATCAAAGATAATATGGAGTATCACAAGTAACAGTTTATTCATATTTATTTTTAAATCAGCAATTCAAAATTGTCAAAAGCAATTAAAATCCTTTTGTGATTTATTTTTGAGTGTCACTCAAAATATGCATTATTCTAGTGAAGATCAACAATACTTTATGAATCTGATGAAGTACTTTGCATCCGACGAAGTGGGTATTCACCCACGAAAGCTTATGCTCTAATACATCTGTTAGTCTATAAGGTGCCACAGGACCCTGTCACCAGTACTTTATAAATTTTACTCTGATTTATAAAGTTATCAGGCCTACTGTACATGTGTTCTCAGTTCATTCAGGTTAGGCCAGAAAATAATAGGACATTATTGACTTCCACTTTACTTTCACACTTGTCCCTAACACATTGTCATTGAAAAAGATAGGAGAAAAACAGCTAAATATCAGTAATTTGGTGGTGGGGGAAGCATTTGAACATAATTCAGTGTGACAAGAGGCAGAGTGATTTGGCTAAACCATTTCTCAGGGTACTTTGTTAGGAGGATCAGCTGCATTATTCCTTTAATAGCCATGTCTAATGCAATAGTCTGATGGGTTTTGTCCCAAGTCAAGGTATCAGCAGCAGGTCAGAAGGTAACATTCTGTTTACACGATTATTTCCTAAAGCACTTATCTTGCCTTCGGTGTGAAAGTTGACTTTTCTGTTTGTAAGGGGGCCTAAAGAATTGAGGGAATGGGAAAAATTAGCTACACTGAACTGGAGCTGAATAGAATTAAGTGGGAGGTCTGAGAAAGTCCTGCGGTGGCACTCAGCAGGATACCTTATTAGCCGCGTCATCGCAGTTCATTCAGGCAAACCATAACAGTGTCACCAACATTCCCACACAAAGACAAAGTTCCTTACACAGTCTATAAACATGCTTCCCCTGGCCAATTTATCCTAGCTTGACACTACTGAAAAGAGGTTTTTGTTTTGTTTTGTTTTTTTAAAAACAGTAACAAAACAAAACAACCTTGCTCCCTCCTTTTCCCCCAGGGCTCTGCCAAACCGGCTGAATTGAGGATGGAGAAGAGATGAAAGGGTATTGTCATATTTCTTGGGAAGAAACAATCCAAGGATCAAAAATGTTTTTCAATGAGCATATTTTTAATCATAATAAAAAGTGGAGAGAAACAAATACGGAAATGTGGATACCCCTTAATATTTATCCATTTTTCTGGGTAGTGAACAATCTCACTAGACTTGCTATATTTTGTGTGTATTATACATGTAAAGGAATTAGTAGTATAAAAACAACATTTTAATAAATATTATATATTTAGAAAAATAGTTACAAAATAGCTCTTGCATCAATAAAGTACCTTATGGTACTAAAGAAATCAGTAACAAAATGTTTGGTATGCATATTAAGCAAGCTACAGACCTGCTAATATAGTGGTAACTCAAAGTTAGTGAGAAATACAGAATTATAGAAGTAATTAAAATATATTTAAAGAGATCATTTTAGCATTTTAAAAGGCACATCTTGCATGTGAAATTAGAGGCTGTAGTAAGACATCTGACACAAAATGCAGCTCAACATCCATAAATAAAGTTGCTTATAAAGGAATATGTTATAAGTATATTTGTATAGCATCGTGTCATAATAAAAAGGATCTTAAAACCAGAAATAAGCAGTACAGGGGTGGTAGATAGCAGTACAACCTAACTGAGTAACTGTGGTATTCAATTTTTAGGTTAAAACATTCGTGTTTACTGTTAAGCTCAGTAGAGCTTTGAATCAGAAGGGATCTATTTCAATTTGAATCTACTAAAATAATGCTGAAGTATGTCTGTGCATGTTGGGGTAAAACCTTTTCACATTTAATCTGATCGCTGAAGTGTTCGGAAAGCACTGCAGAGGTTGAAACAATAGGGAAGTTTGCATACTTGCTATGTGCAGTGCAAGACACTGAAGCCGCACTGTTCATAGCAACTAGAAAGGGAGTCAGTGTGTGTCAGAGTGAAGGTCACAGAAAGGTTACTGGATAGGAGACAGAACTACGGATAAGTATTTAACAATCAGATACCGGTTCCCAATCAGATTAAAGAGAAAACAGTAATGGAGCATTAAATTATATACTTTTCACTTCTATTTATCTTTAAATTCCAGTGAGTCCCAATAACAACTCCTATAGTGACTTCTGGTGGAAAGCAAAGGAACAACTACAGTGAAATCTCTATTACACTATCACAACCTGTCCAGGACACTGAAGGTTGAGCCACTAGACACAATTACAGTTTGGCTAATACAGCACCAGACATGCGGCCTTTAGATTTCTATTCCCATCAATCCCACCTTCATTTATTATTTTTTTAAAAAAATTCAGGCTAGTACTTACAATGGCCACCTCTTCCTTAAAATTTTTTCTATAGGAATCTACAAAAAAGAACCGCTAGCTTTCTAGATTCAAAAAATAATCATTACTTTTAAAGAAAAGTTAGCAGGTGACAGTCTAAGTGTACCTAAGCAGACCTAATATAAGTGCTTTCAGTGTCGTGTCTAAAATGTTGTAATATTGTCATTAAAAATCTGAGCTTATCATATCTCTGTGCCCTACTCTTTTTGATATAATAGCTAAAACCTATTAATAATATCAAAACATCTCAAAAGGTCAAGCAGAAAACAACAAGATGAAAAGAGTTGTCAAGAAGCTAAGGCAATCATCTTAATACTCAAAGCATTTGCCAGGGCTGTTTAACTAATATGTGATGTTCACTTTTAATTTCAATATAGTGCCATTTGGGCAAAAAATGTTCTATTTTTTAATTAATTACCATGTCAGTAGCTATTAAGATTAAAACAAAGACCACATCAATAATAAATATTTAATCCAAAGAAAGGATTACAAGAAGAGCAATAAAAATCAATTTTTAGAGCTGGAAAATTGTGACTTTTTCTAGCTTGACTGGTATTTCCATTATATTGACAAAACCATGATCTTACCTGACACTGACATTCACCTAATGTAATAGCAGCCATGTATAATGATGTAAGTACCTGTCAATTTTACTACAGTAGAACAGAATTCTATTACGCTGAGGTTAAGTTATAAGGAAATTCTCTTGCTCTTCAGATGTAAAACAACACATATGGATCAAGAAATTTGAGAAACTGTTTTTTTAATAGCTCCCTGTTATATCATGGGAGATTAAAATTCTTCCAAATAATTTGTGAAACTCACAATGTTAATAATCTTTATACTTACTCATTGATAGAGAATAGAGTTCTACTACTGTGTGTCAATACACATAGTAAGTATAGCTACCTTATAACTCTGTATAAACTTTTTGGCCCGAGGGCCACATCAGTGTTGAGAAACTGTATGGAGGGCCGGGTAGGGAAGGTTGTGCCTCCCCAAACAGCCTGGCCCCCGCCGCCTCCCACTCCCCCCGCCCCTGACTACCCCCCGTAAAACCGCCAACCCATCCAACTTCTCCTGCTCCTTGTCCCCTGACTGCCCTCGCCTAGGACCCCCGCCCCTAACCGCCCCCTGGGACTCCACCCCCTATCTAACCCACCTTGCTCCCTGTCCCCTGACTTTCCTGACCCCTACCCACACCCCCGCCCCCTGACAGGTGCCCCCTCGGGATTCTCACGCCTATCCAATGCCCCCTGTTCCCCATTCCCGACTGACCCCACCCAGAAACCCTGCCCCATCCAACCACCCCCTGCTCCCTGAGACCTCCCTGCCCCTTATCCAACCCCCCCATCACCTCCTTACCATGCTGCTCAGAGCAGTAGGAGCTTGCAGCCCTACCCCCAGGCTGGAGCCAGCCATGCTGCCCACGCTTCCTGGCAGAAGTAGTGGGCCAGAGTACTGATGGCACAGTGTGCTGAGGCTCCGGGGAAGGGGGGCCAGGCTGGGGGTAGCCTCCCTGGCTGAGAGCTCAGGGGCCGGGCAGGATGGTCCAGTGGACTGGATGTGGCCTGCAGGCCATAGTTTGCCCACCTCTGCTATAATATATTAAAGGACTGGGTAAAACAAAAAAACCACTGTGACCACTTAATAAAAAACATACCTGCAAACTGGGCCATAAAATGACCTAAAGAATATTTCAGCATGTGATTTTGTTCTACTACCTCATGAAAGTTAGAAATGCAAATCATACCTTTACCTTTTTGTGATACAGTTAGAAGTGATCAGAGGGTAGACATTGCATGTCCTAGTTAGGTAGCCAACATTACAAGAAGATTAAACAACACTACCATCCCCCTCTCTCCAAACAGAAACACTGATGTTTTATTTTTATTCACAAGATGTGGCAGAAACTTGCCACCATTACCCTTCCAATGACCTCAGCTTGGAAGCATTGCTCTGTGGCTGTGGGAGATAAAGGAACCACTAAGTCAGTCCTCCAGCACATATGCAGAAAAAAATTGATAATACATAAATAAGATGACTCAGTGGCGAAAACAAATCTGTATAATCTGGGAATGTCAAAGAATGTTTCCCTAAATTTTAATATTTCATGCTTTATCTACTATACAAACACATGCCATTGGTCTGAATATATCCTTAAAAATATAAATGTTTCCCATTTGAAAAAAATAACTTTGTAAAATTATGTAGTAAATAGGCACCCCCCCCTAAAAATACTACCCAATTTAAATTCAAATCCATGTGTGCCTTTTATCTAAGCAATACTCATTAGTTAATTTTCTGACCGATGGTGTCAGACATGTGGCTGAGCCAGTGGGAAAACAAGAGGAAAAAGCCCCCAGCCGTTGACTTTATCTGACAGGTTGAAAGTAACAAGATAATTTTGCTGGATTTATTCTTTGTGGAACATATTATACAAACACACTAATTTTGAGAGCACTTAACCCTAGTTTAAAAAGCGGGTGGGAGAAGAGACTGAATATTAATGAGATGGACCCAATGTGTTTAATGAAAAGTTGCCTTTTCTGAATGTGACACTGGATGTTAAACCGTAGTTAGAAGATATCTGAATGGAAGGCTTATTGCCTTGGGACTACATTCTATTTTGGCACATTGCAAATTTCATTATAAACTTGAAAATGCCATGGTTGCAGGCAGAATATTCACTTGTTAAAGTAAGTATTGTAAAAACAAGATGGATGGAATAAAACAGGGGGAAAATGATGTGGGCTACTCCTAGAATTTTCTCAAATGACCCAGATCTTTAGAATGAAGTTTTCCTTTGCCTAGAAACGAAGTGGCTTTTCTTTTCCTCATTCAGCTGCTAGTTCTGGGAAAAGCCCGAAGAGAAACATTTAGATTGGAGGGGCCTTTGAGAAGATGTGACAGTTGACTGATGAGCATCCATAAAATGACAAAGAATAGTTGTGTGAAGCCTGTGCATCACATCACCTCTCCCTGGGAAACTAATTGCTCTGAATTGTTAATAGTAACATTATTTTTCTGGCAATCATTTCTTTTGAATACCCAAAATGAGCATGAAACAGCTCCTTTGACCGGACATAAAAGTTAAATGTCCCAATGTTGATCAAATTAACTTCAGCTATGTGACAATGGACTATATTTGTGAGAAAATAATGAAGGGCACAAAGGGGTGCTTTATGCCAAGATTTCACAGTTGTAATGTAAAAATGTTTCTGTTGAACTAGGCCAGGCAACATTTCAAAAGGAAAACAGAAGAGCACTGTCACTTTCTAAAAAAAAAAACCCCTCATTTCATGGATCTGAATGGTCTGGATAATTTCAGGAAGTTTCAAAGGTTGGCACATCAAGAACGACAGCATCAAGCTACTATCTCACATCCTGATTCTTATTTAACTCTCATATAATACTCATAAAGAACACCCTCTTGTAGTCCTTAGTCAGGCAACAATCCTATTGAAGTTGACAGAAATTTTGCCTGAGTCAGGACTGTAGGATTTGGCTCAAAAGTAGTCTAATTTCATGCAGACAAAAAGACTAATTTGTAGATAAAATACTTATATAGGCATGAAGTGAAGCATGTGCATGAAGTCTGTGATCTACACTGTTAACCGCATGTTCCTCTCCCTATTTCACATACGAACTTAATTTCCAAATTTAGAAATTCTGAAGATGCAATTGCAGTAAAGGTAGGGGCAGGATTAGGCAAGTACATTATCCAATATGGGAAGGGAAGCAGCTTTCAGATGCACACTTCTGAAGCATGTGGAGTAAATTCAGTCTCCGTTATATCAGTGTAAATCCCGAGTAACACCACTGACATCCAAGAAGTTAGAGTGGATTCATGAAAATGATGAGAAAAGGATTTGTGTATATATAGTCTACAACAAAAAGTTCATGATAATACTGCCTTCCTCATGGTCACTGAATTATAAAGGTAAAAAATAACATGATACATTACACACATACTCCAGTTGCCCTTTGCACATTCTCTTCACCACATTGTTCTTAGCCTCCACTTTGTTTTTTTAAAACCAAAATAAGCTATTTACTATTCTATTATTATTAAATATTTGCATTCAAAAAATCTTGTTCGGAATTACTACATAATCTTGCAAACATTTCTAGATACCTCTAACAACTTTCATTTTTTAAAAGTTTATCATTTAAAGATATTTGAGAAGCTTCATACTTATGTACTAAAGCTTTGTCATAAAATAATATATGTGGTTATCAAGACTTTTGTAATGTTAAAATAATTTACTTAAATTTTACTTGTATCTATTGCTTTTAATTTTTGCATAAGAGAATCTTGTGGTCATTAGAACCCCACATTAACGAGGTTGTAGTTAGTTAATGTTTACAAAGATATTCACGGAAATGCAGATGCACACAGAGGACAGAACTGTGTTTCACTTACTTCCACAGTGACTTACAACAACTGTGAGAAGGTGTTTCTGTTTCATTCACTAAAGGTTTAGCTCATTAAACTGTTTTCCTTCTCAGTATTGTTCACTGAGTCTGAACTGCATTGCAGTTAAATGCTCTTTAGCAGTTTAAAGGCTTTAGAGGAAAAGACTTATCAGCCTCTGTTTTTAATAGCACTAAATCTGCATTATTAGTTCATGCAGATAAGGGGATTTAAAAGCCTGGCTTGAAAACTCTCTCTTCTATGTTTATCTGACACTGCATAGCTCCCGTAGCTCAGCTGGAAATGTAGATCTATGAAGCTTTAAAGAGAGATTAAAGCCAAGAAAAGAAGTACTTTCCCCCCCTATAGATGTTCTCACTTTTCCTTTTCCTACTGTCTGAAGGAGTGATGGCAGACAATGGTCAAAGATGGTTCCCAAAACCTTCTGAATGGGGACACTGTTGGTGGTAGCATTCATTCAAAGTGAGCTTCAGTGTATTGTCCTCCCCAATCAGCAGATCAGAATAGAGTTTGCTGGTGGCTGCCAAAAGGTTAGCAGTGCCCATGAAAGGAGTTTCCCATTATTCACTGCTCTTACAGAACTCCTCTTTTGTGCTAGTCAGCCCATCATTTCACTATGGAGGTCCGGATCTGCGGCTGGCTGCTCTCTCAAAATGAGCAATTCATGTGAATGCAAACCCACAGTAGTAGTGCAACCTAAAATTGAAGGTTTTCTTTTCTAAAGACAGGGGAGTTAGGGCAGTTTTTGGCAGTGTCACATTTTAATGATATACCGTCATGACATCTTTGACCCACAGTTAACACTAATACTACAGTCTGATTTCCTTACCCTTGCCAGGGCATCGTGGGAGGTCCAAAGACAAAATTAGCTAAATGAAGCACATAGCATGCTGTGGCAAGCAAGCAATAAATAATACAGATAGGTCTGTTTAGGTTCCTTAATGCAGAACAAAAGAGAAGAGGGACAGAAAATAAAATAAAAAGCAAAGCAAAGGAAAAATTATCTTATCTGTTGGGGTACTGTAACAATATATATCATATTTTTTTGGCTAAAAGCACTGCCAGTCAAGCAGATCTAGAACACACTGAACCTGAGTTTATTAATTCAAAGTATCTCTTATAAACTTACACAGCCAACCTATTTACATTACATTTACAATCAAACAAGTTCATGATTTTAAAAAAATGTTTTAACTGCTTTACTCTGATAGAAATGGCATCAGAATGATTTCTCTTCCCCAACTGCCCCAAAAGAGAGAATGCCACACTAAACATTAAAGCATTTCCTACCTATCCCCTACTGGTGTATAGTGGAAAAGTAGGTTGTGCACGCAGTGGAAAAAAGCTAAATCTTTCATTAAACAGATGGGCCAATTTTTAGCGAAATAAAAATTATCCTGGAGTCATAAGCAGAGAGGTAAGGCTTTGGCTACTATATTTTCTAAATAAGAAAATATCTATATCCAATTCTATACTTTAAAAGTCTTTCAATGAAAATCTAAAAATAGGAAAAAGCGCAATACTGTCTACATAAAAAAAATATTTTATGCTGCACATCTAAATTTGGTTGTTTCCTATAGAAAAGACAGAGGAAATAGAATCAGCAAAATAATCTACTATTCTTTTGTAGAGAATTCCTTTCAGAGGAGGATATCATATGCAGCATCTCAATGCAAAGAGGAACAGGGTGTTTAAATGATGGAGAGAGGAGCTGGTTCACTGACCATGAGTAGCCTTAATCTCAGACCAACCTTTGAGCCAGCCTAACCTTTATTAGGGTGGAGGAATGGGGATTTTTTTAAGATCCTCCCATATTTGTACCTATTTACCCCTTCTCCCTTGCTCATCTGACTCCCCGCCCCCACAAGTGTTCCTTATGAGGCTACCCATCCAGTGCTGCTCAAAGCAATGGCTTGAGGGAAGGATTCACAAGCCACAATCAGTACCTACCAGTCTGAACTTGGATTCTCTATATAGCAACACTCTTAGGCTGATCTCTGGTATGTTACGTGTCAACCTTTTCTGAAAAGATGTGGCTGTGACAGTTTCTTCACTGGTCTTGGATGTCTGTTACTGAAAAGTTCATTCCTGGTGGCATACATTGCACCCTGGCACCCCTGACAAGAGAAGCCCCAGACCATGCTATATTTAAATACAGAGGCTAGCATAGCTAGGGCCCTACCAAATTCACAGTTCATTTTGGTCAATTTCACTGTCATAGGATTTCATGAGTTCAGATGTTTAAATCTGACATTTCACAGTGTTGTAACTGTTGAGGTCCTGACCCGAAAAGGTGCTGTGGTGGGGGTCGCAATGTTATTGTAGAGAGGTTGCAGTACTGCCACCTCTACTTCTGCACTGCTGCTGGCAGAGCTGGGTGGCTGTAGAGCAGCAGCTGCTAACTGAGAGTCCAGTGTTGAAGGCAGCAGTGCAGATGTAAAGGTGGCATGGTATGATATTGACCTCTAGCCATCCAGCTTTGAAGGCAGTGCAGATGTAAGGGTGGCAATACTGCAGCCCTCCTGCAATAACCTTGCAACCCCCTTGCAGCTCCTTTTTGGGTCAGGACCCCCAGTTTAATAAACTTCGGTCTTCCCAGTGACATCTGTATTGTATAGCATAAAATTACACAGAAGACCAGATTTCACGATCTATGACCATAGGCGTGGACTTCAGCTAGCGCTGGTGGGTGCTCAACCCCCACAGCCCAGCCCCCATTCCAACCCTTCCCCAAATCCCTGGCCCTGCCTCCTCCCTTGGGGGTGCCACATTTCCCCTCCAGGCTTGCCTGGGAGGGATGGGGGAGAAGCGGAGGAGCGGTGCACTCAGGGGAGGAGGCAGAGTGGAGATGAGCTGGGGTTGGGGGGAAGCGTGGCAAAAGCAGCTCCCCTCCACTCTGCCTCCGCCTCCTCCCCTGAGCGCGCCACACTGCTCTGCTTCTCTTCCCGTCTGGGGCTTGCCACGCCAAATAGCTGATTGGCGCGGCAAGCCTGGGAGGCGGGAGAAGTAGAATGGAGGTGGCGGCGCACTCAGGAGAGGAGGAGAAGGCGGAGCAAAGGTGAGCTGGGGCGGAGCGAGCAGCTGCTGGTGGGTGCTCTACACCATCAATTTTTTTCCTGGGGGTGCTCCAGCCTATGTCCATGATGTGTTTTTCATGGCCATGAATTTGGCAGGGCCTTAGTGATAGCTCTCAGCTCTGCAGTAATATTAAGCAAGGCACAGGCTTCCAGGAGAGGAATCATCTGGAGGCTATAAAGGAGTGGGAGACTGATAGAAGCCTTTTATGGACAAGTGATGTGCTAATGTAACACCGCAGGTAGGATCAAACTGGGGACCTCTGGAGCTTAGTGCATGGGCCTCTACCATATGAGCTAAAAGCCAATTGCCTCTTAGCTAAGGCTGTAGAGTAGACTCATAT
>ML677335.1:12032821-12168864 GCA_007922305.1 Dermatemys mawii | reverse complement strand
CTCTCTCGTTTCGGTGCCACTAGATGGGACAGAACTCCACAGTCAGAAGGTGTGTGGGTTACACTAGTATTTGTGGGGAGGGAACTTGGGAAGCAAAGCGGGTTAAAAGGAGGAGTAGGGAAAGCAGCATATCATGGTATCCACAGAGGCTAGTCTTCACTAGGAGAAAAGGTCTGTTTTTAGCACATTAGCTAACATGTTTAAATCCTACTTAGCCCAGGCAAATTGTAGTTTTAACATGTGTTAGCTAGTCGAGGACCCTATGGTTTGCCTCAGCCAACTAACCTATGTGTGTTACAGCTACAACTTGCCTTGTCTGCATTAGGATTTTAAACTTGTTAATTAACATATGTTATTAGAAAGAAGGCCACACTGGTGCCAGATGACTTTGTGTGTGAGAGTGAGGGGGCAAAGTCTGGGGAGAATGTATGGAGGGTGGAAGGGATGTGTCTTGCAATGAATAAGGAAGGGAAGGCTGGGTGCAGGGTGATAGGAATCTGTTAAGAAGCAGGGAGATGTAACTACTAGCAATGTCACAGAAATCATGCAGGGGTGTTTGAAGAGGAGAAAATTTCAGAATGTTTAGATAAGAAAGGAAAACAGAAAGAACTGCATGAAAAGAACCATGTTATGACTGAACCTATTCACTCCTGATATCAAATTATTCTTAACTTACCTGTAGTTGCTAAGAAAGATACCTAAATAGTTAAGTTACATTTACAGTATCACCATTATGTCATAGATAACACTGCATATGAAAACTTATTTAAAGATAAACTTTTAGGCTCTATTTCTCTGGGAAACATGAAGTCAATCAATAGTTCATAAAAGAAACATTCAAATCTTCCAGAAGAATCATTAGATGTGACAGTTAAGGCTACTGCAGTATAAACATACTTCCTTTCTGCCTATACATTGCCAACACACGTATGCCCATACATAGATCATCTTTTCTTGACGGCTGCCTTTATTATGGATCCATAACTGCTAAAGAGGATTATCAAAAGTTTCTTTAGCATATTCTGACAGTGCACTGCCCGCTGGACTAAGTTTATTTCTTTAGCACTTTTACAGACCGTGGCGTTATCAATAAATGTGGCAGCTATGTACAAATACATTCTCTTTTACAAACAGATGAGATGTTTAGTGTACATTGCCTGTGTTGAGATTAACATACCTTGCATTAAAAACACATTTGAACATCAACGCTATTTGTTTTTCCTTCGCCACTGTGTAGACTGGGGGGGAAAAGTGTACTTTTAAGACATGCTAACATCTTTTAAAATATATACTTTATTCCCCTAGGCTACAAAAGGCTATAGAACATCCATAGAAATTCCCCAGTCTTTTCAATTTCTTTTAAAATAATCAGCATCACAAATTGACCTCTAATCGGAGCCATGTGAAAACATTCTTAAAAAAAAGTGTATTGTTTTAACCTGTATTAGTGCAGTTTTGCAAGTGGAGGAAAATGTTATGAACAGTACACTGTGTGTGACTGTTTTTGGACAATGGAACAAAAATCTCGGTATGACTAGAAAGTAATTTTTATCATAGCTTTTACAAACTACTAAGGGGAAGAGAAGGATGAGAGAGACTGATAGAATCTAATACATACCTATCAAGTACATAACCAAGAGCCTTATGTCGTATTCCTGAGTAAACCGATGGGCTTGTTTCCCAAGCAATTAAATTGGAAGCATCATGGAAAAGATGAATGTTCACCAAGTCAAAGGCACTATGACAAAGAAAAAACAAATAAAATGACTCAGGATAAAAGAAAAAACATTAGTAGCAACCAGCGGAGCATTCAAGTATTCATGTGGAGCTACGGCAACTTACATTTACTCGTCCAGACAGTGCAAAATTATGCTATCAGCTTAGAAATTGCCATAGAGAGTAGCACCAATCTGATCCATAGTTAAGGTTTCAGTTAGGCTTCTGTTTAAAGTTTATGTATTATACAAAAATAGAAAGCTTGAGATGAATTACAGCTCAGAGGGAGGGGAGGGAATTTTTGTGCGAACTGTCACATGACATATGCATAACTAGAGCTGGTTGGAAAATTTCAGATGAAACAGTGTTTTAGAGATTCAGCTAAATTGAAACATTTTGTGGAAATGGTTTGACTTCACTGAAGATCTGATGGAACCTCCCTGACTTTCTGCCAGCTCACCTGCCTGCCCATTCAGTGGGCTGCCAGGAACCCCAGGACTTCCGAGGTCTGGGGCTCCAGGGCAGCCTTCCAGGCAGACAGCCCCAGAGCTGGTGTTTCATGCCCTTTCACAGAGAATTTTGACATATGGTTTTGCTCTTCATTGGAATGAAACCAAATCTTTAAATATTAAAATTCTCTGCAAAATGAAATTAGCTTTCTCTTACCAGCTCTTTGCATAACAACTGAATAAGAACATACAAATGGCCAGAGGGGGTTAGACCACAGGTCCATCTAGCCCAGGGGTGGGCAAACATTTTGGTCCGAGGGCCACTTCAGGGTTGCAAAACTGTATGGAGGGTCGGGTAGGGAGCAGCCTGGCTCCCATCCCATATCTACCCCCCTCCCACATCCCACCCTGACTGCCCACCTCAGAGTCCCTGACCCATCCAATCCCCTACCCCCATTCCTTGTCCCCTGACCGCCTCTCCCAAGACCCCCCAACCCTACCTGTCCCCCCAGGACTCAACCCTCATCCAACCTCCCCACTCCCTGTCCCCTGACTGCCCTGACCCATATCCACACTCCTGCTCCTGACAAGTCCCCTGGGACTCCCATGCCCTATCCAACACCCCCTGTTCCTCTCCCCATGTCCTATACAACCCCCCCGTTCCCCATCCCCTGACCGCCCCCCACCTCGCCAGAACCCCGACCCATCCAACTGCCCCCTGGGCCTCACTGCCCGTTATCCAACCCTCTGGCCCCGCCCTCTGCTCCCTTACCATGCTGCTCAGAGCATCAGGACTGGCACCCATGTGGCCTGGCCAGAGCCAGACACACTGCCATGCAGGATCGCGCAGCCCGGCCGCCCAGAACACTGCCATGGCGTGGCTGCGGGGAAGGTGGAACAACAGGGAAGGGGCTGGTGGTTAGTCTCCCAAGCTGGGAGTTCAGGGGCCGGTCAGGACGGTCCCGCGGGCCATAGTTTGGCCACCTCTGATTAATCCTGTCTTCCGACAGTGGCCAATGCCAGGTGCCCCAGAGGGAATGAACAGAACAGGTAATCATCAAGTGATCCATCCCCTGATGCCCTTTCCCAGCATCTGGCAAACAGAGGCTAGGGACACCATTCCTGCACATCCTGGCTAATAGTCATTGATGGACTTATCTTCCATGAATTTATCTAGTTCTTTTTTGAACCCACTTATAGTCTTGGCCTTCACAACACCCTCTGGCAAGGAGTTGACTGTGCATTGACTGTTGCGTTATGTGAAAAAAATACTTCCTTTTGTTTGTTTTAAACCTGCTGCCTATTAATTTCATTTGGTGACCCCTAGTTTTTGTGTTCTGAGAAGTAGTAACCAACACTTCCTTCTTTACTTTCTCCACATCGGTCATGATTTTATAGACCTCAGTCATCTTCCCCCAGTCATCTTTTTTCCAAGCTGGAAAGTCCCAATCTTATTAATCTCTCCTCATATGGCAGCCATTCCATACCCGTAATAATTTTTGTTGCCCTTTTCTGAACCTTTTCAATTCCAATGTATCTTTTTTGCGATTGGGCAATCACATCTGCATGCAGCATTCAAGATGTGGACATACCATGGATTTATATGGAGGCAATATGGTATTTTCTGCCTTATTATCTATCCCTTTCTTAATGATTCCCAACATTCTATTCACTTTTTGACTACAGGGGCACGTTGAGTGGGTGTTTTCAGAGAACTATCCACAATGACCCCAAGATCTCTTTAGACCCTATCATGTTGTATGTATAGTTGGGATTATGTTTTCTAATGTGCATTACTTTGCATTTATCAACACTGAATTTCATCTGCCATTTTGTTGCCCAGTCACCTAGTTTTGAGAGATCCTTTTGTAGCTCTTCGCATTCTGCATGGGACTTATCTTGAGCAACTTTGCATCAGCTGCAAATTCTGTCATCTCACTTTTTCAAGATAATTTATGAATATATTGAAAAGGACTGGGCCCCGAACAGGGACACCACTATTTATCCCTCTACATTCTGAAAACTGGCCATTTATTCCTACCCTTTGCTTCCTATCTTTTAACCAGTTGCCAATCTATGAGAAGACTTTTCCTTTTATCCTATGACTGCCTACTTTGTTTAAGAGCCTTTGGTGAGGGACCTTGTCAAAGGCTTTCTGAAAATCTAAGTACACTATATCCACTGGATTTCCCTTGTCCACATGCTTGTTGACCCCCTCAAAGAATTCTAGTAGATTGGTGAGGCATGATTTCCCTTTACAAAAACCATGTTGACTGTTCTTCAACAAATTGTGTTCATCTGTGTGTCTGACAATTGTATTCTTTACTATTGTTTCAACCACTTTGCCCAGTACTGAAGTCAGGCATGTAATTGCCAAGATCACGTCTGGAGCCCTTTTAAAAAACTGGCATCATATTAGCTATCCTCCAGTCATTTAGTATAGAAGCTGATTTAAATGATAGTTTACAGACTAGTTAATAGGTCTGCAATTTCACATTTGAGCTCCTTCAGAACTTGGGTGAATACCATCTGGTCCTGGTGACTTATTACTGTTTAGTTTATCAATTTGCTCCAAAACCTCCTCTAATGAAACCTCAATCTGGGTGTGTTCTTCAGATTTGTTACCTAAAAAGAATGGCTCAGGTTTGGGACTCTCCTTCACATCCTCGGCCATGAAGACAGATGCAAAGAATTCATTTAGTTTCTCCGCAATGGCTTTACAGTCCTTGAGTTCTCCTTTAGCATCTTGATCATCCAGTGGCCTCACTGGCTGTTTAGCAATTCATCTTCTTTATGTAACTCTTGTCTGCCCATCCTCCTTTCCCTCCCCTTATTATTGCAGCTTTCAGTAGCTGTGTCATATCTGCCATAAGAATGTAAGCTCTGTGGGGTAGGGAATGTATCTTTCTGTATGCCTGTACAGTACTTTGCTTATTCTGGACCATGTTTTAATATGAACAATAATCATTTCTTGGCATATTCCTGTCTATATGACGCACTTTGCAATGTCAGTTGCACTATACTCTTCATTTTCACTTCCAATTTTAAGAAACATTCTATTGAATATAATGTCACTATACCTCATACCATTAGCATCTCATTCTGCTTTCACTGAACAAACCCTAGAACTTCACAGTTCCAGCCTCTGCTTCTGTGTTGCAGCAAACATTTCCTTCAACAGCTTTGCTTTGAGTAGTGAGATTAAAGGTATATACGCACTACAGCTGTAAGGTGTGATTTCCAAATTATGAAGACATACCTGGGCTAGCTATGATTGAGGTAGTGTTCTAAAAACAAAAATGTAGCCAGGGTGGAGCAAGCAGTGCAAGGATTAGCTGGCCCAAGTATATAACTGGGATCTCAAATGGATCATATTTGGGGTGGCTAACCCTTCCCGCTGCTACGCTGCTTGATGCACTAAATAAATCAGAGCTAGCATGTGTATGCATATGTCAACTCGAGCTGGAAATTATTCTTTCTAACTCCAGGGTAGACATATCCTTAGTCTTTCTACTCAGAGCAAAGCTTTTAAAGAAACTGTTTGTGGTGGCACAGAAGCAGAAACTGGAGCCATGAAGTTCCAGGTTTTACATAATGGAAGCAGTTTTAGCTACCAAAATACAGAGTTTCATTTGCTTCTTTGGCCTTTGAGGTTGTGGTTAACCAATTACAATGGTCTACAAGTTTTTAGAAGTCGTCTGCTTCAGAGATAAAATGTGATATTTGTTATGTATTTTGATGTACTGAATTCAAATATGACAATTAAAACAACTGATTGGCTACTGTTTCTAAGATATTTAAGTTTTTACATTTTATGTCTACGTATATTGTGTAGATAGTAGAGTTTTAATCATAAATTGTAAACCTAAGTCTTTTCATGTGTTTATGGTTGCTTTACATGATAATATTTCACCTGTCCTGTTTATGTAACGCTTTAAAAATCAGCAAAGGGTTATATAAATAAAATGTATTATGAAACAAAAGGCAAAAAACTATTATGTCCATAGTTTAGTCCTATTCAGTGTCTACTCGGCGCTTCTTGGCTTGTCTCTTGTATTCATTAAATGAAGCATCTCTTGGCACTGTCCAGCAATAGTCTGCAAGCATTGATGGGCTCCATTTGCCTTGATAGCGTTTCTCCATTGTTACAATGTCCTGGTGAAATTGCTCGCCATGCTCGTCACTCACTGCTCCGCAGTTCGGTGGAAAAAAATCTAGATGAGAGTGCAAAAAATGTATCTTTAGTGACATGTTGCAACCGAGGCTTTTGTATGCCTTGAGGAGGTTTTCCACCAACAACCTGTAGTTGTCTGCCTTGTTGTTTCCGAGAAAATGTATTGCCACTGACTGGAAGGCTTTCCATGCCGTCTTTTCCTTGCCACGCAGTGCATGGTCAAATGCACCATCTCGAAGAAGTTCATGAATCTGAGGACCAACAAAGACACCTTCCTTTATCTTAGCTTCACTTAACCTTGGAAATTTTCCACTGAGGTACTTGAAAGCTGCTTGTGTTTTGTCAATGGCCTTGACAAAGTTCTTCATCAGACCCAGCTTGATGTGTAAGGGTGGTAACAAAATCTTCCTTGTTTCAACAAGTGGTGGATGATGAACACTTTTCCTCCCAGGCTCCAATGACTGTCATAGTGGCCAATCTTTCTTGATGTAGTGGGAATCTCTTGCATGACTATCCCATTCGCAGAGAAAACAGCAGTACTTTGTGTATCCAGTCTGCAGACCAAGCAAGAGAACAACCACCTTCAAATCACCACAAAGCTGCCACTGATGTTCGTTATAGTTTATGCACCTCAAAAGCTGTTTCATGTTGTCATAGGTTTCCTTCATATGGACTGCATGACCAACTGGAATTGATGGCAAAACGTTGCCATTATGCAGCAAAACAGCTTTAAGACTCGTCTTCGATGAATCAATGAAGAGTCTCCACTCATCTGGATCGTGAACGACGTTGAGGGCTGCCATCACACCATCGATGTTGTTGCAGGCTACAAGATCACCTTCCATGAAGAAGAATGGGACAAGATCCCTTTGACAGTCATGGAACATGGAAACCCTAACATCACCTGCCAGGAGATTCCACTGCTGTAGTCTGGAGCCCAACAGCTCTGCCTTACTCTTGGGTAGTTCCAAATCCCTGACAAGGTCATTCAGTTCAGCTTGTGTTATGAGGTGTGGTTCAGAGGAGGAGGATGGGAGAAAATGTGGGTCCTGTGACATTGATGATTCAGGACCAGAAGTTTCATCATCTTCCTCATCTGACTCAAGTGAGAATGATTCTGGTGCATCAGGAACCGGCAGTCCTTCTCCGTGGGGTATTGGGCGTATAGCTGATGGAATGTTTGGATAATGCACAGTCCACTTTTTCTTCTTCTTTGACACACCTTTCCCAACTGGAGGCACCATGCAGAAGTAACAATTGCTGGTATGATCTGTTGGCTCTCTCCAAATCATTGGCACTGCAAAAGGCATAGATTTCCTTTTCCTGTTCAACCACTGGCGAAGATTTGTTGCACAAGTGTTGCAGCATATGTGTGGGGCCCACCTCTTTTCCTGATCTCCAATTTTGCAGCCAAAATAAAGGTGATAGGCTTTCTTAACCATAGTGGTTATACTGTGCTTTTGTGATGCAAAAGTCACTTCACCACAAACAGCAGAAGTTATCTGCACTGTTCACACAAGTACAAGGCATCTCTGCTCACTTTGGCTGAACAGAAATGTGTCCCTTTGCAAAATCAAACACTGACAAATAAGAGAGCACGACACTGTATGATTTCTAGAGCCGATATAGGGCAATTTGTTCAGCAGAGTGATGTAAGCTTCGTTATGATTGCATCATCCATGACTTCTAGGAACAACATGATGCAATTCATATCATGTATGACGCAATACCAGTTTCAGATTGCATCATTCATTGTTTTGCCTAAAAAGCAAGTACTGTCCAAACCCAGTCATAGATTTATTCATAGATCCAGTCAAAGATGTATTTTAGTCATTTCTGGTTTAAACTGAGATCCCTTCCCTTTATAACTCACTTATCCTTCGCCATGTCAAGGGTCGTATATACTGACCCAATAGCATATCTTGAAAACTAGAGCCAATCAACAATTTTAAGCATCCTTTTCGTTCTCAGTGACCCAGAGTTAGTAAAGTTTGACTACATTTATTTCAGAAGCATTTTGTCTGTAGAGGAGTGTTATCAGTCTTCAGATCAGAGGATTTTTTCCTGTGTGGGAGAAGCTAGAATTTTCCCCAAACGTTCAATTTATAAAGGTTTTAAAAATCTTTGGGTAAAAGGAACTCTATAAATCATTATGAAAACCAATGTGTTTAAACAAATCAGAATTTCTTACACATGTGAGCACCTACTATTTAGTGAACAGGCACATACATGCTAAAACAGATGACCATAGGCTTACACCTATTTCATTATGTATATGTTCTCTGTCTATGCCTGACCCTTCTTAATCACCTTTGGATGCCTGCATGCCCATCAGAGCATCTGGATAGTAGTTACATATGATTTTGAACACTGCAACTGCAATTCTGCTCATCCCTTAAACAGATCACACAAAGGTTTGTGGGGTCTCTTCATTTTTACCCTTTTATCATGGAGTGGCCCTCAAAAGGGCAGACAGAAAATAGTCCTATGAAAATTATACACAATGTAAAGTTTAATCAAATCATTCAGTGACACAGCCCAATCCCTCCAGCAATTATTCATTTCCTATCTTGGAGTAAAAATTTACTCTGAACCCATCCTTGAACAATGTGTGCCCCAAAATAAGAAGCCCACGAAGGCAGCATAGACCATGGGGTCCCTCATGAGGCAATAAGAAAAGGCTTGGGTAGTTACTAATAATTTGTGTTCTATAAATATATATTCCTCCACAGAGGCCCAACCTTGTAGGCACATGCTGTACCACCTGGATTCGGAAAGATTAAAACGCATTAAACTTATCTGACAGTTGCCTGCCTAACTTATGGGCCAAACCACAGTTCATCAAAGGAGGAAGCAGCCCTTCCCTTGTTTCTCACCAAGTGCTCAGCTAATTAATGTGCATATGCTAAATACAACAACTAAGAACAATATTCATCACTTACAAATATTGTATGTGAACATTTGTCACACAGTTTAAAATCAAACTCTCCTTGTTTTAGGATCCGAAATGGGTACACATTCTAAATATCCACAGAAGAGAAAAATACCTTTGTTTTTTATAACTATCTTTGAACAACATAACACATGAAAAGTTACAGTAAAGAGTCAGAAAACATGGGAAATGTGGTGGACACCAACAGTTCCAAGTCCAATGACAAATAGAAAAGCTGCGACTTTTGGGATAGGGCTGAGGTGTTTCCCTTATAGATATGGCTATGGTGTACATATTGTGGTATAATGTTATCCTATTACAGCCTTATTGCTTTTTCCAGTTCTGGATCCATACAGAAGCACACATGATTCTAAGAATAAGGAACTGTGAAGGCAGTTTGGTGAATATTAAGTATTTTTCCTGTTTATTCTTGTCATAAGATATGAATCACGTTCAAGCTTTCTGGGGTTGGGACTCTCCTGTATTTGTACAGTATCTTGTACAATCAGACCTCAATCCCATATTGGTAATTATTAATAAGGTAATTTGCATATAAGCAAAATAAACAGCTTCAGTAATTATAAAATGTCCAATGCACCTTCAAAATCTGTATCACCTACATAAACCTTTGTCTTGCATATGCCACTGTTGTGAATGTTACTCGTTTATGATATATTTCAGAAAGGTCTTTTAGCACATATCTAAATTTAAGCACATTAATCTTGACTTCAGAGAGACTATTCATGTGCTTAAAATTAGGTACATGCATAAATACATTGCTGTAAAGGGTCCTAAATCTGGATCAAATGTGTTGAGAACACAGAATCTCAGAGAGCTCCAGTTCTCTATCTCACCCAAAGATTTAATATTATTAATGCAACCAATTAAAGAACAAACTATCTACCAAAGAAACTTCTCATAGTCAACCGCAGACAGCCATTAGAAACAGAGTTAATAGGTGGTACAGCTGCCTCTCAGAAAACAGTTTTTTATGTAATACTGTACTGATCTTGGACATTATTTGGTAGTAAAAAAAAAAAAAACAGTTCAAGGCACAGATGGCTTATCAGGCTGATGCAGTTTAAAGCACATCAGTTTCCATAGCCAATATCTTTGACTTCTCACTTCTGTGGATGAGATACCCATTTTGCAGTTGGGTGAACTAGAGGTAGCCTTTCAGTGCGACATTGAGCAAGACTCAAACCCAGAGTTTCTGGGGATTGTAATCAAGTACCTTAACCACTCAGCTACCACATCTCAACATATTTGAGGGTACCATATTCATCTTTTCTTGATGGCAGAATACTTTATTATTTACTCTGCTTTTTTTTTAGAATCTAATGGATGTCTCTGATATTTAGAATAAGATTTTCCATTCTCGTTACTCAAAATTGTATCAGAAACAACCACTAATTTCCCCTGAAATCTGCCATAGCTATAGTGGCAGTTGACCAACAGCTTGAAGAATAAGAAACGTACATTTGGTGCTCTTGAGAGATAGAGCTTGCCTCTTTCTGAGCCAACCAACCATTCATTCCTGGATTAACAAAGGTGAAATTTAACCAATTTTTCCAATTTTTTTTCTTCCCTATTTTTGTCCCTTACACTCATTTTACATTTAAAGACAAATAAAGAAATATTCCCCAAAATAAATAAACATGAAATAAGCTTAAATGTCTCAAATATAGTGTCTTTTTCTCTTAAATGTACCACAGCATCAGAGTCGATCTGTGCTGAAGTTTCTCTGGTTTAGGTCACAGAGATATGTGACTCATTCTCAGCCAACAGCCACTCTACACAATAATGCTGAGCTTTAAAAACTATTGACAAGTTAAGAAATAATGCAAAACTAACACAAGACTGAATGTTAGTTAACATGATCTTTTCTCTTATAAGCCTATCATCAGATGCAACTCAAGTGGGTTTGGCAATCTCATGAGGTAATGCACAGAATTGATAATCAAGTACAGTCAGCATCACAAACTTTTCAAACAGATCGCAGTTTTTTTCCCCTCACATTATTAATATTAGGTTCAGATCCTTTTGTCCACACTGACCTTTCAAACAGCTTGTCTTACTATGTTGCCTTAGTTTTCTAACTGTTTACATTATTTTCAGAGTAACATTATTTTAAGATAAGTTACTAATTCATCTCAGGGTTACCCAACAATAAACTCACACTTTCCTAAGCACTCTTAAAAGGAAAGGATTGCTAAATATCTTAACTATTCACTATTTTAACTGAATATATTTATATTTAAAGGCCTGTGCAGCAATAATAATTTACTGAAATCAGGAGACATCTATGGTGAATAAACCGTTCAATTCCCTTTGATTTCTTATGGAGGCACCATCCAACATATAATAACTAAAAATGTAACCCTGCAGATAATAGCAAACTGAGTATTTATGATTCCAAGTTTTTAAATATTTGATCAGCATAGGATGAGCCACAATCTGGACCCAAAATAGTAAGGCAGACCTAAACTCTGCAAATAAAGAATGATTGCTCATTGCAGATGTGTTTCAGTGCCCAAATGTGTAGCAGAAACTGAGGTATATGGGTTTGATCCAACACCCAGTGAAGTCACTGGAAGTTTTTCAATTGACTTAAGTGGGCAGTGGCTTGGGCTCTAAAAGGTTAGCTGAATGAGTACCTAAAGAATGGTATATTTTTCATAAATACTTGCAAAGCTTTTTGGATGTCTGTGCCTCATAGATAATTGTCTTGATCAGTGTAATGGCAAGTATATGCAAATATTAAAATCACATTTATAAAAGTGAGTTTTACCACTTGTTATTTACAATTTACTGAGCATTATTACTCACATAATAAAGCTAAGCATGATATGTCATCTCTTCTTTGTAGCAAATAAATTAGGTTATACACATAAAGTTTCTCATAGAAAATATACATGAAATAAAGATAATCATAAATAACGTAAGAGGATGCAACTTACCAATCAGTAATACACCATCTTGTGCGAATGAAGCCTTTTCTGGACCATTTACACTGCAAAATAAATAAGCAATTTAAATCAGTCAGCTTCAATGAAGGATTGATGGGAGTGTATGAAGAGGTTAAATATACTTTACAAGAGAATATTATTAAACTGTTTATTGAGAACATAAAAAGAACAACCCATACAATGTTTAAGTAATGAGCACTATGAACTATACAACAGGATCGAAGTAAAATATTATTCTCTACTACAATGATTTAAATTGCACTGCTTACTTCGTGGTTTCACTAGTCTAATAATAAACTTGAAATAAAACCTACTTAAAAAAAACTTACTTTTACATAAGTGAGTACTAACAGGGAAATGATTGTTTTTTTCTGGTATGTATTCCTAGTAATTTTATTTTTCTTCTGAAAGTACAAATGTAACAATCACTTCTTATCAATTGTGCATAAATGCCTTAACTTGTCTGTAAATTTACCTAAACTGTGAATTTGCATCATGGAGTTTTACAATGAATTTAAATGAATAGACATATTAGAAAGCTGTACTTTTTCTGCAGATTCTGCCTACCTAATAATTCTATAAAAGTTGAAGTGAATTTAAATGAATGCAACAATACATTTATCAAAACAGCAACATCATCTGTAAAATACAAATCAACTACTGCCAAGCTATAATGCCAGTGGCATAGCAAATGAATTCTTTCAGCCGCGGTCCTAAATTGCTCTACCAAAAAGAAAAAATTAATTTAAATTCAATTAAATTAAAAAAGCCATTATGTTGGATTCCATTTATATATGGCTACAGTGACTGTGATGCTGGACTATTCATTGCTCCAGATATACTGAAATGATGATGCCTGTGATTTTGTGGCAAAAGACTGCAACTACTTATAATAAATAACTATTAACCATAGTACAGCATCCTTCAGAATAGAAGTAATCACATTCCTGGCCTCTCATGAGGCAATATATACAGCTTTTGACATACACCCTGCAAGGCAGTTTCTTTTCTCCTTACTGTGAACATGAGACTAGATGAAATTCTCCACTCATACCCAAAACTCTACCCTAATAAACTGGTGCCTAACAAAGTCCAAACCACCCAAACACCCTAAGGGAACCTGTTTCAATACAGAAATAAAACCAACTATACACTCTTAGCTGGTTACCTACAACCCCACAGTGGAAGCCACTCATAGTATCATCAAACAACCATAACCCATAATCCTGAAATAAATCTTTCCTGAACCCCCTCTTCTGGCCTTCAAACAACCCCCAACCTCACCAAGCTCATCATCAGAAGCAAGCTCCCCATGGACCAGGAACCACCAACTCAAAGCGACACCAGGCCCCTACTAGAACAACAGATGCAAAACCTGCAGACATATCTCCATTGCAAGGAATGATCAACACCTCCCACCACACGACACACCTTTCAAGATCTATGGGTCCTACATCTACCGAATCACAACATGTGGTGTACTTCATCCAGTGCACTAAATGCCCCAATAACTACTATGTAGGTGAAACCAGATAATCACTAATCTCTCAAATGAGCTCACACAGGAAAATGATAAAAGACAAAAATACCACTTCACCTGTGGGTGAATACTTTTCAAATTACTCTGTATTTGACCTATCAGTCTTGATTCTCAAAGAAAACTTGCACAACACCTTCAAATGAGCTCGGGAGCTTAAATTCATAACTTTGCTGGAAACTAAACATCACAGTCTTAATAAAGACACTGGATTTATGACTTATTACAAAAATCTGTTACCTACTAACCTCCCCTTTCTGTCCTATGACTACAGGGGTGTTAATGGGCCATTTCACTTTGAATAGTCTTATAGAATACGTACTCAGTACTTATGCTAAACTATTTATATGATCTTGTATTTAGCTGTGACACTCCGAGTACCTTTCCCAGACCTGAAGAAGAGCTCTGTGTAACTCAAAAGCTTGTCTCTCTTATCAACAGAAAATGTTCCAGGTTATCTCACCCACATTCTCTCTCTAATATCCTGCGACCAACAGGACTACAACACCACTATATACATAAAGTAAAAGCAGACTATTTTCTCATTATCTTTCAGATGAGCATCACCTTTTATTTTCTTCTCTTTAATTGTACATCTATCCTCCTGGCAATCATTTGATCATTTAAAAATATTACCTCCCTGGTTCTTGTGGCAACAAATCAACAGTAACCAATCAAAAGAATGCAAAATACACATTGTCTCTTGACAGCTGCCCCTTTACTAAGGTTCTCTTACCCCAACAAAAATTGTGTAAGTAAAGTTATCCAGAAATACTGGGCTACTCTCACTGATTCATTTTTAATTTAAGAAAAAGACTATTTAAGCATTTCTTTTGGAAAAAAAACCCATGTAAAATTATGGGGATTATGTAAACTTAAGAGAAAAAAAGTGAGTCCACTTTCTAGTCTACAATTTTTGATAATGTCCCTTTAAATACGCATATCCAGGATCTGAATTTTACAATCACATCTGTTGAGCAGCTCTCAAATAAGCAGCTTAACTAAAGAACAGTACTGGCTGAAACATGCTAGTGAGGATTGCTGGCATTCTCATACACTTCATATAGTTTCATCAGCTTCATATTGATTCAGCAATTGGAAAAACAAATGTGTTCAAATGAAAATAGTAAAAAGTTAAAGAACATTGATTAACAATAAAGTGCTTTATTCAAAGACTCAACATTTATTTTTGGTAATGTGAACAGATTGCACAATGAATGCTTTTTCTTCTGGTTTTCTTATTTTCATGATTTGAATTATGTCCCCATAATTTCAGCTAGTTTGCTATACAGGCACAGGGTGTCTTCAGGACCTTTTAGCTATTTTTAAAAATCTGACATGGTTCTGACATTCTTCCTGCATCATGGATTTGTTTGTACCTGCCAGTTGTCCTTTCATAAGAATGTTACACAGTCTATGATTCAGCTTTGGATGCCTGGCCCACCAAAATGAATGTAGAAACACTGAGATTAATTTGTTTGAAGAAGAGTTGACGGATACCGAAGGGGAAATTTCAGAAGAGATAGTTGACTTGTGGGAGAGTTATAATTTTAATAACACTAATTTTCTTAATGAGAGATGCCATAGTGGTATCCCAGCCATTTTTCTAGTCCTTTGATAGCTTTCATAAATTGTTTAATAAAATTAGCTTTGAAGAGTTCTCCTTTATCCGAAACATTGTGGATACCAAGATACCTAATTTGTGAAAGCTTTTTCAGGGTTGTAAAGATTTACTAGAAAACCATCAACATTGAATAAGGTTTGCTTGCATATTTTCTGTTTGTAATCATTGTATTCAAATTTTATTTGTAACCATGGCTACAGATTCTATTTCAATTAAGACTAGTGATAAATCATACCACTAAAGGATTCTTCTTTCCCAGCTGAATTCTTTTAACCTATTTAAATTGTGATCATACTAGGTAACTAAAAAAAAACCACCTACAGAGAACCCTCTTGCAACTACATTCAGCCTATTTCCAGAGTCCTATGTCAAATGACACTCATGCATCTCAGCATCCTCACCTACATTAACACAGCAATTGCTATATTTACCACCACAATAAATGTATCTTGAAAGAAAACAGACCTCCTGAAAGAAAGGACTTTATAAACAGTTAATGATTTCAAGATAACTCCAGATTTTGAGCATATCAAATGTTAGTATCAACTATCTTGCTATCTGTTTTTTAAAAATTGGATTCTTTACAGATATTCTTTCAGGACGTCTGATGCATTATGGAATGCATCACTTCAGAAAGCTCTGTGTTAACTAGTATGACTGAGTGATATCTTGGCCTCACTGAAGTCAGTGGCAAAAATCCCATTGACTTAAATGGGGCCAGGATTTCACCAGAGACCTCCTGTGTTAAACGTCTTTATCAAGCAAAGCTACCATATGCTACTAGTAATCTTCAAAATAGTCAACTATGCTTGACTGGGAACACTGTATAGTGCCCTGTGGACAATATTCAAACCAAGTTTTCTGTAGTCAACTATATAAAGCCTCCCCCTATAATGGAGCAGCTTCTCCATTTTAAAGAAACAAAGCTTCAGGCCTTCAATTAAGAAACACTAACATTGCAACTGAAATGTGTGCACACTTGGCAGCTGATTGGATCAAAGCAACAAACACAGCCAGAATTGGAATAGGATGTTTTGATTGAAATTTGTACTGCAAAACACATTCCCTTCAAATGACTCTATGGAAATTAGTTCTTTTACATCCTTTCAGGCCAGCTTCCCCTTTAGCAAACAGTAGCCACTCTGGACTTTCAAGAGGGGACATCCATAGAGGGGCCCCATCCAATTCCCTCAGGCTGCGACTAGGATACCGCAGGATACTTGTTTTAATCAGAGTATTGCCTGATTAGCTTCTTCCATGCTCTTTTTCCTCTCAGCCACGTCTATTTGTTGGTAACAGAAGCTTGGTGGCAGATTGGGGGCTCAAGGCAATGTATAAGAGAGAAGGAGAACATGGACATATTAAAAATTGGATAGCAATGGGTATTTTTAACACAATAGATTACATCAGATTATTCCATCTCAAAACTAGATTAAGTAAAGGCCAATTTAGATGATGAAGTTACTCATGTCTTTAGGTAAAATAATAGACCCGCAACAACTTTTTTAGATTTGGACCAATTGGGGTGATGAATGGACGCACAAGTATTTGCAGATATTCATATTGATCTAATTAGGATCTGTACAGTGTTTCTTATTGTAAAAACGTATCTACTGTCAAATTTGCAAATGTGACAAGGAATTTGCATATTAATTGATATGCCATCTTAGGGTCCAAATACAGAAGTCTGCTATGGTATTTTGCGGTTATAATACCTACAGTTGTGCAGTGACTACTGGTTTTATGCACATCAGTATATACTCAATCCCATTTGCCAAATTTTCATTTTAATAAATGAAATTAAAAATCTGAAAACTCTGAGTTTAAAACACCTCACATTTCTAAAACTTGCAGTTATACTGTACAAGCTTTCTCTTTGTGAATAGGGTCCCCAGGGAGATTGTGTTGACCTTTTAAAACCCTCTAGAAACACCACCTACATAAATAACCTCAGCTACATGGGGTAAAAGGACCTCCAGACAACATTAACATGAAGACAGAGGTTATGGAGGGCTAATGTCAAAATGCACTGTGAGCAATAAGTAATGAACACAAACCATGATTGATAATGACTAGCACAGAGCCTTAATTCATCTTTTCTCCATCATTCTACTGTGAGGGACCATATCAAATTAAATAGTGGCCCAGCAAGGGTTTATGCAACCATACAAAGCAGGGGCATGAAGGAAAGACAGATTAAAGTGGCAATGACTGCAGTGTAATTGCAGCTTCTTAAATGAACAGCATGGTTCAAAGAAGAAGAAGGGAAAAAATTTGTAGATGAATCAATTGAACAACAAAAGAAACCAGGTCTAACAAACTGCAAGTGCAGCTGATGCACTAAGTGACCTTCAGTATCAACACCTCCCATGTTATATTATCACTGCAGTAAAAGAAACTCCTTCTTACAGCTTTATGTAGTGACTTGTGTTAAACGCTATTCCATGTATATTACAGTATGTCCAGTAGTTTAAACTAGTTAGTAATAATACTGGTTGTATAAATGCAAAAAACAACAACAACCACCCTTATTACAACTTCTCATAGAAAAAAATCTGGATGTAGCTTCTGATAATGATGTCTTTCCTCTCCTTGATTCCCTTAAAGGATTCTAAATATTTACACTATCGTGTAGATGTGAAATCATTAGATTAGTTGATAAACTCTTTGGAGCAGGGACTATATCTTCCTAACCTTCCTAAGTGTTAGAACAGCCCATAGCTCAGTGGGGTCCCAAACCTGTTTGGGCCTTTGGAAGCTATTGCAATATTATTCAAAAATTATAGCAAGTTCTGTTACTTTAGGCTTTGTAAAAGCAACTTAATAAACCTGCAAATTTTATGAAGACTTCTACTCAAGAATAGAGCATATTTTAGCTTTAAATACTTAAGTTTATTTGGCTCATGATGAAATTTTTCTTTAATTACCTTCAAATTTGTGATCTATATACAGCTATGCTCTTATAGCTATAGGTGCCAACTTACTCAGATGCCAGGGGGTGCTGGACCACTGCTTTGCCCCAGGCCCTGCCCCGACTCTACCCCTTTCTCCGAGTCCCCACCCAGCCTCTTCCTGCCCCAGCTCCTTCTCTGCCCCCAGCGCCTCTTGCACGCCACTGAATAGCTGACCAGAGTGCGGGAGTTGCTGGGAGGGAGGGGAAGGATCTGATCTACAGAGCTGCCGGTGGGTGCTGAACACCCACTATTTTTTTTCTGTGGGCTGTGGAGCAACCACAGAGTCAGCACCTATGCCTGTAGCATAGTAGCTTTCTTAGTTATTAAAATTTTTAGAAGCGCTTATCAGTAGTTCAAGATTCTAAAGTTAATCTACATTATGGTAGAAAAACTAACACCATGTGGCATGCCAGTTGATAAATGCCAGTTGATAATTTTACTCTTAACATAGATCTATAATGACCAATTATCTAATAGAAAAATACTATCTAACATGGATTGGGAATTTGCTAAGAAAACATCTAATTGCAAAACCGACATTTCAAAAAGGGAATTTGCACACAATGTTAATAAATACAACACACATGCTAAATCAAATGCATTTCCATCTTGTTTTATACTAACGCATATAATTTCTAAATAATGACATTCGTTGCAAATGTATTTATATAGATCAGTAATAATATATTAGCCACCAACATGAATAATTACCATAAAGAAATGATATATTTCAGAGTTCTACTTCTGTAAAACACTGTTTTTTGAAAGAGTACCATTGCATACAGTATGCAATTTTCAAGGGCAAGTACATTTTCGGTCAAATTATATGCATCTTTACTTGAGTAAGGATTGCAGATTCTGGCTTTCATGGACAAATCTGATTTTAGTTTTAGCAGTCACTTGACAAAATTCTCTCTTAGATATATCGGTCAATTGTAATGAATTCACAGGATTGCACGGGTGTGATTGTGGGCACATTTGGTCCAATAACTATTTCTAAATGCGGAAGAAGGAAGCAGTGAGCTTCCTCAGAGTTAACATAATTGTACAAACTAATGACCCCATCCCATATTCATTAGGTACGTAAATAAATCTCCTATTGATAGCAGCGTAAAATGTTCTTGATAGAAGTGCCAGATAGGCTCAGAACGTTTCACATTCCTGCTTTCTTTCTATTCATATCAAATGAGACACAAATAAAAGTGCTCTGAGTAGGTCTAGATGTAACTTAAGCCAATGGTTTCCCACTGAACAGTTTCACTGTGGATCATATTAATTGGATGGAAACTAAAACAATAGTCAGACGAGTTCTGTTCACATTTTTTTCCGCTAGCACAGGCAGCTTCTTGCAGTGGGGCTCATCTGCCAGAGGCCTTTCTGTGATTACCTCCCTGTGGTGCTGGCAAATGCACTTTATGAAAGGAAGGAGATTTAGTTAATTATTTTTAATTGGGATGTTTTAGTTAAGTGTTTCTAACTGATAAAAGCAGTCTACATGCATTCTGTGCCAGCAACCAGGACAAGAGAGTGGAACAAAGGGAAGATCAGGGGGTCCCCTCTCTGTGTTAAATAACCAGGAAAGAGCTAGTGAGTTGGAGGTCACAGAAGATGGGATTGGGAATAAGAGGAGGTTGACCCTACCAGTAGCTGCTGTCAGGTAAGTTCTATGCTAGCAGCTCTCTGGCCTATAATTACAGCCAAAACAACAAAAAATAATTAGTTGCAATCACTAACTTACAATTAAGTATTTTAAAACAGAACTCAAAAAATGCATGAGCACAGGCTTATAATCATTCCCTCCAGTCTTGGAGCCTTAGTATTTCACCTGTCCTTCAGATTTTTCTGCCTTTTTATGGTTTACTTTATTACACTTAAAAAAAACACAACCCAGAACTACATTCCTATTAAAAAAGCACTTCCTTTCTGCAGGACAGGAGAATTTCGGGTTGCCAGGACTCTATATAGATGTGTCTATCTTGTAGGTCACACAAAAACAAAATATGATAGCACTTCTATAGTTCATTTCCTCCAAGGCTCTCAGAATGCTTTACAAACGTTAATGAATTACACTTCACAACAGCCCAGTAAGGTGGATATTGTTACCCCAGGGGTACACATGGGATAGCTGAAGCACAAGATTATATGACTTGTACATGATCAAATTACAGAGAGACAGGACAGCACAAGAACCCACTCTCCCAATTCGCCTGCCTTTGCTTAAATGACGAGATCATCCCTTGCTTAATAGGACAATTTCTAAGGACCTACCTTGCAAACCGTTATAGAAGTGCTTTGCTTGAAAACATGCAAGAAATTCCATTAACTTCACGAGAGTGCTCACTTGTTTCAATAAAGGTGGTGTGAAAATGTTTGCAGAATTAGGGCCTAAAACAGCACAGCACATAAAGTACAGCTAGAAAAGATAAACAAAGAAGTGTGGTCCTGAATGCCCTCACCAGTCTGAGGTATAAACTGCAATCCAATACCTTTTGGTTACCTGCTAGTCTTTAAGACTCAAACACTCTGTTTGTAAATACTAGGGAAAAAGGGACTTCCAGGAACACAGTTGAGAAAAGGACTACAGGCAGGGATAGGAAGACAGACTATTGCCTGCAGTTTTTAAAGCAATGAGCTTGGCTTTGACTTTAAACAAGCTACTCGTTAGCTGATCCACTGTTTGTAAACCAGCACAAAAATTGGGTAAAGATTATATAGATCATTGGTGCTCTCTGAGAGAAGTATCTAAATATTAAAACAGGACACCCCTTCCCCCAAAAACAACCAAACGAAAATCATTCCCCAGGAAAGGAATACCACATCTTTCACCTTACAATATTAAGTCTCTCCTCAGATCTTCTGTTAATAGGATTCCTTTAGCCAGCAGATGGATTGTGAATACGGGCAGTTTCATCTACTAAAAGACGACATAAATCATCATTGAGAAAGGAGAGACCGCAGTAAGGTTATCACCATACAGCCTTCTCCATGAAAGGTTTGCATTAAAGCATTAGTGAAATTAATTCATCTTTCATAAGAGCTTTGAGCAGTATCTGTGATCTATAACAACAACCAATTTCTCACTATGGGGGAAAAAACATTACTCTGCCCTGATAGACTACACAAATCTGCTTTTTTAAATGGCCTAACATTATCTGCAGTGTTGCTCCCAAAGGCATCATTTCAGATTCATGCTCAGCCAAGAGGACCCATAAATCAACACAGAAAGTTTTGTTAGTTTTATATGCAGTGGGCTGTAATTATTTTGAATTGCATTATGCCTCAATCATTGTAATTACTTTTAGATCATCCTTAAGCGGCAGTAATAAAAAGAAAAGAAATCAGTCTTAAACCAATTCACACATACAAAAAAAGTTAATGTAATGATAAAAGTCTGGCTAAAACACACAAAAGCCTTGAAATTTAGTGACTGATACATTGCTCATGCATCTCATTGTGACAGAAGAGATTTTCAGAATACCCACTATTTGAGGTCTACTGATTGAAGACCATCTAATCATCAATGTGTGGGTAAGAGGAAAATGGGTTAAACACACTGATCTGGTTTCAGCTGTAAATACACAAGCTTAAGTTAAATGTAGCGTAGGCTTTTTATAAGTTTTTTTCTTTTTTCTGCCTTAAAATGAAAGAGAACAAGAAACGTAAAATTTAACCATATATTAAAAACGTCTAGCATTGCTTTCACATTTTGCAAAGTAAACAAAAAATGTACCTATTGTATGTATGCCATGCTGCAGCCTGAAATAAGTGAAAATATATGCAGAACTGTAGCTATATCAACATTATTATAATATATGGTGTTGTTGGAGAAACAGAGCCTAAACCCTGAAAAAGAGCCTGATGCAGGGTTTTCTCCTTTTTTGTCCACCACCTCCATGACATCATTTGGGTAACTACAGGAATTGCTGACTTCAAAAAATAAAATTAGAAAATATTTAATGTGCTTTCAGATATGTCTTAGCAGGTGGAAACAAGATGGAACTTGCACTGTGTGACTAGCAAGGTCTCTAGGATTAACATCAAGTGCTCCAGGCATAAGGCTCTAAGAAAGTTGTAATTTATGGTTATTTTTTCCAGAAATTGTGGCCACAGTTTGTTAAAGTTAAAATGTTGGTGCAGTCAGTTCAAGTACAGTAAAAATAATAATTAAAAAATGTCTCCCCCCTGCCCCATGATGCGCAAGTGCAGGTGTGAGTGGAAATGCCCTAATAGTAGAGGTGTGGTAAGATCGCAGGGAATTGGGGGTCTTCAGGACAGAGATATGGGAGCCTCTCAGGCCAGAAATAAGGGGGGGGGAGGTTGGTGGGACTGTGTGGCCGGATTACAAAACTCTAGTTTTGTAACTGACTAGATGTTAAGTTGACAGCAGAGTTCTTTACTCTCCAAAAGGGGGCTGAATGTAGGGTTACCATACGTCCAGATTCTCCTGGACATGTCTGGCTTTTTGAGCTATAAATAGTGTCCGGGTGGAAAATGGAAAAGGTCCGGATTTCTCTCACCTTCCCGTGCAGCATGGCTGAGAGAGGCCACCGGATTGAGTCACTCGAGCAACGAGAACAGCTCCTCCTCCTCCCCCATCCCCTGCTGCATTCCCTGATGGCCTACTGGTGCAGCTCTAAAGCTCGTCCCCTCCTCCACCCTCCCCTACTGCATTCTCAGATCTGGCCGGGCTGTTTGCATGGGCCTCCAGCGGCTCTAGAGGCTGAGCTCCTCCCCTCCCCTGCTTCCCCGCAGCCTCAGATCGCTGCCTGGCTCTAGTATGGAGGCAGCTGTAGAGATTCTCCTCCCCTGCTGGCCAGCGCGCCATTCCAGCAGTGTTCTGTGAGGGCAGGGGGACACACTGTTTTGAGCTGCACAGTAAGCTCCCCCCCAGAGGGGTTGGAGAAGGGGCATGGGGTTTCTGAAGGGGGCAGTCAAGGGACAGGGAATAGGTGGGTTGGATGGATGGAGGTTATGGGGGAGAAGGTCTGTTAGGGAGGCAAGGAATGGTTAGATAGGGCATGGGAGTGCTGGGGGTCTGTCTTGGAGTGTGGTGGATAAGGGTTGGCAGTCAAGGGACAGGTAGGGTCCTAGGGGGGCAGTTAGGCTGGGGGGGTCCCAGGAAGGGGAGTCAGGGGACAAGGAGCAGGGAGGCTTAGATAGGTGGTGGGGTCCTGGGGGGCAGTTAGGGGCAGGGGTCCCAGGAGGGGGCAGTCAGGAGACAAGGAGCTGTGGGGGGGGTTGAAGGTTCTGAGGGGGGTGGGAAGTAGTGGGGGCAAGGCTAGGACAGGGCTAGGGTGGGTCCCACCCCCGCCCTGTGTGCTTGTTTTCAATTGTTGAAATATGGTAACCCTAGCTGAATAACCCTCATTCTTCCAAATTCTTTCAATTTCCAGGGCATGGTGTGGGGACCGGAGCCCTTGTGCCCTACAGGTGGCCCCAACTCAGAGACCTCTGATGGCCCTTTGGAGGACTAGCAGCCTCTTTCCCAGCCCTTGCCAGGTTCCACTCACCAGGGCCTCCCTGAGCCTATCCCCTGGTATAGCCAGGCAGCTGTGGAAGGTGTAGGCTTTGAGCAGGAGCTGCTGCTGCTAGAGGTGGAGCTGCCCCAGGAAAAGCAAGAGGGAAGTGCCAGCAGGGCTGAGTGCAGGCGGCAGCAGTCTGTATGGAGCCAGAGCAGAGAGTGGAGCAACCCCCTGCCCCCAGGAATCCACCTCTGATCCGCATGGATCCCCAGTCCCATCCTTCTCCTTGTCTGCCTCCACCAATGGCCCCACTGGGTCATGACAAAGGGGCGGCTGGGCCAGTGTTGAGTAGCACTGCAATCCTGTGCGCCAAACTCTCCAAACAGCCACCATGCTCACCTTCACGTAGAGCAAAACCAAACTCCTAATGTAAGTATTTAACATTTATTTTTATTTTAAGAGGCCCAATGGAAGCAAAAATATTATCGAAAAGGCAGTTAATTATGTTTACATTTTCAGTAGATGTATGTGCATTATAAATGAGAACATGTTTGCTAACAATTATATATCAAAAGGGATGATCTTCATGCCATCAACTCTTACATATTTAGGCACTGCTCTCCCCAGGTACGGATGAACTAGCTAGATGTCTTTGTGCAAATATTTACAAATAGGCTGATTTCATTTTTAAAGTCAGCTACTACTGAACTTAAGTAATTTGCACATTTTACCTACAAAAGTCAGTAGGCACTGACTTAGTTTATTAGCATTCTTTTGATTTTTAAAATCCATCCAACAGTAAGTGCTTATCCCATGCTCTGTGCACTCCTGTAAAATGTACTATCTCAAAATACAATTTAGTGTCAAAGAATAGAAATGAATCCAGCAATTATATTTAGGTTTGCATGTGGTACCCAAAGGAAAAACAGCGCCCTTAGCTTGACTTTTTAAGTTTTGTCCAGGCCTTCAATTTCAATGTCAGGTATGTTACAGCCCTTATTTTGGGAAGAAAATATCTCCATGAAGATCACAAAATCAGTGTCATAATAATAATAACAACTGTTTTTTAAAGGAAGTAAAATATATTCACGTATTCTTGAAAGTTACTTGCTGTTCTTGCAAATACAATAGGCACCATTAAAAATTCAACCTATCCCTCCCCCAGTACCTGCAGTAACCATGGTATCTTTCTACACAGAATAAAAGATACTATTACCAAATCACAGTAGCAAAGCAAATATGGTTTTAAATGGCACCCAGTTGTACTTACTTACATCCCATTCCCTTAAGGAGGAAAACCTCCTTGTCTGAAACTGATTAATAATCTGGACTCTGCCTGTTCCGTGAACACTAATGTATTACTAAATATTTTCAGCATGTTCTCACCCTCACCAACATTTTAAAAATATACATAAATGAAAAAGATGCACAAAGGAAAGTTTGTTCGAATCTCCTATAAATAATAAATTATTTACAACGTGTTATTGTTTAAATATAGAACTCCAATTGAGTTTGATAAATATACTTATTGGCTTACAAAAATATATATTATAGGTTCTATGAAATGGAGACACACAAAAACTAGAGGCTTATGACTTGATGCTGATCAAGTTCCTACCACTTTAAGTCAAGAGTAACACCAATGAAGTCACCAGTCGAAGAGAAACTAGAACTGGACCCTTACACTTTGGAATGCTCCAATGGACTGTACATACCTCAGGGAAATAATCCTGTGGAAACTTCTCTTTTTCCAGCATTGGCGTGCTTTCTAATGTATCTGAGTAGATTTCTTTGCCAGTAACCTTTTTATACTTCTTGGCTAGGAAGAGATATAAAAATACACTTAACATATTTACCTATATCATTGCAACCAGCTTTCAGCATTATTCAGAAAAGCAGCAGAATCTATAAGAGAGAGGCAGTGTTGGTCTGGTCAATTAGAATGTAAAATCAGAGCTGTTTTTTGATGGTAGGAAGAGGCAAAGTTGGAACACAAGTTATAGGATCTCTTGCTTATTTTGCGTATTGTACTGGGTTGCAGGCAGTGTGAACTTTTAACTATTCAGGTATTGTTATTTGTTGTATTACCATAGCATCTAGAAGCCCTACTCATGGCTCAGGACCCCGTTCAACTTTAGACAGAAAATCTTGATGAAAACTGAGTCTGAGACGTTTGGTCTGGTCTCTAATAAGCATCCCAAAACCCTACACTGAATAGTAACAAACAGATCAAAAATAGATATAAATAAATTTATTAAAAATAAATTAAAATGTAAATGATGCTATTTAAAAATATTGTAATTGTATACTTTATCATTTAATTTATTTACATTTTCAAATATCTGCCTGTTCTTTACACTAGGCACAGACATAATATAAAAATTACACATTTTACAAAACAAGCCAATATACAATTATTTAAAGTCAGCAGTATTACCATTTATTACCCCCTTAATTCTCTTAGGCTTTATTTACAATACAGGGGTAAGTTGACCTAAGTGACTTAACTTCAGCTACGTTATTGAAGTAGCTTAGGTCAACTTACTGGGGTGTCTGCACTACGCTGTGTCGATGGGAGGCGCTGTCCCGTCGACTTACCTTACTTTTCTCATTCCAGTTGAGTACCGGAGTCGATGGGAGAGCGATCTATGGTCGATTTAGCAGGTCTTCACTAGACCTGCTAAATCAATCCCTGGTGCATTGATCCCCAGTAAATGCACCTATTCCCATAGACTGTAAGGAGCAGAGTTGTTATTGCCCAATACTACCCTCTGGAAACATTCAGGAACGAGCCAAGCTACCCTGCAGTGAATACTTGTTTCTTTAAGAGAAACTGACATTGTGGCCTCGCTAAGGCACTTTAGAGGGAATTCAGAGACAATTGCTAAGAATTATTAGAGACACAGAAAAGTTCTTCTATGAAAAGAGATTGAAAACTTTAGGATAGATTTAACTTTAGAGGGGGGACATAACAGTAAACAAAATATTGACGGGTATAGAAAAATTAGATTGGGAACTTTGACTCTCCTAATCTCCTCAAACAGGCACAAGGAGACATTCAATTAAATTAAAATGCAGCAGCTTCAGAATTGATAAAATGAGGTATTTTTTCACACAGCACATCATAAGACTGTGCAACTCATTACCACAAAATGTCAGGATTTAGGAAGATTTAAAGAGATTAGACATTTAAATGGATAAAAGGAATATCCAAAGTTACAACACACACACGTACACAGAGGACATAAATCCCCATGCTTCAAGCCTTAAACCAATATCTATATGTTAAAGGGTAAGAGGAGACTCTTCTGGGGTGCAGATTATCCACGTACTGTGGGGTTTTGAGGACCTTGCTCTGAAGCATCTGACTGGTGCCATTGTTGGAGAGAGGATACTGAACTAGATGGATCACAGGTCTCATTCAGAATAGTAGCTCCTATCTTCCCAAGTAGACAATGTAATGAATTCTGGTAACATCTCCATGCCAAAAGGACCAGCGTCTAAATCACAGGTTGTAGCTTGCACCTCCTCTAGCACATCAGTAAGTCATAGTGGCTGTAACTAAAGGAGAAGAGACTCTTCAATTGTTCCCTTTCTTCTCTCACATAACAAAACTCTGTTAAGAGACAGACAACTCAGTCCAAATTTGAATGGTCTTCTTTGCACAATAACAAACTCCTCACTGTAAGAAACAATCAATCCTATTACTGGATGGAAACACCTCAGATTAGCCCAGCGAGGTTGTTCAACAACTCAAACAATTTCTCTGATCAGATTTAGCAGAACAAAGAGTATGGGAATACTGCGATGCCCCACTGATGTAGGTGGGCTACTACTGCTGAAAGGACCTTTGTAAAGACTCTCAAGACTATGCAAAGCCCAAAAGGGAGGACTCAGTATTGCTAATATCTGACCCTATTACAAAACGTAGGAAATGCTTGGGGAAGGGGTAGATAGCTACAGGAAAGTAAGTGTCCTGGAGGTTGAGGCAGCAAACCAGTCTCCAGATCTAAGCATGGAATTATGGGGGCTAGCGTCACCATCCTGATGTGCTGTGAAAGGACACAGGAATTCAGTTTTCTGAGATCGGAGATTGGTATCCACCCTTTTGGGGACTAGGAAATTGTTGGAATAGAACCATCTTCTGACAAACTCGGGGAAAGGGGGAACCGGCTCAATTGCCCCAAGAGCAGGAGAAATTGGATCTCCTGCTTAATGATCTCCTCATGAGAGAAATCCTTGGAGAGAGATGGAGAAGGAGGGGATAGTGTGGAAGTGTATAGAATATCCCGTGTTGACCACCTCCAATATCCACTTGTCTCAGGTGATATGCTTCTAAGCAGATAGGAAGTGGGACAGTCTGTCTCCAAAAAGTACATAGGGGCAGAGGGGGAATGGTAGAATGGTACAATAGAGAATCTGGGGAAATAGCTCTTGATCAAGCTGTCAAAACTCTCTCTTAGAAGGAGAGGCAGATTGGGTGGCTGCAAAAGAGGTAGTGTCCTTTTGTGAGGTTTGGATCTCCTCCTCAAAGGCTCCAAAGGTCTAGGAAAAGTGGTACTGGAACAGTCTGGAAGACTATACAGTTTGAGATCTGCTAAAATATCTTTTTGTTACAGACACACAAATTCCCAGAGACTATGACATAGTCACTGAATCTTTAAAGGTATGGAGCAAAAATAAGAATATATCTAAATAAAAAGAGAAATGTACGGTAAGTGAGAGAGGGTGGGAAGCAGTAGAACAGTGGACACCAAACACTCCTTCTCAAGCCACAGGCGGTAGAGAAGAAACTGAGTGATGGCGGGTCTGTGCCTCCCTGTGTGGCCTTGAGTGAGAGCATGAAGAGCTGCTCTGCACAGGTGCAGGCCTGCAGACACTTCTTTACAGTCTCTGGTCGAGAGTGCACAGATGGAGCACCCATAGGGACATATACTCCAAGAATCATCAGTAAGGATGACAGAGTAGTTCAGTTTCTGTGCCCATTAAGTCTTGGCCACTCTGCTGATTACATCCAACCGCAGAAGAGGGACACGGGGCAGAAGTCAGATAACCACCATTCGGTGGCATCAAGTTTTCATAACTACCATAACTACTGGCCTGGATTTCAAACTTGCCACCCAGAGAAGGAGGACACTATATATACTATTACCAAACATCCGGAGTTGTCCACTCTCGCTGGATGTTCGGTTAAATCCCAAACGTAAAAATTAATCACTGTAAATTATCCAGATGAAGCAGTATCTATAATCACGAAGCATTTACCGTAAGCTACCAATATATCTTTGGCACATACAGAAGATTTGATTTTTTTTCCTACACTTTTAAAATCTGGCTCCCACAGGAGGACTAAATAAACATCCTGATAAACGAATGTGGCATCTTTCTAAGTAGATCATGGATGGATGTACCTTCTTTCAGTGAATTTGACAGTCTCAGCAAAAAGATCCTGACGTCATTCAAGTCATAGAAAACATTTTTGGCAGCATATGTAAAATAGAGCCAGGAGTAATTTCTGTTCTGTGAGAACGGAAGGCTTTTGATGAGACAACATGAGTGAATATTAACTGGTAAACGGTACCATTTTGGCAGAAGGGGATGCTTTACTATCAACGTACCCTGAGATCAAAGCCAAACGCAAACTAGTAATAGCTGGTCATTTACACGGGCATTGAGAAGCCGTCTTAGCATAAGAGGATGTGCCTTCTGATATCCTTTCAGATGAAAAAAAAAAGTTATTAACCTTTTTGTAACTGTTGTTCTTTGAGCTGTGTTGCACATGTCCATTCCTCTGGAGGTGACTGTGTGCTCCTGTGCACAGCTGACAGAGGTTTTTGCCCTGAGTACTAGCTTCTTGAGCACCCTTTGTTGCCTAACGCAGGCATAATGAGCTGAGCCACGCCAGTAGTTCCTTCCTATTGGAACAACTCTGATAGAGAGGGGAAGGAGGGTGAGTCATTGAATGGATATGTACACCACATCTTACAGAACAGTTACAGAACAGTTTCACTATTTTTGTTCTTGTTGAATGACGGCACATGTCCAGTGCACTGTGGGTGACTCACAAGCAGTTCTATTTGGAGGCAGGACCAGAGTCTATCTGAACACGGACTAGAGGATCACTTGTCCAGATGCAGCATAATCTCTAGATTGTTGGGAGATGATGTAGTGCGAAGCAAATGTGTGACATGATGAGCAGGTTGCCACTTTGTGAATGTCTAATATGGGTACGTGAGCCAGAAATGCTGCACAAGTCACGTGAGATCTAGTTGAATGACCTAATATTCCATCAGTGGCTCTGCATTAGCTAACTGGTAACAATGGTGAACACATAGGTGAACTGGATACCCGTGCTGAAATCTTCTGTGTGGAAACCAGACAGACCTTGATTCTGTCTGCAAATGAGATAAACAATTGAGATGATGATCTGAAAGGCTTAGTCCTCTCCAGAAAAAATGCTAACACTCTTCTAGTATCTAGAGTGCACAGTGACTCCTTTCCCTTGCTACCATGAGGTTTTGGGAAGAAGGCTGGTAAGCAGATTGCCTAATTTATATGAAAAGAGAAGACCATTTTCATAAATAACCCTAGATGGGATGACGGTAGACTTTATCTTCCTAAAAAACTGTATATGGAGAATGTGATACTAATGCCCTCAACGTCACTACTCTCCTGGTCAATATAATGGCTATTAAAAATGCTACCTTAATTGAAATGTATAACAGACAGCAAGCTGCTAGAGGCTCAAAGGGAAGAGCTTTTATAAGACTAAATTAAGGCTCCAGGGTGGAACAGGATTCAAAACGCAGAAATATCCTGCTCAAACCCTTTAAAAATCTTATGACTAATGGGCTGGGAAAAATGGGATCAGTTATCCACCAAAAGGTGAAATGTGGAAGTAGTTGCTAGATGTACCCTAATTGAGCTAATCACTAATTGCTGATGTTTCAGATGCAAAGATAGTCCAGCATATGCTGAAAAGGAGCAAGAATGAGGTAGATGAGCTGGAAGGATGAAAAGACTGTCTGAAGTAAGGATAGGGAGCTCCAACAACCATCACGGGTAGTGGGAAGGAACTGAGGGGGGTTTGGCTCAGCCATTTATGCCTCTGCGAGGTGTGTGAGACAGCAGAGAGTGCTCATGCTACCCTGACAAGCTCTGCTAAGGGCAACAACTCTCTGATAACTGTGTATTGGAGCACACAAACATCTACACTGGGATGGACATGTGCAAGCACTTGAAGAAGAAAAGGTCTTATGAACTATAGGCTTGATTTTGATCTCACACCAGTGTAAACTGGGAGTAACTCCACTGAAGTATTCAAAGTTATGACAGGGTAAAATTGGTAAGCGCTAGATCAGAATCAGGCCTTTTGTGTCTGTCAGCAAACTCTCTTTTTGATGTATTAGAATATGTGTAAAATATAAGCTAATTTTTTAGGGCTCTATTCATCATAAAAAATCCAATGCCTTTCATGCTGTGGGAGGTCACATATCAGCTTTGGCTGTCAAGATTTTAATTCTAAAAGTGTTAGATTTTTCTTCCTCGGTTCACATGGCCCAGGAAAGCTGAAAAATTGAGACAACCATGTATAAGCAACCAGAGGAGCTAGTGAACGGAAGCAGCAAAAAGGGGGAGTTTAGCGAGGGTGTTTAGAGAGGGAGCAGGAGAGCCAGATACACCTAATAAACATTCTTCAAACTTAAGCCAATCACCCCCCTTCCCTTCCCATACAGGCAAAGAACAAATAAACAAACACCCCTGCACGAGTAAAAAGAATGCTGGCAGAGGTCCAGCAGCAGAGTAGAGGCTATCCAGGTTATTGCACTGAATGCAGCATGTATGGATTGTGGGCAGGTGGTCTGTGTGTACATTTGGTGCAAGCAGCTAATGCCCTCAGAGACCAGCTACAGGCTCTTGAGATCAGGCTGGCTGAACTGAAGGCACTAAGGGAGACAGAGAGCTACACAGATGAGATTTTTTTAAGATACAGTAGAGCAGTCCCACCCCACCCCACATCTGTGCTGTTGAGGAGGATGAAAGTCTTGGAAGGAGAACATCAAGATGGAGTGGAGGGAAACAATATCATAGCTGAGACCTCCTTCCAGATTATTCAAGTCTAGGACCTCAATGGTAGTATTCTCTGAAATGGTTCGTGCCACTCAGAGGGACAATTTTACATGCAGAACTGCAGGTCTCAATGAAAAGACGAGATGATGGTGACTCAGGGAGGGATTTAGTTTTATTAGGAACTGGAGAAGTTTTTGGCAAAGAAGGAGCCTATGTAGAAAGGATGGACTCCACCTAAACCAAACTGGAACCAGATTGATAGTTGATAAAGTACAGGAAGGAATTGAAAGAAACAGTCGAATAAGAGTCCAATTCAACTCCATCATATGAAGGCACAGAACTGACTATTAACAAATTGTATAAGACAGATAGATGAACTGAATATTCTGAGGAAGAGTCAACACAGCTTTTGTAAAGGGAAATCATGCCTCACCAACCTATTAGAATTCACTGAGGGGGTCAACAAACATGTAGACAAAGTGATTCCAGTGGATATAGTTAGGGCCCTACCAAATTCACGGCTATGAAAAACATGCCACGGATCATGAAATCTGGCCTCCCCCCATAAAATCTGATGTTTTGTGTGCTTTTACCCTACACCATACAGATTTCATAGGAGAAACCAGCATTTCTCAAATTGGTGTCCTGACCCAAAAGGGAGTTGCAGGGAGGTCACAAGGTTATTTTAGGGGATCACAGAATTGCCACATTTACTTCTGTGCTACCTTCAGTAACCGGAGAGAGGTGGCTGTTGACTGGGTGCCCAGCTCTGAAGGCAGCGCCCCTCCAGCAACAGTGGAGAAGTGTGGTGGTAATACCATATTACGCTATCCTTACTTCTGCTCTGCAGCTGACAGCGGCTCTGTCTTGAAACTTGGGCTCTTGGCCAACAGCTGCTGCTCTCCAGCTGCCCAGCTCTGAAGGCAGCACCACCACCAGCAACAGTGCAGAAGTCAGGGTAGCAGTATCACAAGCCTTATTACAATAACCTTGCAACCCCCCCACAATTCCTTTTTGGGTCAGGACCCCTACATTTACGACTGTGAAATTTCAGATTTAAATAGAATTAAAATAGATTTAAATCATGACATTTATTATTTTAAAAATCCTATGACCGTGAAATTGACCAAAATAAATTTAGTAGGGTCCTAGATATAGTGTACTTGGACTTTCAGAAAGCCTCTGACTAGGTCCCTCATCCAAAGGTCTTAAGCAAAGTAGGCAGTCATGGAATAAGAAGGAAGATCCTCTCATGAATCAGTTTCCTAAAAGATAGGAAACAAAAGGAGGAATAAACGGTTGGTTTTCACATGGGACAGAGGTTCAACAGTGGGGTCTTCCAGGAATCTGTACTGGGACCAGTGCTGTTCAGCATATTCATGAATGATCTGGAAGAAGGGAGTAAAAAGTGAAGTGGCAAAGTTTGCAGAAGTTACAAAATTACTCAAGATAGTTAAGTCCAAAACTGACTGCAAAGATTTACAAAGGGGTCTCACTATACTGGGTGACTATGAAATTCAGGAATCAGAGGGGTAGCTGTGTTAGTCTGGAATTGCAGAAGTGACAAAGAGTCCTGTGGCACCTTAAAGACTAACTTTTAGTTAGTCTTTAAGGTGCCACAGGACTCTGTCACTTATGAAATTCAGTGTTGTTAAATGCAAAGTAATGCCCAATGGAAAACATAATCCTAACTGTACTAAACTAGCTGTTACCACTCAAGAAAGAGATCTGGAATAACTATCTGAAAACATCTGCTCACAGTACAGCAGCAGTTTTCTGTTAGGAACCATTAGGAAAGAGAGAGATAAGACAATAATGTCATAATGCCACTATAATAAACCCATGCCCCATCCACACCTTGAATATTGGTCAGAAAAGGTTGTCACCTTGGCAACAAAAAATATTAGGAGTGTGGAAAAAGCTTCTGTATGAAGAGACTGTTCAGCTTAGAAACGAGATGACTGGAGGAGGGGGTTTATGATAGAGGTTTATAAAATCATGAATGGTGTGGAGAAAGTGAATAAGGAAGTGTTATTTACTCCTTCACGTAACACAAGAACCAGGGGTCACCCAATGAAATTAATAGACAGCAGATTTAAAATAAACATAAGGAAGTACTTCTTCACACAGCGCATAGTCAACCTGTGGAACTCAGAGAGACAGCTGATTCATGTTTGAGCTGGACAAATGAAGAGTGGAGCATCTAAGGGCACCTTCCCTCTAGCTGGCACAACCAGTATCTATTACTTTTATAATGGTAATCTTTCTTTTGATTTTCCCTTCCATTGTAATCTCTCTCTCCCTCCTTCCTTTCAAGACTCTACAACAGCAAATAAGCTGTCAATCAGCTGTGAATAAATCCAGACAGCCCCTCTTCCCTGGTGTAGATGTCACTTCACTCCGCCAGATGTCATTAGAGTTGGACATCTTTGATATATGACCGGAGGGAGGGAGGTTTAACTGGAACTGAGAGCTAAAGCTCTAGCACTGCTGGTGCGACGAAACTGCAGGCTCGGAATCAGCTGGCAGATACACGTTCACCTGCTACTGATGCAGAAAGCCCAATCACATAGCAAAATGAATAAATAGTTGTGCCTGCTGTCATCTCACAATATAAATGTAAATTTCATAGATTTTATTCATTAACCCGTTGCCTGCAAAAATGCAGATGACCAGTCTAGGGGCTAAATGTTCAGTGTGGCGACTGAGGTGGTAAGGCTCACAATCCCAGGTATCATTACAAAAGTTGTGCACCTGGATTCCTGTGTAGTGTGTTGAGAATTTCTCTCACATAGCAATCCTGCTCCCAGTTCATTTGAATCAGAACACTCCACATTATTGCTCCATGTCTATTAAACTCTTAGAGGTGGGAAGAATGGCTGGAAGCACAAGCTGACCTCTCATTAAAGGTTCCTTCATCACTATTGCATTTTACAATGTTCTCTTTCAGAAATAAAATATGAAGAGGCACTGACAGATTATTTGAAATTTTCCTTGGGCATCAGGAAAGATGATGAGTAGAAGGATTTATGTTGGATAAACCTCAAATTGCAATATCTATAGAACTGCTATTCAAATATTTCACCAAGGGAAGACCCTCTACCCTCAATTACATGAACAGAGGCAATCTGTCTCTTCTGAGAACAAAATTAATGAATCTGTACAATTGAGACAATTAGTTCACTCCATAATTATCACAGCTTCAGTGATGTTTCAAATTAATGTGATGCAAGATGCAGAATTAATTTGATCCAGCTCAATGACTTAAATGCAGACAGTGAACAACTAAAAATAATGTAAATTTTAAATAATCTGTTTGGATATCCACTTTAAAGAAGCATTAGAAGTAATTTCAGCCAGGAAGTGATTACATACATTGACTTTAATATTAGAAGTATCATGTCAAATTATTAAAACTTCTGAGATTTACATAAATTTGCAACCTGAAGACAGTCTATTGTTAAAAAAATGATGACACTGATCCACACTATTCATAAATGGTAAACAAAACTCTGCCACAGCAATTTGTGTAAGTCAGTTACCACTGCCTGACATTTAAGGTCCTGCTCCTGCAATTGATCTGCACTGGCTGACCTCTGCACCCATGTGGAGTTCGTCTGAAGTCAGTGAGGCTCTGTATATGGCTTAATGGGTCCAACCACATGGATTCTGATTAAAGAAAGTCCTAGTTTTTTTCTGATATGAAAAATGGTGAGAAGTCTGACAATTAGTGACTTTTAATTTCGGTGCTTACCTTTAAAATCAAACTGGTAGATGTTTTTCAAGGATTCATGAAGGAAGTAAAAGCTTCCTAGAGCCTGTAGAAAAACAAAAAATAAATAGTAATTAGAATAGCTGCTTTTAGTTAAAAACAAAATTGTGATACAGCTTTTCAAATGCAAAAAGTATAAGAAATTAAATATCAGCAATTAAAAATACTGCATTTGATAAGTAAAACATTTTCAGTCAATCCATGAAAAGAAATGTTCTTCATTTATTTGTTTCTTTTAAGTTTAAGAGGCAGCTATAATGAAGGCCATTAGCAGTTTACCAATGGCTGGTCTAGACTACACAGTTAAGTCGAAATAAGACAGTTTATGTCTACCTCATTATATTTGTGTCTACACAACAGCCTTGCTCCCACCAACGTAATTGTCCTGCTTCACAGGCATAACTACTACATCTCCCTGAGAGGTATAGGGCAGTGGTGGGCAACCTGCAGCCCATCAGGGTACTGTGCTGATGGGCCGTGAGACAGTTTGTTTATGTTGACTGTCCACAGGCACAGCTACCCGCAGCTCCCAGTGGCCATGGTTCACTGTTCCTGGCCAATGGGAGCAGCAAGAAGCTGACGGCTCCCCCCGATCCCTGCTAGAAGCCCTGGTGGCTTCATACCCTGCTTCCAGCTGGGAGCCAGGGAGAGAAACTGGGGGCGGGGGAAGCCCAGGCAGCTTTGGACCCTGCTCCCAGCCAGAACCCACCGGGAGCCTGTCAGGCAGGAGGCTGCCCACGGAGCTGAGACCAGTTTCTCAGCCCCCTCCCCCACAACCAAAAGGTTGGTGGAAGTGCTCCTGGTGAGTATACGCACAACCGATACAAGGAGGGTAGTGCGGACATGCAACACCACAGTAATTATTGCAGTGGCTGTAAATCGATCTAATGTAGGTCGATTTACATTACTAGCATAGACATACCCTAAATTTGCTAAGGACACAAATAGTGAATATACTTTATAAATATTAAACAGATTTAATTAGTGATTTTTCAAAAAAACCCAACTTTATAAGTACATCACCCATTCAGAAATAAACAAATTCAGAGCTCTCGGCTGGGCGGTGCTAAACCCCTCCATCTGCCATTAAATAATCTCCATATAGTCTGGCTCATCATTCCTCTGGATTATAGGTCCATCAATGACTGCATCCTTGTAAGAGTCTGCCAAACAGTTTCTGCCTCATATACAGGAAAACACAAATGTTTTTTTGGAGGTAGCGTGGACTGCAGGAATGATACCCAGTGGTGGGAGTCCTAAAACCTAATCCTAGATTAGCCATTTTCTCACTAGGTAGTGCAGAACAAATCACATTTCCTCTCTGTATCAATTTCCCATCTGTAAAATGGGAGTGTGGCACACAGGCCCATTGGTGCCAGATGACAAAGGGTTCACTGTAACAGCAACTTCTAACAGACCTAATAGACTCACTACACCTAGCACACCACTTTCATAGTATTTATCCATAAAGAATATCATGTGGGATCTTAAATGAAATCCAGCATCACTGGTTATGAATACAGTCGAACATGTACGTACTGATACTATGTAGGAGTTATGTATATATGATGGAAATATGTTCTTATAGTTTGTATGAAGGTGTTAACAGAGGTGAAAACTGGTTTCCTGCCAACCTCAGATGTTTCTCCATCTATCTGTTAAAATGTAAATTGAGTATTATCTCATTAACAATCACCTGGCTGAGCAAAATGAAGAAGAAGGATTGTGAGATTTAACAGGAAGAGAAGAACAGTAGGGGGAAAGAAGCCTTATCTGGGGGGGTGCATGTCAAAAGTTTACTGGGCTATACCTGGGGGACAAAGAAAACAGCTTATTATTTTGCACCTGCTAGGAAAATGGACAGTGCATTTACATTAATGAAAACTGGATCACAACTTGACTGGAAGCGATGAAAAAGGTTTTGAGTGAAATAAGGCTGCTCTAGACAGGAGGTTAGCCTGTTAAGTTTAGTCTCTAGAAAGTGTATACTGATTTTGTTTTATATGTAAACCGTCTGTGACCATTATCTTTACTCATTCTCTCTTGATTCTTGATCTTTGGTAATAAACTGATAATTTTTCACTATAAATATATCTGCGTGCTGTGGTATTGTACAACAAGCTAATCCTGAGTCGAATCATTCAAGCTGGTGAGTACACTGTTCCCTTGGGGACAACATACCTGGTATTACTGAGTGCTCAGGGAACGAGGAGCTAAAAATACTACAGAGGAATGCTTCAGAGGGGTTCGTTCAGGGCCGGGGATCCACCTATTCTTAACCTTCAAGGAAAAATAAGAACTGTCATAGGCCAGAGGAGATTGTTTGGGTGGCTCACAGCCTGGACGTGTCAGGAACTGGGCACCCAGTTAAGCACAAGCAAGTCTCCCTGTTGCTGAAGTCATGGGGGGAACAAGGTGAGTCAGTCTTGAGCACCATGAGAACTGTCCAGGGGCAATTATGCATCTCACAGGACTGTTGTAAAGATTAGTTTGTGCTTGTACAGCTCTTTTCTATTATTAAATGTTTCAGTAATAACAACCATTGTATAGAGGTGATTGCATGGTATTCCATGCTAATATTTACAGTCACATTGTCATTTGCATAAAGATCACACTTAATTTTATTAATTTTTGAAGTATATATAGATTACTGAAACAGCAAAATATAGTACCCATAGGACAGATATTTCTAGGGGCCTGTAGTGGGGCAGCTGCCCCACTCCAGTAGACAAGGGTTAAAAGCAGCCCTGGAGAGGGCTGTGGCTGGGAAAAGCAGCTGAATGAATAGCTGGCCACAAGCACGGCTGGCTTAATCAGGCCACAGCTGGCCTGGATAAAAGGGGCTGCGGAGTAGGAGCTGAAGGAGTCTCACTCTAGCCCTGAAGTGCAGAGGGCTAGCTGCCTAGGAGAAGGGTACCTGAAGTGGAGCAGGGCTGGGGAAGGGACAAGGGAGCTGGAGAGCTCCAGCCTGGTAAACCCTCAGGCTGCAGGCCTTGTTTAAGGCCAAAAAGTACTGGGACTGCAGAGGGGCAGCCTGAGGACAGGCAGAGGCAGATGGTCCTAACCCCTTGCCAATGATGAGTGGCCATTACAGACTGCAATCTGCTCCAGTGAGCGGGAGTTAGATGATGACTAGCAGTTGCCACTGAGGCATGGTGGGTTTAGAGGGTTGGGGGTTCCCCTGGGAGGGGAGACCCAGAGTGTGGGGGTACTGCTGGGGAAGAGCCCTCAGGTTAAGAGGCACTCGAGTCCAGGAGGGACACAGGGGCCTCAGGCAAGTGAGACTTCGGCCAGCAGAGGGCACTCTGGAGGCTGAAGAATTAATTCCCAAGATGACCAACAGGAGGCACCGCACAGGTGAGTCTTCTCTGTGTTACAGGGCCATTAACTATATCAATTGTCTGAGAATATCACTAATAGTATCACCCATAACATAATTCAGCTTCCCATAAATCTTTTGGTTGCCAGAATGCTATAATTTGAGGAGCACTGAAAGCTAACTTCTCAGTTATCAAATCCTTTTGCTACTAAAAAACTAGTAAAAGTTGCCCACTACATTCCAAAGAGCATTTTGCCAGACATAATACACAAGTAGTGTCAGTCCCAGTGATCTCAGACTTTCTGTAACTGGAGCAAAACGTGGTCATCTTTTTAGAAGCATAGCGTGCAAGAAAGGTCTAAACTGGTCTTGCTCAGGCAAAATTCAACTAATCTGCTGCTAGAACTAACTTCAGAATTTTGTTTCAAAATAAAAAGTTTGCATAGGGAATAAAATCTATTGGTTGTGAAAAGCTTTTCTTCATCAACATGCAGGAAGTCTCCTATCTATTTAAAGAGATAGATGTATGAGATACCAGTAAAAGAAGGCTTAATAACTCAAGCAAACACTGAGGAAAGAAAGTTAATTCTCCAGATTAGGTTTGCTCTGCCATACTAAAATTCTGTGTTTCTAATCCTGGCCTAGTTTTATAATCTATTCTCTTTCATTAAGAACTTTTTGTTTTTAATTACCATTATATACATATTGTGCCAAAAAATATTCCCTAGGGTTAGGATTTTCAAAGGAGACTTGAGGGAGTTAAATGTCCAAATCACACTGAAATTCACTGGGAGCTGCATGACTACCTTCCTTTGACTCTTTTGAAATATTACAGGCTAAATCAACTACTGAACTCCCATGCTCTAACATTCACAATAAATAGTCCATGATTCAGCAAAGTACATAAACAGACCAGTATTCCCATTCCTTTTAAGCAAAGCACATAGGCCCCTATTCAGCAAAGCAAAGCAAAGCAAAACATTTAAGGACATGCTAAAATCCCTATCCTGCAAGGCACTTAGGCCATGAATTAAGGAAAGCATCCTTATTCACAACAGCACTTAAGCAGTTGCTTCACTTTAAGCATGTCCATAAGTGTGTGGAGTCTCAGTTCAGGAAATCATATTAATGCTTAATTATGGGACTTAACTGTGTGCTTAGGTGGTGTCCTGAATAGAGATTGGGACAGAGGGTCTTGGTCCCTGTCCATAATTCATAGTTCATGACAAAAGGAAGACTGAGGGTAAGGGAGTTCTCAAGAGGCCTGACCAAAACTTGGTAAACTGAGCCTAACCAGTCTGTAAAAGGCAGAATTTGGGCTCAGGTTGATTACTGGTATTTAATCATCATTAATGAGGCTTTGTACCCTAGATGGTCCATCTTCTAGAGAAAACATTAAGGATACACATACAGCTACATATTTATAGGTGGCACAGGCAGCAACAAGTACTGTTAAAGCTTCCCATGACTTTCTGTTATAAGAACGTACATGTTCTCCGTTTTCTGAGGCCCCAGCTTTAGACTCAGACTTGAGACTTTGGGTCTCAGTTGCAGAAGTGCTGAGCATTGAGAATGGCAACTGAGAAAATGGAAGTGCTGCTCTGAGCATATAAAGTGAAATATATAGAATGGAGATAGTAATACCACCTCTCCTAACAGGATGTTTTCAGGACAAATTCATTAATGTTTGTAAAGAATAAAGGATAAATAGAAAAAAATGAATTCAATAGTGAACTCATTTAAGTGAGCAATGGATGAAGCAGAGGTCCATGGAAATGACAATATTTGCTCATGTAATTAAAGACTACCATAATGCATACACAGGGGAGCTGAATTAAGGTGCAATCTTAACTCTGGCATTTCCTAACTTCTGAGTGCCTGGATTTGCAAACTTAGCATGCTTTTAACATATTGTTGGGTGCCTAATATATATAGTATGAGAGAAACAAACATTGTCCCCATTTAAGTCAATAATAGTTTTGTCATTGACTTTACTGGGGCCAGAATTTAACCTACAGTGGTGTTTTGTTTTTTTAATTTTTTTTCCCCATTTCTATAATTTGTCATCTTCTAGTTAGTGACTCATTCTTGAAGACATGTTAGCAGTCCATGAAATATCAAGAAAAAAATATAAATCTGCTATTACATTTTGTTATAAAAATCTATTAATTCTATTTTCCCCCCAAAGTTCAGGGGTTCCTTGATGAGTTTTTAAATTTCTTGGCTAAGTTAAATAGATACAGTTGAATGGAAAAGAACAAGAATCCTTGCCATTACATGAAGTCTTAATGACAAGTTTAAGAGAACCAAACAAATACGATGATTTAGTTTTATTTTGTCTTTTTTCTTCTCTACTGACTGAGATACCTTCCTGGCAGAGTAGTGTTTTGGCTCAGTGATTGCTGCATTATTTATGAGAAGCTGCACATTTAGAGATTAAACATTTGCTGATTTGTCAAAAGCACAAACATGAGGTCCTGCCCATCTCCTTGACATATTAGTTCATCCAACGGAAAACACTGTCACACATTTAATTGATGAGTACACTTCCTTGTGACCCAGGCAACCTGCTCCAGGGCTGGGTTTTTTTTAATGGAGGTGGCAAATAAGAAAAAGCAGGAGACATTCTTGTATAGGACTCAAGGTTAACTATTCTGCAACAAGGACAGATTGCCAGAAAAAAAACATTCTGATAAAAAAAAAAAAGAGAGAGAGAAAGGCTGACACCTGCTATTTAATTTCTTAACTTAATGGAATTATATTAGCAATTAATAAAAAAGGAGATGCTACCTCATGGCTAAACTTTTGATTATATTCTGGCCTTTGGCTTTTTAAAAACCCAGGAGATTACTCTTAAACAGTAATATGGTTATTGAGTTTTTTTGCTTCTATAGAAGGGTTTATCTTGCCTCCCTCATTCATGCAGATAAAATCCCTACCCAGAATCACATGAAACCCATTCTAGCTGTACTTGGAGCACAACTAAATCACATATGAAAATCTCTCCACTAATCTTAATTACAAATAAACTATATAAAATAAAAAGCAATGCTGCTCTTAAGGAATGGCATCAAAGATCACCACTCAAATTTATTTTCAGAATACTTTTTGGAAAATTGAGTTAACGTGAGGTTGGCCAAAAATGCGGACAGTAGTCTGACATTAGTTTGCAACACCTATGTCAAAACAATGGCCCAGACTCTGAAATCCTTACTCACAAGTAATCCCATTGGAGAAGTGGGTAAATTTTTGGAGTAAAGTATTACTCGGTGTGAGTGGGGGGGGATGTCTCACAATCATGCCCTATATTATTTAATTTTACTATATGGTGCCAAATTGTGATATACTTAAAATGCCAACTGCTCACATCAACAGGTGGGAGAAATTGATGGGTCTGGCAGTGAGAGGACAGTCCCAATAGCAAGGGAGCGAGGCACTTGCCAAGGGACAATGGGAGTCTCTGGCACCCTCTCATCAGCTGAGGAAAGAGGTCTTGATTGGTCAGCATTCCCCAGCTCCCAGGATTTAGCCCTGCAGAGGGACCCTGTACAGCCTCTTTTGGTCTGGTCCAGCAACCCACCCTACCTAGAAATTGGAACCCAGCCTGGCAGACACTGGGTCTAGCCAGTCACCTGTTTAGGGAGCTAGGAAGGAATTTTTTCTCCCATGGGCCAAACTGGTGGAGGACCGAGGAGTTTTTTGCCTTCCTCGCAGCACCTGCAAGCCACAGTGGGTTACGTAGGAACATGCATGGTACTTCACTGAGGAACTGGAGTGGTATCGCTTACTCACTGAAACTCGCAGCTTGTTTCCTGTGCAGTTAGGGGAATAAAATGAACAGTTCCCAGAGGTAAAAGGCCTGGGATTTCAGTGATGGGTCGTGGGCTCACGTGACATGTTGGGATCTTGTGGTCATTGTGGGCTGAGGTCATACCTTGTGGCCCTCGTGGGTCCATGTCCCCACCCTGGGGCACTCTCTATTATGGGGGGAAGGGTGATATGACTCAGAGAGCTGAGTCCTGGTGGGTAGGTTGAGGAAAGTCAACCGTGTGTTATGGGTTATCTGGTAAGGAGCCCTATGATCCTGGAGCCAGTTGTGGGTTATGGCAAGGAACCCTGTAACCTCGGTGACAGACACAGGTTATATCCCCTGCACTGGAATCTAATAAATGCCTGATATAGGAGAGTATGGGTGATGGGCAGGTAGTGCCCGTCCCTTGTGCTAAAAGTTTAATTCCACATGTATGTGTCTGTACTCATTTTGCTGCTGTGTCCACTTCTAGTGAATAGTATCTAACACCGTGAGTTGTCCTGTTGAAATCAGTGGGAAAAACAACTGCTGAGCAAAGAACTTCTCAATGGAAGGGTATTACAATCTAAATAAATGACCATGTAAAGGCTAGAGAAACTAACTTTACAATGCTGACCACACAAATATAAAGGCAGCATGCAATGCTCTGAATCTGATCTACATCACAGACAAGAGGCAACAGAAAGCAGTGGATGGAACAGCTCTTACTTATTTAACTTAGTGTATTATCATGATTAAGCTACTGAGATTTACTTGTACAAGAAAGTAAGTTTCAGACTTGATCCGAATTCATGAAAATACTAAAATGAAAAATATCCTTTGCGATGAAAATGCTTGAACTGCTATCAGAAATAGACCAAAAAAACAAACAAAAAAACCTTGTTTCCTCATCTCATCAGTCCTTTTTTCAAATGTTTTATATTCAGTTCAGTTTTTGTAATTTAAGCTGCAATTCTGTAATCCAATGCATGAGCCGCAGGGTCAAGCCTCTGCTTTGACGGAGGCTGAAATTAAAATACTATTCCTAGATCATTCCTACTCTGTTCTCCAGCATTCTTAGTATCTGCACATCCTTGAGAACACTTGAGGATAGTGGTGCTGTTTGTTACTCTTTGGGTATATGAGGACATTAGTGCTGCTTAGCCAGCAGAGGGAGCATCAGAGTACTATGTTACACACACAAAAACCATATTAACAGAACATTAAATTGGCAAAGTCAAGCACTCAAGTTAGGAAATGTCAGGATTGAGGTTGCCTGTGCAACCTTAATTCAGCCCCTTGTGCATATCCAGTATGATAGTATATGATCAAGTAATTAAATACTATTTCTTTGATAAGACCCCTGCCTCGTTCAGTGCAGAGAATGGATAGTTCTCATTTAAGGAGAAACTATCTAATATTTTGAACTTTGTTCAGAGTGTGGCACTGTGTCCCTTGATTTCAGCTGCAGCTGTGAGTGCTTAGCACTTTTGCAAATCAGATCCCGGGGTCTCATGTCAGGCACCAAAGAATGATGTACACACAATTACTGACCGCCTAATTTGGTTTAAGTGACTTGACTAGCATCATATAGGAATTCTGTGGCAGTGGCAAGGATAAAATCCAGTTATCTGGTGCAGCACTCAGCTGTCTTAACTATTAAACCATTCTTTTTCTTCCAGCAGTTCCCTGTCTCATTCAAAACTACAACAAATGAAGCAGCGGAACTGCAGAGAAAAAGTCTCCTTTATTATACACCACAGATTCATCTCCAAACCAGGTCCTACTCTGTGCACTGAGTCAGGAAGAGTTCCTGTGGATAAAATAGTATTGGATCATGTAAACAAAGACTGTATCATACTGTCTACACCAAGCAGGGATCAAAATTAAGTTGCACCAGCTGCCTTAATTTGATGTTTCCTAACTTTTGAGTGCTTGCTTTTACAACCATAATGGTCTTTTAACATAGCTGTAAGAGTGTAATTTCCTAGTGTTTTTTAAAAAAGTAATCTGAAAAAACAAATTCTGTTATGTGGCGTCACCTTGGCACCCACATGGGTCATCAGCAGAATCGGGGCCTTTACATACATCACACAATCTCTGCCTCATGAAGTGATGGAGTAACAGATCGTGGTAATAGGCTGTCATCCTGGATGTAGAACAGCAATAGAGGGGGATGGGACACTTAGCCAGTGGGTTTCACAGCTATTTGCTGGGATCAGAGGCATGATGAAACCCACACGTTCTGTTAAGACTCTGGAGAGGCAGGGGTTCTAGTGGTCACAGACTTGTCTGTCCATTCTCCCTAAGCATGACCAGTGGCAGAGCCTGCGGTGATGGGACATTGGTGGTGGCCTGGAGAGCAAGCCTGTCACAAATTCACTTGGCAGTGCTGCTTACTGGCCCACAGAACTGGGCCAGATTCCCCACTCTGGGCATCATGATGGGGGAGCAACTGGGCCAAATTTGAGTGACTGGCATTGGGACCTGGCACTTAGGGTCGCAGTGGCATGCAACCCTCTGCCCAATGTCACAACACCCAGAGCAGGGAGTCAGGCCCACCCACTGCCAGGTGAGTGCAGAGCAGCCTCACTCTGCAGCCTTGAAAAGGCACCAGACATAAACCTAAAGGCTGCTGGGCTCCCAATCTCATTCCCCGTTTCTTTCCCCAACTCTTCCCCCCCAGTCTCTTTATCCAGCCGGTCCCAGTCTCACCTATCCCTGCTCCCTCCCCCATAGTTTGGTACTTGTCCTCTCTGCATGTGAATCAGGCAGCTTCCTCTTCCATGTGCTAACTGGTCCCGGCAGGGTCAATGAGAGAGCACAGGAGAGAGAGTCTTGCTGTTCTCAGATCAGCTGCCTCAATCTGGAATGGCCCACAACATGCCTGAGCTGTAAATGCAGGAAAAGTCTCATTCAACGGAGGGGCTGTAGCATGCCCAACGTGGACAGAATCTTCATGAAACGTAGCTACCAAAATCTAGTAAGTATCTACTGAGCATATATCAACTGCTATTTTTAAAGGCTTATAAATTGGCCTGATTTTCATGGAGATGGCAAAAGATATATCCCTGCAAAACTGTAAGTGTCTACTCCAAAGATTGGGGGTGCCAGATATTTTCAAAGAAAAGGCCCTCTGAATTTTTTAACATGGGCAAAAACATATTTTTCCCTCTTCTCATGCTCAGAAATGGCTGAAGTTAAGGGGAAAATATCAGACGGGGGCAGACACCTGGTATAGAAAATTTCAGCCCAAATGATTGAAATATGGCAAAATTAAAATCAACAGAAAACAGGGCCTTAAACAGTAGTGGGAAGTGTCAGGCAACCTTAAAATTAAGTAGTGCTTTCTGCTCTGCTTGCAATATTTAAATAGTGGATAGTGAGGGTTTTTTTTCTTTTTTTCTTAATTTCTCATGTCAGATGGTGAATTAAAACCATCTCAATGTACATTTGGAATCTAGGGGGCTGTCCTCATCAGACTAAATTTTAAAAGCAAGTGAAAATTTCAGCCTACATTATAGAACTGTGAACCGTTACTGTTCCATTACTTAGGACAGTTAAAACTAGATATTAGTAAATATATTAGGGAGGACTGAAAGTAAATATATTAGGGAGGACATTATAGTTCCTTTCTATTTACAGATGCCATGATTCTATTAAAAAGAACTGCTATTCACACTCAGGCTACAAGTTTACTTTCTGAAGGTGCTGACTTGTTTCATGAATTGCTCCACTTTTACAGCTTTAATCTTATTCTCTCTACAGAATTTTATAGCTGATATATAGAATTACTTAGTATATTGTTTGGTTTGGTCATTAATGTGTGAAGCATTAGTAGACTTTCAGCTGATAATGGACATAAAGGATCACTGGTAACTTAAATAGTACGTTACAGGTTCTCTGTCAGGTTCTGATGCTGCCAACACTAAAAGATGTGTTTTGAGTTGGGATATAGTACAGTATACACAAGATTATTAATTGTGAACATACCACTCACTAGTGGTAATTGTTAATGGAATGGAAATTATGGTTATCACCACCTTCCATATTCAAACAGGTTTATGTACAGAGGTGGAAACCAACAAAAACAATGGAGTGTAGATATGCTATCCACTGCTCTGATTCTAGGACAACATAAATGCAAAAAAGAAATCTTTTTTCCAGGTCCTAAATCATGTTCATGTTGGTTCTAGATCAGGTCATATTGATTCCATTAGAGTACATCAAGAGCTGTTACACATACAAGTTAAATCTTGAATACTCTGGTTTATTAAGCTGTTTAAGGAACTTATTCACACTCTCTGCTCAGCACTATTTTAAGAGAATAATGCCCAACTAATTGTTGTTCAGCAGTAATACTTACTGAACATTAACCACCTCATAAACAAACTGCATAGCACAAATAAAGATTACTAAGACACTCACATTTTTAGGCTCTAAATATAACTCATCTTTTGAAACTAGGAGCTACAGTTGGAAACACATTTCGTATTATAAATTGATGGCTCTTCAATTAATCATTCTAGCAGTTAATAAAAACGAAAATAAAACACAGCTTATAGTGTATTGTAGATTTTACACAAACATATTAACTAAGTAAATTGTAAGATGCAGTCCAAGAAGCATAGTTACATATTTTATATCTTTAAAGAAAGGTTTATTTAGCACACATTTATTGTTCAGTTTATGTAACGCACCTGCCATGTACAGAATTTAGAAAGCACACTGGTTGACAACAGCCAGAAAACTGAACTCTCCCTAAAAAACTTGCTTAGGAAAACATTCAAGAAAATAACATGCCCTCTTGATACCCAAATGTGGGCTTTCTCAGACCAAAAGAGGAAGTCATTCCAGAATTGAGGGCCCTCCACTGAAAATACATTGCCCAAGCCCCATGTTGTATAAATCTGATGACTGTCAGTTTGATCATCTCAGATAACCTCATTTCTTAGGGTAAAGCACAGACAGAGCAAGACAGTTTCTCAATAGATACCCAGGACCCAAACCATTAAGATGTTCTAAATAGAAGCCAGAACTTTGTATTGCACCAGGAAATGACTTGGGAACCAGTATAGTGTCTGAGGTGCATGTAATATGCTCCCAGAGTGAAACCAACTGAGGCGGCAGGAGTCTTCACTAGCTGAAGTTTCCAAGTAGTCTTCATATATAGAATCAACAATACCGCACTGTAGTAATCCAATCTCAAAGTGTTATCTATGGATAATTGACAGTGAGGTCTCTATCAGAAGGCAAAGCTCTTAACCTGCTAAAGCAAACACAAATGGAATTAAGCAATTTGGCCCTGCAACTATATGAACATTCAGAAGCAGTTAAGGAGTCGCTGTGATCCCAACATTACAAACCTAGGAGGCAGGGGAAAACAGCAAACTAGGGGTTCAACGGAAGGGCCAGCATCACGCTTGCCTTGTCTAGGCTAAATTTCAGCCAACTAGTTCTCATTCATGCCCGAATCTCAGCCAGATACCCAGAAAGCTGAAATCCTTACTATTGGTGTCAGATGACACAGAAATAGAACCAAATGTCATCAATATATTGAAGCCTACTCTGTGTATATAAGAGCTAAGTATTATCATCCTCATCATCTTCATAACAGTCTCACAAATACATTGAGAAAGGCTAAAAGAATAGAGTGGAGAGGGAAACCTACAGGATAGTTCTTTAGAGCAGACAAACACACTCATTGTTCCTCTCTGGGCTTTTTCTAAACAACCAACCAACCCACCCCAAACAGCCACATTTCTGCCAGTGTCTGTAACTGTGTTAACACCACCTTGTGGTCAAAAATATCAGACTCCTAAAAGATCTAAATAAAGCAGCAACACTGCCTGATCTGAGATCACCATCTTAATTCATATAGGCCACCTTACCCTTCCATGATAAATGACTCAGTCTCCACCAGCTGGGTCAAGATCTGAATTGACGGACTAGAGAGAAAAGGCTCTGTACGAATGCCAGCCCCTTCCTTATACATACACACACATTACAATTTTACACACCATGCCCACAGAGGTATTATGGAGTCATTGCTAGTGGTTCTGTAGTCATTCAGAATTTCATTCAAAGCAGGGTTTAAATCTTTTGTCTAGGTATGAAAACAAATATTGATCATAACCAAAATCGCACAACTTACTGTCAGAGTGAAAAATTAATTTTCTGTGAAGTTATACATAAATCTAGTAAGTGGCTTACTATTTGAAAGGCGTTCAAAATGAAATTTTAAGGTTGGTGTTTATTTTTTCTGACCCCCGCCCTGTACTCTAAACTAACAGATAAAATAGTTTTGTTTTTAACACCTTGGCTCCCGACCCAGCACGGAGCTTGGCTCTCGACCCGCTGGGACCTGCAGTCGTCTGGGGAGTGGGCGCTGGACCAGGGTGTGGGGGGAGGCATGATCTGATCTGGAGCCTGGGTGCCGCTTTGGGTCCGTTCCACTGGCTGCCTCCTCCTCTCGCTGCGGCGAAGGCAGCAGAAGACGTCCATTACGGAGGGCCAGAAGTGAGAGAGGCGCTACAAGAGGTAAGTCTTGTGGGGGAAAATGCAGGGGGACCTGGAGAGCTTGGCGGGCCGCACAGAAAGAGCCCTGAGGGCCGCATGTTTGAGACCCCTGCTTTAAACAAAATCTCATACATAGGAAATAGAGCAACAAAGTAATTAGTAATCTTTTGTGAGAGAAATGAAGATGCCTTGAGAGAGAAGCTCAAAGGTCCATAAAGCAGGCTGCGTGCTTCCAAAGATCCCAGGGAGATCCCAAAACAGACACCTTTGCCAGAGATGCACCTAAAAAGAACGCAGAAAGAGAACCCCACTGCCATAGGCTGCCTAAAGTCTGCAGCACAGGAGCTCCTCCAAGACGCGTAGATAAAGAAGAGGTGATTTGTAGGCAGAGAGGTGAACAAAAAGGGACAGTGTTGACTGTGTAAGAAAGGATTATGCTCCCAGCACATGTTTTGGCTGTAAAATCCTAGACATTCTTTCAATACACTCATCATTAATTATAGTCATATAAAGATAGCATTATAGATATTGTAAGAATTTATAAATATGGCATGCGTGTCAAAATTCAAGCTGTTATTGGAATGTGCAAGGTGATTTTCTTACGGCAATGTTGTCATTAACCAAATGTCTGCATTTCAAAGGTAACAGACTATTTACACAACCTACTGTTACTGATAATTTCCATTCTTTTTAATGCTTAAGGTTTTAATTTTTAAAGTTTGGTAACATATTTTGCAAAAGGATAATAATTTAGTACAACAATAAACTGTAAATTAGTATATTTTTGTGGGTGATATATACACATCTATACATACCCATAGATACAAATTTGAGAGAAAATAAGGTAGTTTCATTTATATTATTGGTGCTTTACATATTATGCTTTTATTTTGCCAATAATTTGTTGCCAAATGTCCATTTTAGTCTTTAATTAGTCTTTAGATAGATATTCAATACAATATCATAAGTCTATTTCATGATTCCATGCCAAATGGGTAGTTTGGATTAATTACTTCTAACAGCGAGACCAAAAGAATACTGTAGTCTTGTTGTATTACTTTTGGCATTACAAAAGTATCATTTTTTTTATTATATAGAAATCCTAGTATAAAAATCTGCCAAACTCTACACCCATAAACTTTTTTTAATAGGTGTTGACATAGGGCTTTTAGAAGTACGTCATTTCTATTGTGTAAGTTTAACACTCAAAGGAAATACTATGTACAAAAGTTTAATTACTGTGCAGAGTAAACATTTACTGCATTACCTCAATGAATGTGATAAAGCTAATATTATATTATGAAACTGCTTTAAATAAATTTAAAATAAATTGCCAATGATGACACAGAAACTGTAATTCATGTAGTCATAAAATCCATAATTAGCTCTAATGAATATTTAAAGTCAAAGTTCAACCCAACTTTTTCAATGTTTAACCTACTATATCAATATAGTTCAAGGAATCCATTTATCATTGAACATGACAATGTCTGAATATTAATTAGCATGGGCCACTGCTGACAGGAAGTCCTTATCTCTTACAATCCTTTTGACTATAGTGCATGTCAACAGTATGTTTGTCACGTCTGATATTATTGATTACCTGTCTGTTTTGCTAAAAACAATTAAAAATATTTTACATATTTATAAACCTGACTGTCAAGAGTGCTTATTAATTTTCCATTAGTAAAATGCAGTCTATTAGCTGCCATATTTCAGTCAGAGGAAAAGAACCAAATAAGCAATTGCAATAACTCTAGACAGGAAGACAATAATTTTACATAAACGCATTCTTATGGCATAGCAAAGGGGTTACTTTGTCTGGTTTCATTGGCGTAGCAATGAAGTAGGAGAGTCCTCAGAAGGAAAATTATTACACAGGAACACACTTTTAAAAGCAAAGTCAGATCCTGGCTCTCTTACTGTTCTTAAGAGTTTCCTTACGGAAGACATTTATTTATTTATTTTACTGATAATGAAAATTATACAAGGATGTAACTAACACTGCTATCTTTTCGTATAGAGTAAAAATCAGGGGTTGCTCTGAGAGGACATAGCGGAACCCTGTTACAGTGAAACTCCATTTCTATTGCCAAATTCTGGCAACAGAAATGAATAATCCCTATGTCCGTACACATATGTAACTCTGCTTTTCCAGTAATGTGCACCTGTATTTTGGCCAGCAGCAGCCCCATGCACACTTCACTTTCACTGACGAAGCACAAAACGCTCTCCACAACAAGGTGCACTACTCCTGGCAGGTACAAAAATATTTGGTGTGGGAGGCGGTGCATTGGCATCACTGTTTAGGGCACGTATATACAAAAACAAGGAGACTGCACACCTGGCTCTGGAACACCCTCCACAGTTCCTGTTACACAGGGATGAAGGGAAACCTTTTTGTGGAACTTGGAGGAGCCAGGCTTGAGTGAAAAACTTCTACCACACACTTCTGCAGTGGTTAGAATTTCTGGTAGGCATTAATACATAGTGACAGTAATCATTAGCACTAATATAGTATTTTAAAACACTCTTAATTATGTAGATGGAAAGCTCAATGCACTGTAATTCCTGTTATTGCGAACCTTCATTTTAGCTGAAGTTGTTCTGTGCAATAAATAAATAAATAAATAAATTTTAGTCTAATTTCCATTTCAGTTCAATGGAACTACTCAGGGATTTAAAATTAAGCACATGCAAATATGTTTTCAGGATTGGGGATGTACACTGTTTAGCCATGCAACAGTTGCTTGTATTACCACCATGTAATATTTATATATATATATACATATATATATATATATATATATATATATACACACACACACATATACATTAATGAAAATAAAAGCAAATCCAAAGTCTCCTATTAGAAAAACCATATAGTATTTCCTCTAAATTGCATAATAGTTGTGACAAACTACATGGAAACATCTATTCTAAATTAGTTCAATTGATTCATACAATGTAATTCTGATATAATTTTCATTTTCCAAGAACTGAATAAAAAGTGATGTAAGAACAGGCTGATTCTACTACATTTGAATAGAAAATGACAAAGTAACTGCAAATAATGAGCAATATAAAAGTATATATTTGTCAACTGTGTTCATAGTCCACTTGATCCAGTATGTCTAAATTAACACTCAATGTCTATTACTCATTCAAGGTGGATAAAACTGACTGGATACACAGATCAACTCATTAAAAAAGAATCTGTCACTTTTTATTTGCAAACAAATTAGGTGTCCAGCAATTTATCATTTCCTGAATTAGACTTATCAGCCAAAGTACATATAATTAAACTGCTATTGTGCTTTTTTTGCATGAGCCTTGTCTATCTGAAATGTCGACATTTGCAACTTAAATGGACCAAACAATTTCTAACAACAGAGAAGTTATTTCAGATCCATACAACCCCGATATAAACTTTAGTTCATCAGTATTTCAATAATTATACTTTTAAGGAGGTATAAAAATACAAGAGGCTCCAAATATCCAGTGACAAATTCAAACACTTAAAAACAGTCACATGACAACATGAAAATAAATGGGGACAAAAAACTGTTGGCTGCTAACAACTATGGTTTGCAGCATGTGTATGTTCAGAATACTCATTGTAGACAATTTTGATAAAGGAGGAAGAGGGTTCTGTTATTTAGCATTGATTATATTATATAGGCAGTCTATTCTTTATATTTATAGCTTCAAATTATACAGCCAACTCACACAAAAATTATAGATAGTTCATACACTATTTAATTTTTTCATACGTGACATTTTCATAATGTGAAATTAAAAAAAAAAAACCAAAACCCATCAAGCTATGTAAATCAGAGCCCCATCCCACTAAGAGCTATGCACTTGCTTAACTTTATGCACACGAGTAGTCCCACTGACTTAAATGGGACTGTTCAGATGTGCAAAGTATACTTGTGTGCAATTTGACAATATTTAGGCTCAGGATTCTATTTTTTCAACCATGAAATCTAAAAGAATGGCAGATGTCATAATATGTGCCTAGTATCCGTCATAAAGGACAGCCTACTGGATACTATTTTATAGCAGCATACAACGGGTTGCCTAGTTTCCAATATATAGGACCTCTAATCACGGACCAGGACCTCACTGAGCTAAGTGCTGAACAAACACAGAACACGGTCCCTAATCCAGAGATTTGATAATCTAAGTGTAAAACAAAAGACAACAAATGAATCGAGACATTTCCCTCCAGGAACAATTTCTCAATAAAGTTCACAGGTTGGGGACCAGATAGCCTTCAGCTAACCAGATGGTCGTGCACAGAGCTGGTGAAACAATAAACCATCCAGCAACAGAAGGTGGTGCAGGATGTGGTAAGTGGAATATTTTATTTCAAGCATATGGAACTAGTACTCCCCCAAACTGCATGGGCTTACCTGTATGTTTCTGGGTGAAATTTAAGGTACTGGGTTTGACCTTTAAAGCTCTACATGGCTTGTGACCTAGTAACCCCTTCTCTCATTACACCACTTTGCTGTAGTTGAGATCAGCACAGGCTCTGGCGTCCACGGGTATAAATAAATAAAGGCTGCTGACAAGCCGTTCTCTGTGAGCACCCGACAGCTTTGGGTTTGCTCCCCCCATGCCTTGGTCTGAAATTGCTCCAATCAGTTAAAAAGCTCACTGTCTCCCCCTGACAACTGCAGATGGGGATGAGAATGGTAATAATGGTGTAGAGTGCAGAACTGTTCAGAGGGGAGAGGGATTTGAGTTTTTAAATTACTAGGCTCATGACTGCTGGATTACTGTAAACTGTTCTGCTGCATTTAGGGAGTATTTTTACATTATGTCCAGGGTGCTGCCTACAGCCTATGGATAGCATTTCTATAAATCCAAACAAAGGGAGACCCCACCACCCACGCTCTTCACACAACTCCCCACCTGCAGCAGACTTCCTCTTGTTGGAAGTTTTCTTTTTGAGGGAGGCCCAGGGCCCTGTGTTTACAGAGAGGATAGCAGGCTGTTAAAACACCCATGATAACTTCAAGGGCACCTCTTCTATTTTCTATATCAAGTCTCCTGTTTCCATTAACTGATTTTCTCTCTGTGGCAGGCTGGTATCTCTAGAGTATGCCCCTCATGGACTGGGGTGGCTCTGTAGGCATCCCATCCTCCAATGTCTCCTGGGTTTCCCAATGGTCTTTCCATAGTTCGAAGTACTTAAAAGAACATTTCCCCTGCTGGGAGCAGGGTTGGTATTTTAATTTGCTGAATCTTTACAAACAATTCTCTTAGCTCAAACCCTTTCCCATTCCCACAACCCCATTGCAAAAACTGATAATGGACTGAGCCAAAATAAAATACAACTTTTCTAAAGATGGCCTTTTCTCTCTGGATCCTACCTTGTCCGTTTGCTAGCTACCCATAACCTGTCATTAATGTGGCATTCAGCCTTATTTTAACACTTTTAATAGAAAAACTGTGGGACTTTGGAAATAATATGATAATAACAGGCATTCACTCATACATAAAGGAGGTGTTGCCAGTTTGCTAACAGTTCAAATTGCCACAAAACTAATTAATTGAGTAGTGAAATGCTTAGTCATGCAATATGCACAATCTGTGGTCAGAAGCAGGACAATATCTATCTATCTCCTGGGTAATAATATTTTTTGTGTAGTTCAATACCTGAAACTGAAAATTCCACATATGGATACTGAAGGCGCTTTTTCATTATATTTGTTCAAGATGACCCACCAAAACTCCCCTGTGATTTCACAAATCATATATTATGTGATCTGCTAACTCATAGAATATAACAATACATTCACTATATTAAGCCAGCAAGCACTGAATATGTTATTCCAAATGGTTTTCCAATGGTATATTTCCAAAAACTCAAATTCTTTGTTGAAACAATGGCTTGTACACATGCTTTTTGATTCTGTATATGCTTTTAAAGAACAAAACAAAATAATTTTGCTGCAGAATATAGTAATTATCTAGCAATCGTTTACACTAGGATAGCTTGGAATCCCTGTTTAGGTCTACAAAAGTTCTGACAAACTTTGTTTATGTGATTTTAATACCCTCAGTTTGTTTTTCTCCATCTGGGCATCTCACCAAGAGAACATGATACCATGTCTGAAGATCTGCACTGGCTGCCTATTGGTCTGGGTGGAGTGAGACCTAAAAAGCTCTAAACAACTTGGGTTTTGCCTACCTGACAGGCTTCCTCACTCAACACATCATGTTTGGTAAAATTTTCAACTGTGCTTAAGTGACTTAGGACTCTGAGTTCCCTGACTTTCAATGGGACTTAGGACCCTAGTCCTGGAGTCATTTCAAAGAGACCTGCCAACATCCCCCTCTCTTTGAGAGGCATTCAGCTCAAGTATTTCCGCTGACTGCAGCTGTCAGTGGGTAGATGTGCAAAAGCACTGAAATCACATTGATTTTGATTTTGATGTTTTAAAGACAATTAATGAACAAAATGTGTGCTCTTGCATTAACTTGAAACATTTCTAACACCTTCCATGCATACTTTCTTTGCTGTATCAAAGTAGCAAATGCAAACTCACATTCCATTTTGAAAAAGATTTTATGATACAGTTCTTTAAAAAGAACAGAAAAAATTAATGAATGGAATTATAACTGTGCATGAAAGTATTTGATAAGTAAATGAATAATCCATCCGCCACCTATTTCAATGCAAAAGAATATATTCTATGCCGTTTGATACTAACAACTTTCACACAAGAGCTATAACATTTTAGATTTTAATCAATTCAGTAAAATCATGAGCTCTTCTCCTTAAATACGTATTACTTACAGATAGATATAACCCTTAGAATAAAACAGAATATTCAATAGTAAGAAAGGGGAAATGTGAATGCCTAACAGTTAAGAAGGAAATATTATGTAGCGATCAGAGCAGGACACTTGGATTCTATTCTCAGCTCAATCACTAGACTTACAGTGGAATCTTGAATAAGTCACTTAATCTATTATTACTTAATATTTATATTACCATAACATCAAGAGATACCAGTCAGGATAAATGGCCACACTGTGCTTGGTACTGTACAATCACATGGGAAGACACAGTCCTATTCAATGTCTAGAGGAGTTACAAAGGCAGAATTTGCAATAGGAAGTTAGGGCTAAATTCTGAACTAATTTACACCCAAGCAATCTTTTAATAGCCATGACTAAGAGGGGTGCAAGTCAGCACAGAGTTTGGCCCTTATTTCATAATTCTGATGATGATGCATGAGTCAGAACAAAATCCAGGTCTTTTTCCTGCAGTTGTGTTGGCTCTTCAGTACAGGAAGAAAAAGGAACAAATGTATTTTTGTCAGTAAATGCAACAGATATCACATTAAGTAGACATAGGGAACAGATCTATTGAGAAAGAAAGTGCTATTTTTAAAGTCACTTGGCAGTGTAAAACCTCTCAGTGAGCCAGAAAATGTGTCAGCAGTCATTGTTCCTTGAAAAACAAAGGGCTAAATATTTTATGAATACCTTGAACAGGTGTATCATGCAGATACTGGTGATGACCATGGATATTAGAAATCTGCTACAAAAAATGCAGAACTTGCATTTTTACAGAGAATCTTTAGTTTTTACATTTTGTGAGAAAATAAAAACATATATTAACTAGTAACTAAATTTTACTGGAAGTACAAGTAAACTTATTCAACATGTGCAACCTCCCCGATCATCCTCGTGGTTGATTTCTGAATGTGCTTTAAATTTACATAGCTAAATAATAAACTGCTTCCAGCGTATAGAGGTTACTCAAAGGCACACCATGGTTTGGGTTTTAATGCATCTCAAATTTCACTTCAGCCTCCAGACATGAGTAATTAAAGTTATGAAAAGATGTCAAAAAACTTTAAAAATCACCTCTAGAGATCGTGTTGCTGAGTTTGGCAAGGACACATTTCACATTGATGGTAATGTGCTGTTCTGTACCGTACGCAGCAATGCTGTAGATTACATTCAAAGGCAGACAATTGTAGAACACACGTAAACTGCTAAACGTAAACTGAATGAAAAGAAACGAAAACAAGAGGCTGAAACAGTAGGGCTATCAACAACAGGAAAGAAACAGTGCAATGTGACTGGACCATTCTGGCTTTTCTGTGCATTTAAAAAAACATAATTTTCTGAAAATATTGAATACAGACGTAGAAGTATTTAGTATGTGTACGAAATAAAAATTGCAATTATATTAATTTTATTATAATGATTGATGGCACTGATAGGCTTTGAACTTGCTTAAAATTGTAAATATATCAATAAAACACTGGGTTCAACTGATAGCTATTGCTATTGTGGCTGGGGAAACCAATATTCAGTATTTCATTTTAATTATGGAAAAATAGGAATTTATTTTTTTTAAATCAGAGAATTTTGGGGGTTTTTTAATCATGGAAAACTAGGATCCTTGGTGATGACGCATGAGTCTGAAAGAATCAAGCTTGACTCAGATTCAGGCTGACTTTGCAGGATACAATAAACATGGAAGCACACAATGCCATTTTTATAGTCACTTTTCAGAAGAGAAGGGCTGTCAAGGCACTTCTTGTTTCTCTCTGTTTTAAAATATTTTACTAGTGTAACTGAAGGTCACACTGCTTCGAATTACAGTAGCTTCACCTCTTATAGAAATTGCTTTGTTGCGCCTGTTTATGTGTTTGAATCAATTGCCAGTTCACTGTGGAACAAACTAGTGAACTAGTTTCACTGTACAAGTCAAGTAAATGAACTCTACACCGGAGATGTCTGCGGAGAATCAGGGAAGTCTTCCCCAGACCATGGAGAAGCAGGCGAGTTACTCTGCAACTGTGCACTCAGCCTCTACAATTGCTAGTTTCTCCCACCCATAAAGTAGGGAGGTTGGCCTGCGAATCTGCATAGTTTGATATCCAATAACCATTACCCCTAAAGATGTTACATGATACACAGATTGTAACTTCAGTGGCATTGCAATATGGATGAGTTTCACCAAATGAGAACTTCCAGCCTGGAAGTTTTTGTCTGGGAGGACAAAAAAAAAATTTTTTTTTTTAATTTAAAAATACTTTAAACTTTTATTTTGTGGGACACTTAAGGCTGAACCACTCTTATAATGTTCACTTGACTTTAGACAATTATAATTTAAACAACACCTGGCTTTACATTAATTTATTATTACATAGATCTCTTGAATAATATACTCACGGATGGCAAATTCAATTTGACAAGATGGCATTATTGCACATTTCATTTTGTATTATCCAGGTCAGCCCAGAACAGAAAGGGTATCATGTGGCAAAAGACTCTATTTAGCATGTCACAGTCACTGTAGGTTGTTTTGTATCTCCAAGAACCTTTGTAACTGCCTCAAAATAAGAGATGATTGATTTACAAAGTACCAAATTTCAAATTTCATATTCTAGGGCTAAACAAGAAATAATTGGACAAAGCTGTCCCCCCGTCTGACCCACCACAATCAAGCCCCTTTCAAGGTTGACTGCCTGCATGAGAAATATGTGCATAATTTCATTTTGTCTCCCGTCCAACATCCAATGTTAGAAGTTAATTAAATTGCTTGTCCATTGTATTCATCCACTTACAAAGTTAATGATATTCTGTTCCTGAATTAAAGAGAATTTCATAAAGCCTGCACTATGGAACCTGGCATGCTGTACATGAGAAGCTGAACTCTGTCATAGCTCCTGATTGCAACTCTTCTAATTAGGAAACAAAATGAATGTTTCTGTGTCTGCCAATGCAGAGGACAAGTCATTCCAACAGTGAGGCTAAATGCTTTGTACAATAGCAACTTAATAATATCTCATGTTTGACTATAATAAATTCTGCAGGATTAATAAACCTGTTAAATTTTTAAATTACCATAACAAAGATGAACTGCAGTGTAACAAAAGAGACGCAGTTTTGAGGGAAAGAAATAGCTTTTTGCAAGGACATCAGGTCCTGCAGATATACAAATTATCAGAGTATTCTTGGTTACAGTGTGGGTAAGCAGAGGGTTCAAGAATTTTAAAATCATAGCAGGAAGGAAGTAATGCATTGAGATCAGCTAAGATGCTAAAGAAACTAAAATTAATAACTTTACTCAAACTTTGCTTTTCATAGCTTTGGCCTAGCTATGTGGGTTGAGTACAGTGCTGATCTATCTCCTCCAAAAAACTTACAATCCAAAATTCTGATTCAACAGTCATCGGTCTCAAACCAAATGATATCTGTAAAGGCAGCTTCATGGTAATGAAGGCAATGTCATGGTAAACCACATTGCAACTTTACCTGCGGTCAGAGGACAGAAGTGGAGGAGAGTAAAGGCTATCACATACCATCCTCCCACTGAGAAGGTACTATCTGCTGTCAACTGGAAGCTATGTTTTTAAGCAAACTATGTAGTAGAAGCTGGTGACAACTGGATAGCAATACCTAACTGATTAGGCTGGGAAGGGACAGCCACAGTAACACATTGCTGATGCCACTTTCCTACCTGGAGGAAGAAAATCACAACAAAGTTGAGAATGGCAGGACTTGGAAGAGGAAAGAGTTACAAGCACTCAGCACTTTCCTTCCCTTCTAATGCCACTCTTTAGTCACCAGGCCTGCCAGTGATGGCACCTTGCTATCCTCCCCAGTGCCTCACAAAGAGGCACAAAAAGCAGGGCAGAGTGTGATTTATTTTGCCTGCCCATATCAGCTGACATTAAATTACGCTTCCTAAGAGTAAAAGTCAGTTTTATCAGCATTTCCAACAACAATTTTTTTAAAATAAATCAGATAAATCAATCTAGCTTGCACTGAGTCTGACATGCAGCTCTTACTGCAAACAATTTTCAATATTGTAAAAATGGCAGATGTAGAGTATTTTCAGAGTATGTTTTATAAAAATCTGTTATCACACTTTTTATTCATGGGATTGTATCAGTTTTTACCTAAACTAGAAACTCTAAGTACTCAATTAAAAAAAACCAACTGTATAAACCTGGGATAGAAATAGAGAAAAACATTTCCCGGCTGTCCATTTATTGAGGGTGTGTAGTTGCAATGTCACCTTTCTTGTGAAATTATATTCTGGAATTTTGTATTGTGCTAGTAAGGGAGCAAGGCAAAGTGCTCATGGTTACTACTGGATTTTCTGATGTGTGATCAAAAGGTAAAATTTGGAGGTATATTTTTTTCCTTTGTTTAAGTTGATTTAAAAAATATCTGTTTGTCATTTAATGAGCAGTACCTATGGTGTCTTGCTCCAAAACAGAAACATTTACACTTTTCAAAGAATATTTTCACTAATATAATTTCTGTACTTTGAGACACAGCGAATACCACCACCAATAAAAAGTATTTAGTACAGCAATCACAATTGTGCTTTTAATTATGAAAATAACTTGACTAAGTTATACTCTTTGTATCTAAAAATGCAATCAATGACATTTCATGTTAATTAAATCGTGAGAAATTTGCATCATAATTAAACCTCAGTATTTTCTTTGATCTTTCAGAGCCTTTTCAATCACAATTTCAATCTCATCATTTTTAGTGGGAATCATATCCCATGCATTATATGTATAAATTAATTAAAATAAAATCCATTTTAAGAGATGGCTAATAATTTAACATAAACTGTTTACATAAACATTCATTAGGATTGTTCCTGCATGCACACTGTTACTGAAAAGCTTTAATTGATTTTTAACATTACAATAATGTGGTGTAATCACTGCCTACTTTTCTTCCTAAAAATTTAGTGCAAGTGCTTGAATTTCCTTAGATTAAGGGAGGCCCCACTTGTCCTGCTGGCAGTGCTGCACATTTCAGAGTAGTGGTGGTAGTTGGGTCACATTCCTCACTTCTGTTTACCAGCTAACACAATGACAGCAGCATAAGCAGATCACACACTATACATTTTGTGCAGGTGTGCGGTAGCAGGTGCTCCTTTTGAGTGTTCTTTAGAAAGCACCTCTGGAAGTATTATACAAGCAAATAGCACTGCCCTCAGCTGGTGCTCCACTGGCTCTTAGAGCAATAATTTGGTGCAATTTACAAACTACAATTTTGTTTTTGCTTGTTTTTAATGATTTCAAGCAGAGAAACGGATCCTCTGTATCATGTTATTGATGGAATCATCTTTCATCAAAAGAAGGAATATAAACTAGAGTCTTGCAACAAGGGCCAAATATAATCTAGAGTAAATTGTAATGCTAAAATATTAAAAGTAATGTTTTGTTGCATTAGGCACTTATTTTTAAGAAAAGTAAGACAAAAGATCCTAAATTCAAATTTGATTACATGAAAGATGTTAGAAGTCCCTTATTATGATCAACTCTTCTTGTACCCACTAAACACTATGGATTACAATTTCTTCTTCCAAGTTATGCAGTTTAACTTCTGTAGAATGATATGGAACAAAACTGAAGTGCTTCATAAAAAATGAACAGACAAACTTTCCACAGTAATAAAAACAAACAACCCTTAGAAAATGTCTTTACAACTGATACAGAGGAAAAAAAATTAAAAATAGTAATGGGTATTGATTTTACAGTATATAAACAGACAAGATTCATTGCCCCATTACCATTTTGCATAAAATCTAATCCATTTTCCAAACAAACATGGGAATTAAGATGTGATTTACGGACTCACTAATTACATATTTATGCTGCACATATACATAAAGTATATTTATATTCAATCTCTTTAAAAATAATATATGACAAGAGGAGAGGATAACCTACAGAATAAGTGTATATGAAATATTAAACTTGCACAGGAATTTATTCTGGTAGATGGTGACTGTTTGGGAGCCAGCAGCACACAAACTTAGTTGTGGATTGCTCTCACATTATGAAAATCTTATTACACAACTAACAGAGGATTAAAAGATATTACTGGTGGCGGGGGGGAAGCAAAATGAAGAAACAAAGCAGCCACTAACTATAGATTAGCTATATACCTGATTTGAGTAGACACCAGCATATTTAACATAGAGATCAAAGTTCAAAGATGGAGAATAGAAAAAGTATAACTGAAAATATCTATCATGAAATACCGAAAAAGCAGGATTGGAGGCTCTTTCTGCTTTTTTAAATCTAGTCTGACTGCATCTTTCCCAACTGCTCTGCCAATTGCACTTAAATTATTTTCCTTGCTGTTAAAAGGCTTCAGTTCTGATGCATATTTGTTTTTAAATCTCTTTACCAAGATCAAGTACTATGAATTATTCTATAATTTAAGGTGTGATGTAGGCTTTAGTGTAATGAGTTCTGAGCACAATCCATCACGTTTCCTTTCCTTTTCTTTTTTTTCCCTGCTACCTTTTCAAGTCATCTAACCAGAATCATCTTTCCCTGATCAGGGCTGCTGGATTCAAACCAGCTACCAACAAGTGCAAGATTAATCCACTGAGCTATTTAAACCTTAAAACTATTATTCTATTACTACAACAGTTTCTGAATAGTGATGCTACAAAAGAAAGTGATTCTAAAAACTTGTGGCAGATACCCGGCTGGCATGTACAAAGATAAGTTGCTCTCCAAATGACTAAAATCAATTTTTGTAGTTTTATCCTAACTTTTTATCCTAAAAAAATAATTTTTATTTATTAACCTACAAAAATATAACAAGTATTTCACATCCATGAAATCCTTGTGAACTAGTCCGTCATCCAGAGTGAAACAAACAAATTTTGGACACACAAAACTGTTGTGTCAGTAGCAGTCTACATATAACTTACCTAACAAATATCTCGTAAGCAAGGAAATCAAAATTTAAGGCATCTAACTGTACATACTTTGTCTTTCTCCACTCGGAGAAATACAGACAAGGCACAACAATCTTAACTTAACCTTAACCCAGTGAAGATCCCACCATCAACTTTACTCCCCATCCCACCTCACCACTGTCTTTTCTGCTCATTTCTGGAAAGGAGAGGTTACTTACCCTGTGCAGTAACTGGAGTTCTTCAAGATTTGTGTCCCTAGAGGTGCTCCACTTCAGGTGTTTGTGTCCCATGTGCCTTTGGTCAGAGATTTTCATTACCAGTGTCCATTCGGCCCACGCATGTGATGATGATATCCTTGTGCCCCACACTAAGGCTATATCAATCTGTGTGGGCAAACTGCCCTCAGTTCCTTCGGCATCACCAAATCTCACAAGGAAACTCTGAAGAAGAGGGTAAGGAGGATGGGTAGTGGAGAATCTATGGGGACAAGCATTTCTAAGAATTACAGTTACGGCACAGGGTGAGTAACTTCTTTTTGTTCTTCAAGTAGTGTCCCTAAGGGTGATTCACCTCAGGTGACTCCTAAGAAGTATTCCCAAAAGGAGGAGGGAGCTTCAGAATTGAGTCTGTACAGAAGAACGAACTACACTGCCAACTGCCACATAAGATCTAGAGGCCAGCAGGAACTGGATTGCTGGCAGCACTGTAATGATCTATAATACACCCCCAACTCCATTTCAATAGTCTTTGGGTAGAAAAAGCAGAACCTTTAGATTTGTATGCAAAGAAATCAACCAGATTAGGAGATTTAGTAAATGCTTTAATCCTATCTAGACAGAAGGTTAACGCTCTTCTGACATCTAGAGTATGGACGGCGGCCTTCATTTTTGAATTATGTTGTTTTGGAAAGAAATCTGGTAGGTAATTGATCTGATTCAGATGATACTCAAAAGATACTTGAGGAAGAAACCTATGGTGTGCTCATAAGGAAATTTTGTCTTTGTAGAATACTGTGAAAGGAGGGTCTGCCATTAAGGGCCCCAATCTTTCCGACTTTGCGGGCTGACGTAATCACCAATAAGAAGTCTGTTTTTATGGCCAATTTCCATAAGAAACAGATTTCCATTGGTTCAAAAGGAGACTTCATTAGACTTTTAGGAACCAAATTAAGGTATCACACTGGGGTGGGGACTTTCACTGGTGGGAAGAAACTATCCAGACCATATGGGTATAAGGTGACCAAACAGCAAGAACTGGTCAATAGTGGTATGAAAAGCTGTTAAGGCAGCCAAATAAACCTTCACAGAAACAAGTGATAGTCTTGCTTTCTTTCATTGCAGCAGGTATTCCAGAACAAGTAGAAGCAAGGCAGAATAGGGGTCAGCTTTATGGAATTCACACCAGTGACTAAATCTTCTCCACTTTTGAAGGCACGTATTTCTGGTAGAAACTTTTGTGCTAATTAGTAATATCTGTTGTACCTTTGTTGACTAGACTGACTAACCCCATCAACCACTGAGAAGCCACACCTCGAGGTGGAAAATGCACAGACTGGGATGCAGCAGTTGATTGGCATCCTAGAAGAGGAGCTGAGGAGTGACTGGAAGATTTACAGAGCTTGGTGAAACAGATAAGTAAACCACATCTGCCTTGACAACATTGGGACTATTAAGATAACTCTGGTCTTGAACTGCCTGATTTTATTCACCACTTTGAGAATCAGAGGCATCGTGAGAAATGCACAAAACACTTCATCCAAGTGAGGCAGAAGGTGCTGACAAGAACCTGGGAATCCAACACCCATTCCTAGTCTTGGGCACACACTTCCTGAGAGAATCAGCTGTGACATTCTGCCTGCCTAGGATATACACAGCTGAAATTGTAAGGTCTTTTTGAGGTGATTTCCTTAGGAGAGGAATTAGAGCTGCTCTTTTAGGTTCTTTAGAGAGGTCTCTCAGACTCTCCCCTGTCTCAGACACTGTTGTGCCAAGCTCCAAGGGGTGCTATAGACTCCTGGAGACTAATGTATAGGGGAGTTCTCATGCACTGCCTCCAAAGTAGGGCAAAGGGAGCGTTCCCAGTTGCAGCTTGATCTCCTTGTTCATCCACGCTCTGGATTTGAGGGCTAAACAGAAGTTACACTTCTGAGGGATGTTACATTGTCTCAGGCAGCACTGTCCTCACTGACCAGAGTAGTCTCTCTACATGAGACAATGTGTAAACCACAGTGATCAGGAACATTTCTCACAGGGAGATCTTCCCCACAGGAAACAAAGCAATCTTTCATTAACCAGTAAATAACTACCATTACTAATAAACTAACCAAACTAAATAAATTAAGAAGAACAAAGTCAGCAAACAGCAGAGGATTACACAATATGGACACCCTAAGCTCTGTTTCAGGCAGTGGTAGTTGAGAAGGAACTGAAGGTGGTTCGCCTGTGCAGCTTAAAACAGCCCCAGTGCAGGGAATGAGGACATCAGCAGCACTGTCAGGGGCAGGTAATAAGCATCCAGACCTAGTGATTGGAGCCAGAGACCAAAGTCAGGAACCAGTTGGGTCAGGATAGCCAGAGACAAGCCAAAGATCAGAACCATAAGTCAGAGGTCTGGAGCCAAGCCAGGTCAGGACGCTGGGAACAGAATGGAACAGGAGCCACAAGATACACAGTCCAGAACAGGATGGATCCTAGTTGTTCGGCAACTTCCTGTTCCTGGCTTAAGGGCCAGTGAGCCAATCAGCTCCTCTGGGACTCTGCCAATGGCGTGTAAGGGGTGGACCCTCAACCCGAGGCCAGGATTCATGGGTCCTGGGTAACTGCTGTCAGCAGGCGGCCCAGTGGAGGGTTGCAGAATGGCTGCTCCTGTAGACCCAGGTTTGAGGACTGTGGGCCATAACATGCACATGCATGGACTAAACAGACACTTCTAATGAATATATCCAATCAAAGGCATGCTGGGCACACAGGGACCTGAAGTGGAACACCCATAGGGTACTGTTTGAAGAAGAAACAACATTCATCTTGATGCATATATGGCTTTGGGTGAATAACCTTAAATGGCATATAAAACAAAGATTGTGCGTGAACTGTGTTATTTAAAAAGCAACTTTGTTCATGAAGAACAGCACTGTCATTAGTATTCCCAGATAATACCGGTAGATAAGCTGAATAATAAGGAGAATAAAGCTGAATAATAACTTTAATATTATTATTATAATATTATAATATATTATATATATAAATTATATTATTCACACAATAATAATAATATCCACCAGATTCAGCTTTATAGTCCTTCCGATGTGGTTATTAAGGTTATTATTCACAGCTATCAGGAAAGCATCATACAAGAAGTCAGAACTCAAGCAGAAGTTGCCTCAGGCCTTCATCTACTTGAGATCGTTTAGGGCACCTGAATCCAGAGCCTAATGGTTAATGCATTAGAATGTAAGGCCATAGAAGAATCCTCAAAATGATATTTGTAACTATCTCATGAGTTTCCTTGAACTACAATTCCAGCTTTTTGTAAGAAGGGTCTTGAAGGTAAACCAACCCCTCCATTGGATAAGCTGACTTCACCAAGGAGTAGACAGATGTGCCTACACTATGAAGAACCCAAGAAGTCTGGAAAAAAACTACATAAAAAAAAGTAAGTAAAAGATGTGGTTGCCATAGAATGTATCATCAGCTTGACTGTCCAAATTCTCAAAGAACCTTCAAAATTACCCAAATGACTTCAAATTATACCACTCTGGAGGAATGCATGCTACAGGGCCGGAAAAAAACAAACAAACCACCCAAAAGCACTCAGAGGCTGTTTGTCTTACACTCTGTTTTCCTACATTTACATAGGATGAAATTGTCTGATCTAAACTTGAAACTTTTTTTAACCTGCTGTTTTTTCTGTAGTCAAAATGTATGACACTCCTTACTGGAAAGCTACAAGAAGTTCTCTTTCACTAATAGCCATTTCATAAATTATGCTTCAGTGACAATGATCAAGTAATACTGACCCTTATCAAAATTTCACCTTGTTTGCAGTCTCTCTCTTTGGCACTGCTATCACAATCACACATCTATCCATCAATTTTCCAGCATAAAGTGAATGTCAGGCAGGAGCTGCCAACAGATGTGTTTCAAGAGATGCTTAAATTCATAAGGCATGTTATGCAGTTGACCCTCCAACAAAGCACATATAGAACTTGACGCTTCCTCCACTTGTGTGAGTGGAGGAGAGCAAATTGTAATAGAACCTATTGAGGGTAGAGTGCAAAAGAAGGTTGTGGACTCCACAGTATGATACCATCCACATAGAATCTGCTCAGGGACTCTCAGTGGTAGTGCAGAAGAGGCTAGAGCCAAAGGCACCAAGCCAGCATTGTCTTTCAATGCTGTGATGATTCTCATCAGAATTAATTTGCATGGTTACCTCACCATGACGTGAAACTCTCCTGAATGATGCAGCAGTTAAGGACACCGTGGGTACCTAACAGCGCCACTACGGATTAGGGGAAAGTCTGGAAGGCAGCTCAAAATCATCCAGCTGGCCCAGCAATCTAGTGTACCTCAGGAAATCTATTTTTGCTCTGCATGGGGATAAGTTGTGTCCCTACCCGTGAAGGAATGATTTGATTGAAACTCTCAGCACATATTCAGATAATTTCCGTCTTTCTAAAAGGAAATAAACCTATGTGGGGTATAATTTGACCCAAGAAAACAGCAATGGGTAAAGGAAAAACAATAGAAGACACAAGATCTACTTTGTAAAAGAAGGGAAAGATTTCATAAGATTAAGTGGAAAAATTTTCTGGAGGGTCTGATATTTGTGTTGGAGGTTTCCAGAGATTCCAAAAGACTGTTCTGGTAAAATGGAATCAGAGAGGTAGTCGTGTTAGTCTGGAATTGCAGAAGTGACAAAGAGTCCTGTGGCACCTTAAAGACTAACTAAAGGTAGTCTTAAAGCTGCAACAGGACTCTGTCACTTCTGGTAAAATGTTAAGTAATGAAGAGAACACATATAATGACTGAAGTAATAATCTAAATTTTATTAAAACACTGAGAAGACAAAAATAGTCTGTATAAATCTAGCAAGTTGTCTATTTACATCACTTTTATGACAGCTATTAATCTCTGCTTCTAGATATTACTGATGTCTGATGTAACCAGGCTTATTGACTTAATGGGAAAAATTCATATCAGTCTAAGAGCTGTGATGAATGCAGTCTGAAAGTTCAATTATTCCAACACTTTAGTAAGCTCTAACTTTGACCCCTTGGATAGATACCCAAATCACAAGGTTGAAAACCTCAGCATAGGCTTCATTCTTGTTTTGTAGCTAAACACATTATAAAACCTTTTATAAACCATTATAAAACCTTTGTATATAGAGAGATCTGTTTCCAAGAAAGTCCTCCTGCATATGCTTTCAGTTATAACATTTCTTCTCTTAGAATTCCAAGCCAGAAATTCCAGTAGAGATTTCTGAAGCTATTTCTTTTTTAGCTGTTTGGGGTACTTTGCCATTAAAAAAATGGATGAAACTTGAAACCTGCTTCTGTGATGGTTTTTGGGGGTGCCCAGGATTTTGAATCACGTTGTTACTCCTCTATCTCTGTGATAGAAAGGACACCTGGGTGTCCGATCCCTGAAGCCGCCAGTCTGTCATCCACTCAAACAACCTCGTAAGAGTTATGCCAGTCCTCACTTCACCTTGCGAGTTAACAATACAAGTACCCCAGCTCCTGTCACTGGATACTCACAGAAATTACAAGGTAAGCTGTCCCCCACAAAGGAACAGTGCACACACCTGTCTGTTTGACTCAATTGAGCATCAGCTCCAATAGAACATCACAGCATTGAGATATGTATAGTGAAAACAATCACAGGTTTAGCATCAACAGCTAAGATTTAAAACCTAGTAAGGATAAAAGTGGAATCAGAAATGGTTACATACAAACCAAAAGCCTTGCACACCTGTTAGGGTATATCTACACTGGAAATAAAGACCTGCGGCAGTGAGTCTCAGAGCCCTAGTCAACTGTCTCAGGTTCATGGGGCTTGCACTACGAGGGCTACAAATAACAATATAGATGTCCCTGCTAGGGCTGGAGCCCAGGCTCTGAAACCCACTCCCCTGTCATCAGGTTTCAGAGCCTGGGCTTCAACTCAAGCTGGAATGTCTACACTGCTATTTTTAGCTCCATAGGGAGAGCCCAAGTTAGCTGACCTAGGCTTGGAGACTTGCTGATACCGGTGCTTTTTTTTTTTTTTTTTGTAACATAGACATAACCCCCAAGTCTAAATTTTACTTTACCAAGCTAAAATCCTTGTCTAACACAGTTTCTCACCTAAAACCAGCAATCTCAACCAACACGGCTGGGATCTAACTTTCATCAGTGCAAAAAGTAGCTGTTCTTTTTGATTCTTCAGTGAATCCCTTCTTATACATCAAAGTCCACTGTTTTGTCCCCAGAGTCAGGATGTCCCCTGTGGTTTATTCTCTGGTGTGCTGGTCTCATGCTGGCATCACATCCTCATGTATGCAAACAGACTTCCAATGTTTTGGCTTATAGTGCTTATTTTACATGTGAACCAAGTTAGACAAGTGAATCTACAGTCCTCTGTCTGGCAAATCCTGTTTGCCAATCCTGCCTGCGACACAGACTCTTAAACATTTTCAGGACTTACATACAACTCCTTAAATACCACCCAGACATACATCCAACAACAACTGTGAGGAACACTATGACAGGAGCTGCTAAAAGAGACCACACTCAACCCTCTTTGGATAAATATTATTAAAACAGTGCATTGGGTGTAATGGGTTTGACAGGCCTGATAGGAGTTGCTGTTATAGACCAGTGATCCCTTTCCCAGTCAGCACTGAGGGGGTTCTTAGGGTCACAGCTGCAAAAAACTTTGCGACTGGCAGCAGAGATGCCACAGAGATTACTGGAGAGGCTGGTGACAATTCCCTGCTGGTTGTCTAATGTTCTCCATAGGCCACTGGCTTCATGGGAAGGGAAGCAAAACACAGTCAATACCCTCCTTCATCATCATTAGTAACACTACCAGCAACAAGTTGCCAAAATGAGAACTCATTATGAGGCATATGTGTTTATTATTTCAGTGTCATCACATACAGTTCGGAGCATAAAGGACCCAGGTAGCAGAATACTGAACATCATTGTGCTCACCAGTTAAACATGTTGCAGATGAAAGACAATGCACTTCATCCCAGTGCAGTGTCTCAAAAACAGCTGAAGTAAAAGTCTTGCTGTCACAACTGTTACTGAAGCTGCTGATGTTTGATTTATATTTACTGACATCACACCATTACTGATGTTGGGTAGCAGTAGCTTGGCAATGCCAATGAGTTTGTGTTAAATTACACATTATGCTCATGTCAGTGCAAATAGGGAATTGTGTATTTACAAAAACAGAGATTCCTCCTGAAGGTATGGCTTGCATTTTCTGTACAAACTAGACTGAGAAGGAAGTTTGTGAAGGGCTGGGAAAACTAGAGTCAGGAGGATCTGCACACTCTGCTGATTAAAATCCAACTAGTAACATGAAGTAACATGAAAGTATAAAGCACTATACAGTACAACGTATTGCCTAATTTTAATTTATGGAAGTTCTCATACCATATATACATTTTGGTTTTGACTTCAGTCTTCTCAAAGACTACAGTAATAGTCAGAAAGGTTATTTTCTTCATGTAATTATTTTGAAAAAATTATCAAACATTAACAACAGCATTTTAAGAAGAGACCTCGGGCAATATTTTTAGTGTATAATAATTCACCTAATATGAATGGAGGAGCCTAATTTTAAAATGCCTAAAGCTTAGGCACCAGTTTTCAAAAACTTCTTGCTCTTTTTTATGTAAATCATTTATCAAAACTTTTACATAAAATTCCTCCTTTTAAAATGCACAAGGCAGAATGTTAAGAGCTATTTTTCTATTCCTTATAATACTGCTGGAGTGATTTCAAGCACTTTGAGCAGAACCAAATCACCAGCAAATTTTAAGTGTCAGTGCAGCCACCAGCAAGAGTCTACTATGGCCACACTCTGAGGCCACCAAAAATTTTGTGGTGAGATCTCCTGGTCTCGGGGGTCAACACTGGTCCCAGGTACTAGGCAGCTGGACCGCAGAGGTCTCAGCTTTCAAGAGGGAGTGTTAGAGGATCTGAAAATTATGCACCCCTAGAGAGAGACCAAACCAGAGGCAGTGCATGAATTCTGTTCAAGCTCTGGAGGCTTGAAGCCACAGGAATTCAGTGTTTGGATACTCTCACAGCAGTCTAGTGAGCATCCAGGAGAGGGAGCTCAACTGGATCTGTGTCACCATACCCAAAAAAGTACCTTTGTTCCCTATCCCAGATACAGTTCCCGCAGGAGTATAGCTCCATAACACACAGTGGATACAGACCCCTGCGTCCTATCCATAATATGACCTTTTCTGTATAGCAGAACTTCTTTAGCTCCACTCCTATTTTGATACTGGTTTCCCCATATAGGCAAGTAGGTTAGTGGGAAAGAATTACCCCTAAATACACTTAAAAGGATTTAAAATCATTCTTTTCAAAACAATCAAAAGATGAATTTAAATGGAATAAAGTCAGTTCAGATTTTAGAATGGCACCGGTTTAAGGCAGGTCACAGCAGAGAGACAGAAAGAAAGCACCTGACTACCAAATGTTATCAAACAATTTAAATCTTTTGATCTCTTTAACCACAGTATAAGAACTAGGCTTTGTTTTTATCTTCTTAAACAAACTGAATCATAAGATATCAAAGAGCATAACTAAAGAAATCCTGTGTTTTTCTTGTGTCTGATGATTGTACTTAATTTTCAAAATTGGGAATTCATGATATATACAACTTCATATGTGCATTAAATAAAATACTTAAATAGCCTTATGGTTTTACAGATTTTTGTTTAAGATATACGTATATGGAACAATTTGATTTGTCAGATGAACTGTTGCTAGAGAAAAAACAGTCAATTAAACTTCACTGGCATTAGTAAATTAGTTTATCAAATTCATTCAATAATCAACATATAGATTTTGTAATCTTTATAAGGATCATAAGCTAAATGTACACTGAAATTCATTAAGGACAACAAAATAAACAAAGAATCAATTTACACAGGGCCTTAGTGATAAGTCAGTGTATGGAAATAAGAATGTACCAAGTCAAAAGGGACAGGAGAATCCAGTTTAATCTGATTATTCTGGGGTTGAGGCAACATATTAATCAAGTGGACAAAACAATTCTATTAATCAATTTCAAAAGGTACATTACGACAATAAATCTTTTACTATACTGCAAATGATAAAACAAGCAATCCATAAGGGTTATGCTAATTACATGTTTCAAGTCAAATGAAACAATTCCAAGCTTTGTCTTATTTGGACAAATAGAAAATTCTTGTCATTTAATTATATTTCATATGTCTATATCTGTGTCCACACACATAAATTAGAGCATTAAAGAATTGCAGATGCACTGCCTTTGCCATTACAGCTATGTGGACTGAGAGTTTCTATCTACTGCTAGTAGAACACACAGAAAATAGCGAAGTAAATGAACATCCATTCCAGGAGAAAAATGGGTGAGCAAGTACCCCTTGGTTTAAAAATATTCTAAATTGCTACTAAAACTTTTCAACCATAGTTTGCAAACTAAATTCCAAAGATATACTTGGAAATGAGTTGGCCATTATTTTGGTGTTCACACTAACCGCAAGTAAACATGTACAAATGCAACAAGGGGATGTAAAAACTAGCAAATTTTTTTAAAAAGAGCCAAATCACCCCATGACAAGGGTGACAGTCCAAAACCCCAAAGGCACCATCTCCTACCTCTGTAGGACTTAGCTACAGGACTTAGCATCCTTTAGGTGCTCAAAAGATAATTATATAGACAGAAGCACTTGGTAAGAAACAACACAGGCAGCCGTGCAAGTAAGCCGGTATGCCCCAGTATGGAGGTTTCCCCAGGTTGCAATTTAAAGGGGCTGGGGATCCCAGCAGCAGCTGGAGCCCCAGGCCCTTTACATTGCCGCCAGAGCCCCACTGCCAAAGCCCTGGGGTATGGTGACGGGGCTTGGGCAGTGATTTAAAGAGCCCGGGGCTCCCGCTGCCCACCACCTCAGGCCCTTTAAATTGCTGCCCGAGCCTTGCTGCTGGAGCCCCAGGTGTCGCAGTGGCAGCTGGGAGCGCCGGGGCTCCGTCAACAATTAAAGGGCTCAGGGCTCTGCTGCAGTAGCGGCAGCTAGAGTCCCGGGCCCTTTAAATTGCCCCTAAACTCCCAGCCACCTCTGCAGCTAGGAGCTCAGGGGGTGATTTAAAGGGCCTGGGACTCCCAGCTGTTGCTACCATATTCCTAGCCCCAGCTCTTTAAATGCTGATGTAAAGGGCCCGGAGATTTAAAGGCCCTGCCTCTTCTACTTGAGGCCCCGCCCCCTCCTCAGGATTCCAGGGTACCGGTAAGTCCTTTAAGTTACTTTCAGCCTTGAACATAGGCAGTATACGTGAAAAAAAACAGAAAAAAGTGAGATGGTAGGACAAGAATGGCGCCTATTCTTATCAGTTCTACCTCTTCCCCCACCCCCGCCTGCACACACACGCACTTTCCACTCCATCTCCTGCCAACTGATATTGCCTATGTTGTCTCTAACTCCTGAGAAATCAGAGGGCGTGCAGCAGAGCCCCAGCAGACAAGGAGTGATAAAGCACATATATTTGTACATGTACAACAAATACATATAAACCTGAAGAAAGAAACATAAAAAGTTATGCACAATATTAATAGTTACTTGATCAAATAAGCTAATGGAAAGTATATAAAAATGATAGTGATTACATCAGGTTCATATTTGTATATTACATAGTACATCTGACAAAATATACAGCGAGAAATACGAGCTACATTAATATATCCATATATTTCATTTTTCTCCACTGGTGACATTTTTATGATACTCAAGACAGGTTGCTCAGGCTGAAAATATATTTTCATCTGTTTTCAAAATATTTGTGCAATGTGTTTCTTCTATATGGGTTGCTGTTCATGTCAGGCAGCACAGCAGCTTTCGCCTGTTCTGTGTTACTCGGCGCAAAGACATTTTGGCTTAAATTCATCCTGATACTTGTTACATCATTTTAGATGGGAAGTTTCAATGCTTCTTCTGGGTGCTTTTCCCACAGCACAAATACTCTGAACTGCTTCTCTTTACCCCCTTAACCATGTCCTGGCATTTCCTCTCAATTTCAGACTGTCTAATTTCTGTTAGTAGAGAGCACAGTTAGCTTCACCACATGATCCCACTGGGTTTTAATTATAGTTATTGAAACACCTCTGAACATGTTTTATCCTTCCCTATACTTGAAATGCAATCACAGTGAGCACCAATTCAGCTGAATGCATTCCTAATACATGCTGTCAGCAACAGGCCATTTTGTCAGTGTAGACAAGAGCTAAGTACACTTTTCCTACAATAGTGAGCATTATTTGTCAGCAGTATTTGGCCCAAAGTTTGCTAATCTTAACATCTCAAAAAATGGACAGAATTTAACAACGAAACTTGTATTATTATGCTACAGAAGATAGAGTGGGCAATATCATTCTACCAGTTTCTATGGAGATGCAGTCCCCATTGAAAGCAGTGATGGGTCATGACTTAGAACCGATGATGCAATATGGCCTTGCATCACTAGATTAAAAAAAAAAGAGAAAAAGCCACGGAAAAAGCTGACAAAAAGCAGCTACTCTGTTAAAATGGATAAAAAAATCTCATAATTATAGTTTTGACTGTGAACGAAATACATGGTGGGATCTCTTTCTGTTATGAGCTAAAATCATGAATATATTTTTAAAAATCCTAAAATGATGTATTTTTATATTTCTGTCTACATCAATAGTTCCCATTTTAAGTATACATAAAACATTTTATATTTTAGCTGCAAATGAATTATTATTGATTAAAAATTCAATTCCTCATATTGCAACACATCATCATCTCCATGAATTCTGCACTACAAAAGGATTATAACACAAAATGGAAATTTTATATAAAACTGTTATCGTACTTGGAGTGAATCTCCTCAGTTACGCCAATGTAAATCCAGAATCACTAGTTACTTCAATGGATTTACTCTGAATTTTACCTCAGTAAATAAGACTAGGATTTGAGGATTGAGGTCAACAGGTTTTGGTTCAGGACCTCAGTCCTTTTAGGAGGAACAATGTTGACAATTTGGAGATGATATGTTCATTTGACTTTAACTAGAGCAATTTTAACAGAAGCAGAACATCAGGTTTGGGTTCACCTAATCTACAATTATGTCACATTACTGCTGACTCCTTGATATTACCACTATATTTATAAGGCATACAGCAACACCATATTTATTTTTGTACTTAGCAGGCAATATTAAAGTAAGGGGAAAAAAGATTGCCTAGTGTTATTAGTTATTACATCATCAACACTTAGCAACAGATGAATCCTTTAATTTTGGTTAAAAAAAATCTACTATTTAACAACCATTCACATATTTAATGCTGACATTTTTCTATAAAAAAAATATCAAAAACCGTGATCCTACATAGGATTTGTTTCATTAGCAATATTTAAAACAGATATAACTTTTGTTTATTATAGGCAAACCATAATGTTTTAACACACAGGATTGTATTTTAAAACATTCAAAAAAATGTTCTAAGTTCATTTAACATAAGACTGAGTGAAATTTTAGGTGATTCTTTTATAAATATTAGTCATTGTTTAATCTGACCCAGAAAAAAGAAGCAAAGTTATTTAAACTTCCCTATATACTTGTGTCAACTTGCTTTTGTGATGGCTTTTATTTAGACTTTATAAAAGATAAAAACACAGTGGAACTAAATGAGGTCAAGGACATTGGACGACCTCATTTAATCCCATCATACGCAGATCTTTTTATGAAGTCTAAATGATAATCATAAGCATGGTAAATGGACATAAGTGTATTTGTAAGATTAAATAATTTTCTTTAATATTACCTAGAAATAAGAAACAATAACCAATATTTATAAAAAAGTTACACCCCAAAAATGTCACAGTTTTATGTTAAATGCACTTAGCGAAAGGTCAGAGCTCCTGAATTTGCTAGATAAATAAATGTTGGTGAGGTGGATGAATCACTGGAGAATTGGTGCATGGCAGCGAATGAATAACCTGCAAATGCTTCCCAAACCCCATTATTTCCCTTTTTCCAGTAGGCCAAAGATTCATGTCCCTGCATGCTGCCAGTTCATTACAGAGAAATATCATTCCTCTTCTGGCACACTCTGGACGGCCCTCTCAGCCCCACGAGGACCCTTTAATGTTTAATTCCCCATCATCTGCTCCAGTGAACAGCTTAATCTCTGCTTGTATGATCAATACTATATCAGTGTAAATTAAAATGACAATTTTAAAGTAATTAAGCCTGTTAATGCTCGATTCAAATGTCATTATTTGCACAAGGGATTGAGGAGAAATTACATCGTGTCCAGGGTGACAGGAAAATGTTTGAGCCTTCTCAATCCTGTTGCCGCTGTGCCACTGGAGGCTTTAGCAAAGCAGATTAACTTCTAGCTCCCACTGCCAGGATACGTATCCAATTTCAAAAGAGGATAACACAATTTGATAAATTTAATTCCAGCTACAAACTCAATTATTGTGATAATGGATGAAAACTGGGAGGAGACATTAAACAAGACCCACATAAAAAATACACAACTTCAGAATGAAATACAACAGTAATTGTTTTATTTGATTTGCTCTACCTCTTTTGAAAACCCTTTAAATAATTGTGATTGTTAGAAGAATAGCCAACATTTATTAAATAGCATCAGCTCAAAGCTCAAAGTGGCTGCAGTTTGAGAGATTTTGGTCACAATGAAAATGTTTGCTGTCCTTTGTTTGTACAGCTACATTTATTAGACAAGTAAAATTACATCATTACTTTATTGGATCTCATAAATAGATCTATAAAACTCAACTAAACTCAGATGAGATCTTAGCCTATTCTACATGCTGGCCTTTCTAGAACCAGCCATGACAACCTGTAGCCATTTTTTATTCCAAAGAGAGATTTTAATAATAAAAACATACCTTACACTTTATGTGACATCAGTATGTTTATCAAGTCTGACTGTAGTTGAAAAGTTAGTCATAAAGGTGTTCTCTCTACTCAATCCCATATATGAGAAATAGGACATTAAGATACAAAAGAAATATAGCCCTGCCAAAGACCTTTTAGGTACAACACTGGAGGAACTACTAATGTTTAATAGTTTAAGAACAAGAGTACTGAAATCAAAAGTGAAGATTCATATGCCACAGATTTAATACAGCAATAAAATGATGATGAAAAACTACTTTCTAGATGAAGTGAATAGCATAACAGTCTCTTACTGAAAGATGCATAAATGGTGCAGCAGTGAAGCCTTTACATTCAGTGTCCTCAAGATTATGGCCATACAATGAATATCCTGACTAGAAAGGTCAACCAGAAGTGAATAAGGTGGCAGTCATAGCTGGATATTATTCTCATAAATTCCGTTTACTTGACCCTACACATTTCCTAAAGTTCTCTGAAATAATGACATTGAATTTTTAGTAGTATGGTGGAAACATTTTGGCATTCATTTCTTTGACTAATAAATGATCTATATTAAAGTGTGTTAGGACTTTAATAATTTGCATGGGACATGTGTAGGCTTATCTTGACCTTACTATTTATTTTAATTATTAAATAGATCTCGAGTTCATCAGTTTTTCTAAAGAATAGTTGATTCGATATAGCTAGACGATCTCAAGAAAAACATGCTTCTCATGCCAACTAAATATACTATAAAATCTCTACTACTTTCCAGATATTTCAGCATGCAATATATCAGATCACAGATTCTCTTGCATAAATTGTCAAAAGAAAAATTTACAAGTTTAACCACAGATATAGTTAGGGAAAAAGTTATCATGATGGTGAAGAAAATAGAAATAAATAAATTAACCCTATTTTAACATCAGCGAAACTAGACAGAGTGAAAAACTGAAAAAGATTTATTCATATACTGTAGGAATGGTTTTTTCATTGCTAAATTCTGACAGACCAGAAGCATTAGTAAAATGGAAAGCAAACCAAAATGCCAGCCACCCTGCATTATTAAAAATACCTTCCCCCAAAACAGAATGATTAAAACCACATTAGACAACGTTTAATAATGGGCTACTGTGTTCAGAGGGATTTGAAAAAGAAGATATGAAATATTCGTTTCATCTTAATTAAATTTTATCATGATCATTATCCTGTTTTAATTATAAGCATTTAAGGATGTTCAACAAATCAAAAGTAAACATGATGAACATCTCCAACTTTACATAAATTAGCATAGGGTGCATCAGAGTAGATCTGATGTAGAGATTTGTGTGTGTTCTCAAGACATACCTTTATGTTTACTTTTTTCCTTCCACTTTTCTGATGGGCTCCTAGTTCCCCTATTTTTACGTAACATCTTAAGCATATATATTGGTCAGAGGTTACTTTTATTTTAACTTAGAGGACCTTATGAGGAAGTCAGTCACTCTCTCAGAAAACATTTTTTAAAATCTGAAAACATAAAAAAAAATTTATCATTGCTATTTCATGACATCACAGTATAATTATCTCTAGCTAGAATTTATTGTAGGGATGTACATTGATTTTTTTAAGTATTTCCATGTGCCAAATACTACTGATAAAGAAGTCATGGAATTGGTGCTAAACTCTTCTAATTAATACCAGTTATCTTCTAATGCTAACACTACTATTGATCTCCCATTTATAAAATGTAACAAGATACAGAGTTCAGTAAGATTAACAACTGAAGAGATAAGCTTTTCTCAAATTTACTTCATTTTGTAGTTTAAAAAAAGAGAGAAAACTGGTCTCTTTTCTCAAGGCATGTTTAGAAAGCTGAGATTACTAAAATCTGATCTGAGAACAGCTATATAACATCACTTCCCATAGGATGAAATCATCGCTTTCTTTTTTTAAATACTACTTATCTCCAAACTTTAAAACTAGTATCACAATAGATTATCAGAATGCTTCCCTTTTCATATAATCTAAAACCTTTGTACATTTAATTATAGCTGTTTCTGTTCTGCATTATTAATAGGGCATGTTAACGGACATCAAGCCATATGGAGCACTAAACTAATTGTTTCTCAATGTACAATTGCCCTATTCATCATGTGCATGTTGGCCTGTGTTTGCTTAACAAAGCTTATTAATTATCAGAGAGCTTGGTAATTCAGGAATGAAGAGACCATCACTAAAATTTACCTTGACTGATAGGATTCACTTAGGATATGCAAATATAGCTTTCTACTTGAATATGGAGCAAATGATCAACATTAATTTATTTTTAAAAATGTATTTTGATACAGAATGGTGATTGCCAACAACAAAGACAGTACTACTGGGGACTTGGTGCCAATTTAACTGAATCTTATTTTTTGTCTATTTTTTAGAACATGGCAGGTGCTAGATAATTTTTCTGAGAAACATTACTTACACATAAGAATTCATGTCAAAACATTAAAATTATTAAAATACATCAGTAATCTCATCCCTGTACTTGCTAAACTAATTTGCTTCCTGTGTAGTCAATCTGATTGATGAAGGTGCAACCCAGGGATAGGCAACCTATGGCACCAGTGCCAAAGGCGGCACACGAGCTGATTTTCAGTGGCACTCACACTGCCCAGATTCTGGCCACCAATCCGGGGGGCTCTGCATTTTCATTTAATTTTAAATAAAGCTTCTTAAATGTTTTAAAAACCTTATTTACTCTACATACAACAATAGTTTAGTTATATATTATAGACTTCTAGAAAGAGACCTTCTAAAAACATTAAAATGTATTACTGGCACACGAAACCTTAAATTAGAGTGAATAAATGAAGACTCGGCACACCACTTCTGAAAGGTTGCTGACCCCTGCTCTAACCCAAATTAACCCCATATGGGCCTTTGTCCCCCTCTAGTGACCGCACCACAACAAGGTTTATGAGCTGGCTACTGCCTCTATGTTTATGACCTTAATTTTTAGTTCAAGTTTAGGTCATGCTTTTAGATCCAAACATCCAAAGATCCAAACTTATCCAGAGGGTTGTCAGAGAGGTAAAATTGTATTTTTAAAAGTAACAAATATGTGCTGCCTTAGTAAGACTTCACTATGGTTTTGATAAGTCAACTCAATCAATACTCTGAACTCAACTGAGAAAATAAAAAAAAATATCTTTGTTGTAAACAACTGGAGAGTGTTCTAAGAGCCACAGGGAGTGCAGGGGTTAAAGATTAAGAATTGTAAGTTCTTCTGAAGGCCACCAATTTTGATAAAAGTGCTGAAAGCTCTTAAAAGGTAACTTTGGGTTAAATGACCAGAACAACAAAGCTAAATTCTGAATCAGTCACTACCAGGGAGGAGGGGGACAGGAGGAGAAGAAGAATGGGGGTTCTCTTTGGCTGATTTTTTTTTGTTCACTGCTTCAGTGCTTTTCTGTCAAAAAATGCTAACAAGCCTGAAACTCTTTTAGAGCTTTACAATTTTTCAGTTTGCTCACCAATACATTTCTTACAGAATATTTGTTTCCCGCATGCACTGTTATGACATCGTATTCAATCATGTTTGTCTTTTCTCCTGATGTACGGGTCAGCCACAACACAGCATGGTCAGATCTTTGCCAACATGTCAGTTGCATATTTTTCACTGTTTGAGAAAGGTTAGTGACAAGTGACTAAATAAAAAAATATTGCCAAAAACACTCATGTGAACCCAACACGACACATTTAACACCAATACTATAGAAAATAGCTATTTACTTTATGTAATATCATCATGAGTAGACGTTTACAAAGGATAATTTGCCACCCACAGAAAACTAACTGAACATATTACTACAGAACCTGCTGAAGGTCTAATATTGTAATAATTCCATAAATCTATAGAGCATTACTATATTCACATTTGCCAGGTGGTAATGTAATTTTAACTGATGAAACTCAATAGCTCTTAAAAAAAAATACATCAGATTTTTTTATAAAAAAAAACCACAAAAAAACCCCACAGTCCTTCACCACAGTGGAACTCATTCTGATTTGTTATGTCAAATGCATCAATAGGGCTGTGAGCTATGGGGAAAACCATGGCCAAATTTTTAAATGTAGGTATCCAAAGATTATGTATATATTTAAATACATATATAAATAACTTATAGGGCAAAATCCTGGTCCCACTGAAGTCTATGGCAAAACTCCCATTTATCTCAATGATATCAGAATTTTACCCATAGTTTTTAAATACTCATTCATCCATCATATAAACACATAACAAAGGCTGTTCCACAAATAAACTTCATTGTGTTTCATTTGGGTGAGAAGCACCCTCATGTTCACTCTGCTCTACTAACCACCACTGCCACGCACCATGAGTGTTTCCTTATGTAGGGACATCTACTTTCTTATTATGTCTCATACAGCTGTAATGATTTCAGCTCACTTCACGGAGTCATGAATCCTTTATATCACATAGCATCTTAGAAGCATCTTTTCACTATAATTTCTTTTCTTTTTATTTAAATTTGAATGTTTTTCTCTTATGTTTTGCCTACAGCTGAACTTATTGTTGATGCTTTTCCTTATCAACTACTTCAGTCTATGCAGATCTGTAATTATTCTGCCAGAATATATTTGGTGCATCACTACTATGCATAGTGTTAACAGAATTCTGGAAATATTTGGTTAGTTAATTGTCAATGCAGAGCTAGAGAAGTAAACTTCTATTTGTGTTAGATTCATGTGTAATGGAATGATACATTTTTTTTAACATGGACTAAAAAGCATTTTTGTATTTTTTCCAATTTTTTGTCATGTATAAAGAACATCTAAGTTGTTGGTCCTCCCCGCCCCCCACAGAGAAAGGTAGTTTTTATAATGTGTTAGAAATATTATATATGTCAAAGCTGGTCTTTACTACTTTACTTGAGGACCCTCGGAGAAGGGGAACACAGGTGTATTCTGAGTTCACACAACTTAAGCTTCTGACCCTACAAATAACTACTCGTGCTTATTTTAGTTAATGGAACTTTAATGTGTAAAGATGAACACATTTGTTTGGTGAACTCGGACCTAAGTGAACGGGGAAGGATGCTATGAAATCTTTAACACAGACTTTTTTCCTCAAAAGTTAATTAGGCATCAAAGGTAAATTGGTGCTGACAAGAGAGTTTTTAACAGTTTAACTATAAATCATTTCCCATCTCAGTTTCCAAATGTCATGTAATGTCAGTTTCACTAGCTTTTCACTCACCAATTAATTTATTTCATTATAAAACATTATGAATGTGCAGATCAAACATGGTCTAATTTAATACTGTGCATTGTCTTGGTCTGATACTTCAAAAGTCATACTGTAAATTTATAAGAGAATCAATTGCTTATTTTTGATAAGAAAATAAAGTTTGGGAATATAATCAATTTAGCATTCTTTTTCTGTCTGGCATATAATCTGATTGTAATTTTAACATTAGAATTATGATATAATTTAGCATTGAAAAGATGGAGTTAAGGTTGTTGCTTCAGTCCTTTGATTATACTGCAGAATTCAAATTAGGTATGTTAGAGAATGTATTGGTGCAATGTTGTGGAGAAGTGTCCTGATGTTTGTGGACTAAGTCTTGTATCTTGGTATTATGTTGGATGTGTATTTTGCCTTAATGTCTGATTTCCTTGGTGAATAGGTTTTACGGGCCGGGAGTGAAATCTTTTTTTGTCTGACTACAAAGGTACTATGATTTCACAAGAGATATTAAAAAGAGCCCAGTTCACACTTAAGCTAATTAAGAGTTAGATTTTCAATTCCTCAGAATTCAATTGTTCCCATCATGACACTTGTGGCCATATTTTCAAAAGAGCTCAGCACCCAACATGCTTATCTCTTTTAAGAACATAAGAAGGGCCGTACTGGGTCAGACCAAAGGTCCATCCAGCCCAGTATCCTGTCTACCGACAGTGACCAATGCCAGGTGCCCCGGAGTGAGTGAATCTAACAGGTAAAGATCAAGTGATCTCTCTCCTGCCATCCATCACCCCACTCTGACAAACAGAGGCTAGGGACACCATTCCTTACCCAGCCTGGCTAATAGCCATTAATGGACTTAACCTCCATGAATTTATCCAGTTCTCTTTTAAACCCTGTTATAGTCTTAGCCTTCACAGCCTCCTCACGCAAGGAGTTCCACAGGTTGACTGTGCGCTGTGTGAAGAACTTCCTTTTATTTGTTTTAAACCTGCTGCCCACTAATTTCAATGGGTGGCCCATAGTTCTTCTATTATGGGAACAAGTAAATACCTTTTCCTTATTCACTTTCTCCACGCCACTCATAATTTTATATACCTCTACCATATCCCCCTTAGTCTCCTCTTTTCCAAGCTAAAAAGTCCTAGCTCTTTAATCTCTCCTCATATGGGACCCTTTCCAATCATTTTAGTTGCCCTTCTCTGAACCTTTTCTAATGTCAGTATATCCTTTTTGAGATGAGGAGACCACATTTGCAAATCTGCACATATATTTCGGTTCTTGAATGGCAGCTGAGCTATTGAAAGTATGTCCCTTTGTAGATACTGAGAGATTTTGAAAACTTAATACGTTTAGGGATTCCAAGGCCAGAAAGGACCATTGAGATCATCTAGTCTGACCTCCTGTATATCACAGGACATAAAACTTCCCTGAAAATATTCCAAGAGAATATTTTTTAGAAAAATCCAATAGTGATTTTAAAATTGCCAGTGATGGAGAGTCAACTATGATCCTTGATAAATTATTTCAATGGTTAATTATTCTTACCTTTTAAAATGTATGTCTCATTTCTGGTCTGAATTTGTCTAGCCTTAACATCCAGCCATCAGATCATGTTATACCTTTCGCTGCTAGAATGAAAAGCCCATTATTAAATATTTGTTCCCATGTAGGTACTTATAGACTGAAATCAAGTTACCCCTTAACTTTCTCTTTGTAAGATAAATAGATAGAGTGAAAGACTCAAGCTACTCAAAGGCAAGTTTTCTAATCCTTTATTCAGTCTCATGGGTTTTTTCTCAACCTCTCCAATATATCAACACACTTCTTCAGTTGTGGCCACAGTATCACACTGGGAGCACATGTTCAGCTGATTAAGAAAAAAAGAAAGGCCTCACTGGGTCAGACCAAAGGTCCATCCAGCCCAGTATCCTGTCTACCGACAGTGACCAATGCCAGGTGTCCTGGAGTGAGCGAACCTAACAGGTAATGATCAAGTGCCCATCCATCACTACCCTCTGACAACAGAGGCTAAGGACACCATTCCTTACCCATCCTGGCTAAATAGCCATTAATGGACTTAACCTCCATGTATTTATCCAGTTATCTTTTAAACCCCGTTATAGTCTTAGCCTTCACAACCTCCTCAGGCAAGGAGTTCCACAGATTGACTGTGTGCTGTGTTAAGAAGAACTTCCTTTCATTTGTTTTAAACCTGCTGCCCATTCATTACATCTGGTGACCCCTAGCTCTTATATTATGGGAACAAGTATTCAATATGTGGGCGCACCATGGATTTATATAAAGGCAATAAGATATTCTCCGTCTTATTCTCTATCCCTTTTTTAATGATTCCTAACATTCTGTTTGCTTTTCTGACTGCTGTTGCACACTGCGTGGATGTCTTCAGAGAACTACCTACGACGACTCCAAGATCTTTTTCCTGATTAGTTGTAGCGAAATTTGCCACCATTGTACTGTATGTATAGTTGGGGTTATTTTTTCCAGTGTGCATTACTTTACATTTATCCACATTAAATTTCATTTGCCATTGTTGCCCAATCACTTGGTTTTGTGAGATCTTTTTGAAGTTCTTCACAGTCTGCTTTAGTCTTAACTATCTCAAGCAGTTTAGTATCATCTGCAAACTTTGCCACCTCACTGTTTACCCCTTCCTCCAGAACATTCTGAAGAAGTTGAGTAGGATTGGTCCAAGTACTGACCCTTGGGGAACACCACTAGTTCCACTAGGGGAACAGCCACATCCGGCCCGCGAGCTAATTTTGTCTGGCCCCTCAAGCTCCCAGCTGGGGAGGCTAGCTCCTCCCCTCCCCAGCTGTTCTTACCCCTCCTCCCCCTCTGGCCTCAGCACGCCGCGTGAGCAGCACTCTGGGGGGCGGTGCTGCATGACAGCGTGTCTGGCTCCGGGCTAAACATGCTGTGTGCTCTGTCGGATCAGTGCGGCAGCGTGTCTGGCTCTGGGCTCGGGGTCGGGGCAGTCAAGGGATGGGGGGTTGGGTGGGAGTGTGGTCCTGGGGGGTAATTAGGGGAGGGAGGGGTCTCTGGGGGGGCGGCCGGAGCCAGGGAGGGGGGGGGCTTTGGGGGGGGTGGGGTCTTGGTGGGGGTGGGGGGGGGGGGGCCAGGCTGTTTAGGGAGGCACCGCCTTCCCTACACGGCCCTCCATACAATTTCAAACCCTGGTGTGGCCCTCGGGCCAAAAAGTTTGCCCACCCCTGACTATATTCTTTGTTCCTAGCTGCTCAGTAGCCTTTGTAGCCGGAGTTACATGTTGTCATTGGCTTCCCCTGCAATGCAGGAGCTTGTTCTGAGGGTTTAAGAAACATGTTTTTCCAACAGGAGACACACTGAAAGTGAAAGGAAGGATGATGTATAGATCATTTACTCTCAAACTATAACACTTGCAGATCAGACACCCTCTATCCAATGCCTATGAATCCTGCCCAATGTTCACACATTTATGCCCAAAGAAAGGATGAACATTCTGTCAGTCACCACTAGTCTTTTCCACTGGCTTCAAAGCCCTGCCATCTCTGTGTCTTGTTAGATCATCTACCAAATATTCATCTGGAGGAACACCTGAACCTATATTTTTACTATTTTACTTGTCTGGCTTGCGCATCAACATAAATGTTACATTTCATTTTCAGGACCATCTATGTAATTCTACTATTGTCAAATTCTGAGCATATTTACATCACACAGACAAGGTAATAGGGTTGGAAAGTTGTCATTGAGGGAGTAACTTGAGGTCAATGAGGCTTTACAAGTGGCCCTGAAAACAGAACCAGAATCTTATTAATGAACATGCATTAAGCCAGACTTCTGCATGAACCAGAAAAGAACATAGATCACAGCCTGAGTTTGCAGGCCTGGTAATTAGTAAAAATATCTTTTTGCTGAGCAAAATTCAGCTGGAAAGTCAATGAGACAAAATAAATGTGTAACCACACAGTGTCCATTTTAGAAAGTCTCTTTTCACAACAGATCTCCAGTCAGCAAACTGGCAACAACCAGTAAGCAAAGTCTAAAGGAGAGATTAAAAGTGTCCTCCATAGGCTCTTCACTTTCACTTCTCTGCTCCTTCCCTCGGAGCACCACACAGGACAGCAGTGGCTGACACAAACTGCTAACACTTAAAATAAAGAACGTCTACTGCTACCAGTGAGCAATAAACAGAAGAACAACGTCCTACCCCACTCCAGCAATATGCAGTACGGACCCCCCGCCGGCTGCCAGGAATCAGCACCTCACTCTTCCCTGTGCCAAAAAGAACAGAGCTCCTGCCCCAATGCCAGGAACCAACAGCTCTGAACAGAGGCAGTTGGGGGATGTGGGAGGGTTAGCCTAATGTCTGTGTTTAAAAATACATTTTAAAATAATTCCCACAGTTATAATCTAACTTTTCAACTCTCTGGTCCCCTGGAGGAAAGGTTAACCCACTTTGCCCTGCACAGCAACTGTCAAGAATTGGGGCCTATAGCAGAGCTAGTCTCTGGTCAGCCTAATGAGCTCAGCTGCCCTGATTGACTACATCAGCAGCTTGGTAGGAGTAGTCAGCAGACCAGCTCTTAAGCCCAGCACCATTGCAGCAGCTGTTCAAAGCATTCACCCACAGCAGCGATAGCTCCTGCCATGCCTCACTCCAGGTAACCCAGTTGTGACCCTCAGATCTGATTCATGACTTCTGCTCTAACCCTTGGCTCTGGCATTTGCTGCTGACTCCAGCTCTGAAATTTGGTTCTGGCATTTAATCTCTAACTCTGGTTCTGACCTTTGGCTCTCACCCTGTCTCACCCAGGGCACACCTCTTTCCTCTGACTTCTGTCTACCATCTCTTGCTCCAACCACTAGGCACAACTGCCCATGTCCTGGTGTCTGACAACACTGGAACAGCACAGTGCCATGGAGAGGTTGGGAAGTGGGTGTTGAGCACAGCCACACATTTTCATCAACAGCTACTAGTAACACCCAAACATTTCTGCCCAATCCAATCTTTCTTGCAAGAAACCCCAAAGAAAATGCAAACCAAGCCCACCAGGCCCAGGACTAGACTCCTACTGCCAGTGAAATGCAATTGTGAAAAATCCATTTCACATACATTTATCAAATATGAAGAATAATATCAGGGTCCGGGGGCCTGCAGATTACTGAAAAGTCAATGCTCAGTAAGCCCTTGATCATTTATGACCTCATAGCAAAAAGTTTCAATCTGACCTACATGGCAGAAATCTTGCTAAATGATACAGCATGTCCACTGCCAGCTAATCTCAGCCTCTACCCCACCCAGACTACTCATTACAGCACAGCCCTAGACCCATAGAAGACAAGGATGGAGGAAGAGTAGCTATCCTACTCCAGTCCAGCCTCAAACGTAAGAGGACCACCCTAAGATAAAATCCTTTGAGGCTATCCAACTACTCTAAATTTAGAGACAAGTCTACATGTGCATCCTGCTTATCTTTACACCTCCAAAAAGCAAATGTCAGAGGAGCTGACTGAGATGCTGTCTCCCATGGTGATGAACGCCTTAAAACTTAATATGAACATTTAGGTGCTACCGTAATAAATATCTATCACCCTGGGAGAGTTCAGCATCTGTTGAAAATGCCTTTAGCCTTTAAATGCAATAGCCTCAAACCTCCTATTCACACTTTCCTCCTTCGTTTTTCCCCAGTGAATCTCTTGATCTTCACACAGACCTTGGTCTACCTTTCAGACTGACATGGGTACAGGGAACACAAGAAACACCACCCTTTCCTTGCCTGAACACTACCTCATCCAGGTGGAGATCAGAGTCCTCCCAAGTCTCCTAGCAACAGAGGCCACTGAGAGCATATATCAGTGCAGAGCCCCACTTTCTCCTCATGTAATACCTTGTCAAATTCAAGGTTTCAGGCCTCATCTTCAAAGTCTTATTTTGGATTTGTCCAAGTTAACCAATGAACCACCTCACCCCTCATACTTGTCATGTCCAATGACACCTATATTACTGGAACAATGCAACCATCAGTCTCAATAGCAGAAGTGACAGAGAGTCCTGTGGCACCTTAAAGACTAACTAAAGTGGAAAGCTCTTTTTTGATGTTTTCCTGTTTGCTGTACAGGATGCTGATCAGGTGGTTCCTCAGTTTCTTTGACAGTGTCTAGCATAATCTCTCACTGTAGTCTGTGCAGTATGTAGAAAGCAATGGATTTTTCACGTTCAGTCCATTTGGTATGATGTTCATCTGTTTGCATTTGGAGAGAAAGATGATATCTGTCAGTATTTGTGCAAGTTTCTTCATGAGGTTGATGGATTTCCACTCCGTATGGCTAAATGCAGTGCCTTGCATGTTGTTAAGAATCAGAGGAGGAGCCGTGTTAGTCTGGAATTGCAGAAGTGACAAAGAGTCCTGTGGCACCTTAAAGACTAGTCTCTCAGCTCACCACCGGCCTGGATTTCCGTTCACTCAGCTGGCAGTGGGCTGAGTGGGGCCAGCAGTGGGCTGAGCGGCTCAGCCTGCTGCCAGCCTGGGGTTCCGTTCACCCAGGCTGACAGGAAGCTGAGCGGGGCTGGCGGCCAGGATTCCAGACCGGTAGTGGACTGAGCCGCTCAGCTGGCTGCTGGCCCCACTCAGCCCACCGCCGGCCCCACTCAGCCCACCGCCAGCCTGGGGTTCCGTTCACTCAGCCAGGAGTGGGCTGAGTGGGGCCGGAGGCCAGGATCCCAGCTGGCAGGAGCCAGTGGACAGACCCCCAGACTGACAGCGGACTGATCTGGAGTCCTGGCCACTGGCCCCGCTCAGCCTACTGACAGTCTGGGGTTCTGGCTGCCAGCCCCTTGCCAGCTGTGGTTCCAGCCACTGGCCCCGCTGAACCCGCACTATTCAAATAGTTGTTTTTCTCTTTTTTGGGGGGTGGGGAGCATGTGTAGTTAAATTTGTGCAAGTTAAATGCACATATGATGCGGCTCTACTGTATAGATAAAGTGCTATCAAATCCACAAAGTTGAAAAAACACAAAACAAAAGAAATTATTTCCTCTAATTTCTTTCAGTTACAGTAAATCTGGGTATGATTCATAATAATACATGTACACTTTCAGTGGGAAAAATATTTTTAAATTGACTGCATATCTTAGTTTTTAAACACAAGAAATGCAAAAGAATTACCGCAGGCTAAGCATCAGACTTTTGTTAGTAAATCTGTAGTTAAAAACCTTATCAAATGCAAGTTACAAAAAAATATGTATATAAGGACTTTTAACATATGGATCATTGCCTCAATTAAGATCAAGAGCATTTATGAGAAACAACGGTTCTCATATAAATAAGTATTTAGGAGGGTTTCTAGAACACACATTTTTTAAGACTGGACAAACTGATCCTTTGTTAAGCTACTCGTATTCTAAACGTATTCTCCTTCTACATGCAATAGCAACCTGCAACCTTCTTTAATAGGAGGGCAGGCACAAAGCTATTTTTGATTCCAACGTTAAAAAGCAGCCTCCTAAGTTGTTAGAGAACAATAGCATCAATACTGCTATTACTGAAGAATGTTTCACCATCTAACTATTAACTGACTAGTTAGTAAAAGAAATATACTTGGTTAAAGTGTAAGTTACTATATCTTACTGCGCCTACTAATTAGAAATATCTCCACCACCACAATTCATAAAACTATAACATGAATGCATGAATAGCATAACAGTTAAAGAGCTCACTGTATTATGTGTCTATTTTTTCTCTGATGTAAAACAAAGTTAAACCAGTGAAGCAAAAATGATCCATTTAATACTTTTGTTCTGTGATGCACTTATATAGGTTTTTTGTTGTTGTTACAGTGCTTCTGTTCATTCTTATGCTTTAGTGGTTCAACTGCAATTTATCAGCTTGTAGTGGAAAATACCTGGCACCTACTTAAAATGCATGGAGCTAGCAATAAAATTAACCTTGTGGCAATTGTTTTCCCACATGTTTGATAGACCAATGTCAGCTCATCTGTTAGAGGGAAATAAAAAAGTCAAGCCTAAATGTACAAAAAATTATGATGGAAGCCTTAAATAAAGCAAGGGTAATGCAAGTTTATTGAGTCAAAAATCAATCAATCAATGAGCGAGTGGATTAGGAGCACCTCATAAGCCCCAAAGAAATAATTTGCCCAAACACTGGGATTTAATGGCGGAGGACCAAATTCCAACACTTTTAGGAAGTAAATAATGAAAAATCAATTCAAAAGGAAAAACAGATCAAGAACCCTGGATTCTGACATGCCGACACATTTATTGCTGAATACCATTTCTCGGCTGACCCGAAAACTTCGGAAGCTGTTTATTTACTTTCAACACCTTCCAGAGATCAATATTTTTAATTTGGATCCGAGTTATTATTTTTCACATCACAGCATTGGGAAACGGAGTAAAGTGGCTCATATTTTAGTGCTAAAAAGATCGATATGACAGTTTCACCTTCACTGCAGCCCCCTGCAGTTGCCTGGGTGCACATCATAACATCCCACAGGGGGGTGCAGGTGCCACGGCGCGGGGAGCAGGTCATTACCCTGCCAGGGAGCCAGACAGCCCATGATTTAGCTGATCATGAAGGGCCTGCTGCCCTTAGAAAACCAATCTTGTTTCTCTCACTTTATCAGACCTGTCTTTTACCCAGCCCAAGAGAAAGGGGAGGGGGAGAGAGAGAAAGAGAGAGGGGAAGCAGGAGCAAAGAAAGAGACATAATCAGTTTCATAAAACAGATTACATCCCTCATCATAAATGCATCCATTCTTTTTGACCTCCCTTGAATTAGGGAACCTCAATAAGCTATAATTAATTTTCTATATATTTTCCAAAATATTATTCAGAATGCTGAGGGGGGTAGCACAGAATGGGCTGGGGTGGAGAGGAAGGGGGAGAATCTCCTGCAGCAAGAAGCATCATTCATAGGCCCTGGTGGCTCTATTGATCGTTGCTGCTGGGGCTGGTGGAGACAGGCAGGGAGAGTTATGGACTCAGTCAGTGGATCACTGCCCTGACATCTCTTTCACTGCAATGGTTTAAGTGTCTGCTGCCTCTCCAATAGCCAAAGAAAATGGTATGTACCACCTCACCGACTGTCATAGCTAACTTACCTCTAGTCCGAATTGAGCTACCTCTACTTCATTATTATGTACTGATTTATACAGCACCTTTTAAATATATGGTCCTAGAGCCTTAAAATTCTCTGTCAATGGAATCCAACCTGCCAAGAGGAATGGTAAGATTCCAGGACTACATCAAGGGGCTACACAATATAAGCCTTAGACAATACTACGAAACAGTGTAAAATACTTGTAGAAGAAAAACATATTGAGTTAAACTTTTCAAATGTTGAAAGTCAGCAATATGCATACAGAGACACATACGGCCAATCATGGGCACAGCTTGACGTCTGTATTTGGGGAGGTAGCTCCATTCAGGCCCACAGAGCCACACATGGGGGGGACAAATTCCATGCCTGCCTCAGGCTTGCAGTTTTTTGGGGGGAGGAACGTCCCCATCCCCCCAAACCACTCCATTGGGATAGTCTTACATTTACTTTTCAATTAATACTCTGCGCGCTATCCCTGAATGGTCACTACTACTTGTTAATTTCTCAAGTGTGGGGCTTCACACAGGCAATTCCTGAGGGAGAAAAGTTATTTTTTATAGTAAATAGTGGGGTTCTTTGAGATGATTGTCCAGATGGATCCAGTCTCTGCACCCACTTTTACTTCTTCAGAGTCTCTTGCTAGCAAAAGGAGCTAAAGGGTGATTGGGGCAGCCTCCATCGTATACCCTGGGAACACAACCTGAGGGAGGAGGGAGCTGCAAGACTTCCCAAAGGATGCTACTGGCTAGAAGCTTCCTAGGAGTGCTTCCTCCCAAAAGCATAGTTCCAAATGGGCTATCATCTCAAAGAACCAGTAAGTAAAATGGGTTTTTTCCTTGTCACTAATCACTGCTCTCGATGACATAATTGAACTTTTTTTGTCATGAAGATCCTCGCGTCAGTACAACTTGTCAGTATTTTGCGATTCATCCTGCATCACCCTCATCCTTGATCATGCAAGTAGTCAGTTCTTAATTATATTCGCTGGTACATATTTCCCAGTGTCTTCCTTAGTGGCTGTTGTAATATTCTGCTGCGGTTTTGTCTGTCAAGACTTGAACAACTTTGTGTATAATCATAACAAGGAAAGTCAAATCCTGAATGGCATCCCAGCACATTTTTGTGGTTTCTGATTATTACCACAAATGATGTGCAGGTGAGAAGGAAACAGCTATAACAGCCTTCAATATCCCAAGTCATTATGACCAAGGTGTCATTGTATAATTGGATGGGTATACCATCCATTACAGCCCTTGTAAAGGTCTCAAACATAACTTGGCAAATGATGTGATGTGGTACATGAAACCACGAGGCCTAACAGCCACAGGAAATACAGCACACTTCCTTAAGACTGGGATCTTATAGAGGATAGATCTCTTAGATTGCATGTATCCTGGCTTCTGGAAAGAAAGCTTTAACAGTCTAAGCGGCCTCCTTTCATACAGAGCCAAATGAATTTCTAATGACATGGTATTTTGGTAAGAATAATAGAGGCCAATGCCTCTATTCCGTTTCCTGATGTATTTGTTTCAGTTCTTCATGTCCATTATAGTGTACAGACATCATTTGTGTATTAAAAACAATAACAGAATCCTTCCCTTTATACTGATGAGGGACCTTCTCTATTGCCTCATTTGATGGATATTTTGGATCCCTGAAAAATGATAGGAAAGGTGAGAAGAATACACAAATCCAAGGATGTTGGGTCAGTGCATCAGTAGGCTGTTGGAGAAGATGTTTGGACTGCTGCCTGAAAAAGAAGTGTGTCTAGGTCAACTTGGGAGTGACCTACTAGTGGTCATAAAGAGCTCCAGTTAATATTTCCAAAAATGACTAGTAATTCCACATGCCACTTAGAGACATCTTAAATGAACCTAGTTTTCAGATGGTGGGTTTCTCAGCATCTTCTGAAAATTGGGTCACTTTAAGGGGTCTCAAGTTGAAACATGGAAAATCAATAGTCATTCGTGGAATTCTTGGCCTGGGAGTGAATACCTTGTAAAGATCCAAGGGTTGCTGTAAAGCCTTCTTCTGTCTTCCGCATTCACTTGTCTTTTTGCTAATATATTGGGACCCTCAAATGTAAAATCCTCTACCCTGGTCTGAACTCTCCTGTGGCTGCTGACTTGACAGCAGTACCAGTTCCACTGAATGCAACCTTCAGATTCCTTTTTGGTTTGTCTGCAAGATGATCTAAAAAGGGCAGAATTTATCTATTCCATCAGCATTTCTTTACAACTGATGATTATTATCTACTTTGAGGTAAAGAAATGAACTTTGCGTTCCTAGAAATCCACTCTCTTGGTGCCTGCCAAGGGTTCCAGTCTGATGCACATTTTCTTTGGCTGCACAAATTTGGAAAGCCTAAAATAAAATATGAGTAAAAGTATTCCAAAGTCTTTTCAGGAATCTGCTATAAACAGTTTACTCACGGAGAGCTGGGAGGTGATGAGGAACAAACTCATCTGGAAAACATAAGGATGAAGGAAGTCTTTCTCACTCAGATACCTTACTCTCTTCCTTCTCTGCTACTCACTCCTCCAAAATCGGAGAAATCAGGAATTACGCTAGATCTCACCAGTTTCCAGGATGTAGATCATGGATGTATAGATTCTAAGGCTAGAAGAAACCATTGTGATCATCTACTCTGGCCCCCCGCCCCTGTATAGAACATAGTCATTGAACTTTTCCAAAATAATTCCTAGAGGATACTTTTTAGAGAAAATGTCCAATCTTGATATAAAAATTGGTAGTGATGGAGAATCCATCATGACCACTGGTAAATTGTTTCAATGGTTAATTATTCTCACTGTTAAATTTACACCTTATTTCCAGTTTGAATTTCTCTAGTCTCAACTTCCAGCAACTGGATCATGTTATACCTTTCTCTGCTAGACTGAAAAGCCAATTACGAAACATTTGTTTCCCATCTAGGTACTCATAGATTGTAATCACGTAACCCGTTGGCCTTCTCTTTGCTTTTTAGCAATGCCAGCAAAAGATTTGCCCCGGATTCCTTTCCTCTCCAAAAGTGTACAGTGCATACTGCAGCAAAAAATAGGATGAGGTGCTATATGAAGACATCTAAGCCTGCATCTACCCAACTCACTGAGGGTATGTCTTCACCATCCGCCGGATCGGCGGGTAGTGATCGATCTATTGGCGATCGATTTATCACGTCTCATCAAGATGTGATAAATCGATTGCCAAAGGCGCTCCCATCAACTCCAGAACTCCAGCTCGCCGAAAGGACGAGGACGACAGGTAAGTCAGCCGAAGATGCGACAACTTTAGCTACGTTATTCACATAGCTGAAGTTGCGTATCTTCGGTTGATCCCTCCCCTTACTGTCGACCAGCCCTGAGATTCAACAAATCCCTAAACCTGCTCCAGACCTAAACCTAAGTTTTCCACATTTCTGCCTGAGGTAGATATACAAAGACACCCAGCTATTCCTTTGCTAAGCTGAATTTTGTCTCAGCTCCTCTAATTATTATTACCATAAATTATATGATGAAGCAATACTGTTTAATAAATTTCATCTGAAACAAAAAAGATAGTTAAGATTCCGATGAGACTTTCATCATACTCTCCCCACTTCCATACGCTTATAATTTCCTTAAATTTTATTTTATAGCTGAAATTTTCAATGCTTCATCTGATCTCTAAGGTGAATATTTTTGACTTATGCAATGGTGGGGAAAAAAAACAGTTTCATACAATAGCGCAAAGAATTTCTAAAGACATTTTTTGCTCAAAACTGGAGAACAAACAGAATAGATTTGAAATTAACAGATAAACTTCCGAAGTAGCTAGTCTTCACTGAGTTCCAGTCTTCAGACAAATTTGCAAACAAAATAAAAAATTAAGTTATAAATAATGATTGGAAAAAAACAGTTTTGTACTTGCACAGGTGAAACAAATTAAGTGTGTCACAGATGAGACACTATAAGGGTCCATCCACTCTGTGATGCCAGTGAATGTACAAAATAATAAATTCAAAATATTCATTTAGGAGAGCATTTATTCACCTTTTTAACTTTAAGCACAGCCGCTTAAGTGCCGTCCTGATTATGCTTTTCTAAAAGGCAGCCAGACTTACTAAAGAGCTCTGTGTAAGCTCAAAAGCCTGTCTCTCTCACCAATAGAAGTTGTTCTAGTAAAAGATTTTACCTCACCCACCTTGTCTCAGCCATACTTAAGATAAGGTGGGCCTGAGAGAGGAAAGAAAATACAGACAATTTGGCAAGTTAATGATTGCTTTTAGGAAGTTTGTTTCCAGCAGTTATGGACTATAGCAGTCTCTTTCAAGTAAGTAGAAAGGCTTCTAGTAGCACAGTAATTACAAAGTATTTTGGTCATGATTTTCAAAAGTATTAGTGATTTTGGGCACCTCAATTTTTGGGTGCTGAACTGCAGATACCTTAAAGATGACTGATTTTCAGAAAGTGCTTGACCACCTGCCCTTTGAGTATCAGGCCTCTTTCAGGTGTCTTAATCTGGTTGTCCAAAAACAGAGGCACCCAAAATCATTAGTCACTTTTGGAAATCTTGGCCTTTATTTCTATACTAAAAACAAAGGCTTTAATTTTCTTTATTCTCAAATAAAAAATATTCTTCAATTATAAAAGAACCTTCAAAGTTGATGTTTAAATAATATCACATTATAATGGCTTCCTTAGTACCATAATGTCTTGTAATTCTTACTTGGGTGTTTTATTTCTCTCACACCTTAAACCCCCTTCATATACACAAGACCCATCAGTACATTTTCCATTTTCATGCACTATAATAACTAAGGGATTAGATTGTAGCTTTGTTTGAAAAGTAAAGTGTCAAAAGAAGACATTCATATAATTTGCTAGCAGCAGCATACGTGCATATGTATCTTAGTGTGGGATTTAGGTGTGCAGATCCTCCAGTATCAAAATTAAAAAAAAAAGGTCTTTGAGGAATACAGTGTTAGCATGCATTGTATAAGAAATGTAAATTTAAGAACACTGAAAATCAGAAGCTGCTATTATTACTGAATGAGCAGTGTTCCTAGTACCTTTTGTTCTTCTTACTTTAGAAGACAATCAGTTTTCAAATTACCACCTGGCAATCAGATATCAAGGTGACAGACATCTTAAAAACATTCAATAATAGATTGATTTTCAATTTTAATATAAAGTTAGTATTAGAGGAGAGTATAAATAACGATCATGTTTTAAACATACCACTTATATTTATAATTGAAGACACTCCCCCTCCAGAGAGCACTGAAAATAATATATCCCAAAAAGTTATAATTTTGCTGAGACCTTTCCAGAAGTGCACCAAAAAAATACGTTAGGTTGTGGCTCTCTCATCTTGGGGTTAAGATCTATCATTAGATTTAGATTGACAGCCATTTTTTACAGGAATTTATGCAACGGTCAGATTAAAGATGTAATTTACTTTTCCCTCTCTATCTCTGTCTGTAAATCTGCCGATTAGTGCATGATTTCTCACATCAGTAACATTCTCAACTGCCCTATGCCAAAACTCCTACTTAAGCCTTCATCTCTTCTCATATGATTCCTTCCTTTATGTTCCCACTAAACCCAAGACTCCTAACATCAATGGACAAAATTTTCTATCTTGGGTATCTATAATTAGGCACCTAAACAGATACCTGATTTTTGGAGCTTCTGGCCACCCACAACTCCCAATGAAATTGATAGGAAGTATGGTTGTTCAGAATCTCTGAAAAATAAAAGTATTTTTTGTATCTACACTTGAGAACTGTGGCCACGGTCCAAAATGTGGAAGCCCAACTCATCACCAGTCCTCAAAAATAGGCATTCCATTCTCAAATCTTCAAATCCAGTACCAAACCTTCCTCTTGCTTTTCAAACTTTTCCAAGAACTGTTTCCCATCCTTCTACCAGAAATACTTGATTTCCTGAAATACCAGATTCTTAGGCGTGCCTCTTCCTTATCACTCCAGGCAGTAGATCTTTCTCCCATCCTGTCCCTGCTATCCTGAACAGTTTCTCTGCTATTGTCTCTCCCCCTAATTTTTCAGCTCCCATCTCAAGGCCAGTATCTTCTACGTACCCTGTAACTTGAAATCTTATTTCTAATAAAACAAAATCCTACCCCTTCTGCCTCGTAGCTGGCTTAACCAGACCCAGAATTTGATAATTCTGTTCATAAAATAGTCTTGCCTTCCTAAGCGCTATTACATCCTATTGCTCTACCATGGAAAAAATCATAATTCATTTTTGCCTGTGTTTCCCTGAAAGTGGAAGGTCTCAACCTGAGTCTTGTGACACAATCCCCTTAATCTTAACAATTTAGCTCAAGTTCCCCATGTGTGGTCCATGTCTGTGAAATCTGATCCCTGACGTAATCTTTTCTACCAAAACTATTGTTCAACCTGTTTGACATAGTATAATCTGCATATTCTAGTCGTATAGCATTATGTTTTTGCAAATATAAAATATAAATTGGGCATATAGTGATCTGTGACATTTGTGTATGAATGACACTTAAAAAGAAACAGGGCTTGATCTGGTATGGACTCTGTGTGCACAACTCCTGTTGTGTAATGGAGTCTTTACAGGATCATAGGTTTCAGAGTAGTAGTCGTGTTAGGCTGTATCCACAAAAAGAACGAGGACTACTTGTGGCACCTTAGAGACTAACCAATTTATTTGCGCATAAGCTTTCATGGGCTAGAACCCACTTCATCAGATGCATAGAACGGAACATACATGTTCTCTGTATATGTATCTTCCTACTGTATGTTCCACTCTATGCATCTGATGAAGTGGGTTCTAGCCCATGAAAGCTTATGCCCAAATAAACTGGTTAATCTCTAAGATGCCACAAGTACTCCTTGTTGTTTTTTTTTATTGGATCATAGTTACTATTGTCACATACATAGTTACCATTCAAAAAGCCTAACTTATCACAGTTACCACATAGTAGTATCTAAAGACACACTATCTCCCATTTAAGTACAGAGAAATAACATGTTTGTCATAATATTGTGTAGTAATTCTGGCAAAATACTGACTTTAATGGAACCCATTGCAGATAAAGAAAATTCTGAACACATTCATTCGAAGCATCAATAACCTTCTCAGAAGTGAATAATGAGATATAAAGCGAACACATCCCAGTAGGGAATTATGAGGTCAGTAAAACAACACAACTGATTTCTGATAAACCAATCAGATTAGCTCATATCTACACAGGCAGAAATCATATGCAAATCTATGCTGCTTCATGGGCTCAAAAGATTTTTTTTCTAGATCTCTAACTTCACGTCACTTTAAAAATAGCTTGTTTAAAAGAAAAGGGATCACATACAAAAAATTTTGTCCATAATGAAGGATCTTCAGATATTTTGGAAGCAAAATATTCACAATGTATATCACCATCCATATTTTGTGACATCATGTTATGGTGAACATCAGAATTTATATTCTGAGAAAAAATGACCTCTTGCCTTTAAACCAAAGCCAAAGGCGGCACGCGAGATGATTTTCAGTGGCACTCACACTGCCTTATTTACTTTACATACAACAATAGTTTAGTTATATATTATAGACTTATAGAAAGAGACCTTCTAAAAACATTAAAATGTATTACTGGCACGCAAAACCTTAAACTAGATTGAATAAATGAAGACTCGGCACAACACTTGTGAGGGGTTGCCAACCCCTGCTTTAAACTATCACAGCCATCTGAACGAAAATGATATCCGATTGTTATGCAACAATTTACACTTGCCTTTTAGTGTGAAAGATTACAATGATAAAAGTCAAGCTCATTTAGCTGGCACTAACAATAGCCAATAAATTCAATAGTGCAATTCTTCATCACTGGTTCCATGGATAAAACACTACTTAGACCGGTAAAGCTGCCTGAAGTAAAATAAACTCAAAGACAGTTGGCAATTCCAGTAGGAAAGCTACATGGTCTTTTAATTTAACTCGGTTTGAAAAACTTACTTTCATTACTGTATTCCAGAATGGATTTTATAAATTGTTTCTTTAAAGTTCTTCTTCATCTGAAAAACGGGGGCAAAATGAAAGGAAGTTAAAACTTAGGCTTTCAGGCTTTAATCCTGCATTGACAAAGAGATGGACTCGATAGCCATAGTTCTTTTCCAGCTCTAATTTCAGTGATTCCTCTCTAGAGACTTTGGTACTTATTTAGTTTATGTGAAAAGTGAAAGGAGTTCGGGGTTCTAAATTAGTCCTTAGTGGACATTTATCTACATTACTTAGCAACCTCAAAATTATCAGTCTGTGTCCAGGGCAAGGTCTGTATTGAGATAGCAAAGGTGTTGTAGTTACAGTGTCATTTATGAAAGAGCAGTATTTGAAGATGCTTGCATAGTCACTGCAGACTCTTTGCCATATTTTATGAGCAATAAAATCCACTAAATTTGTCTATATAAATAAAATCCACATTTCCAACTCTTTCTCTTTTGTATTATATGCTTTGCATGTCAGACAAATTATCAGGAAAATAGTCCTTGTGTGATATTTCATTGCTTAATGCTTTACTGCTGCAGTAAAACAAGACAACTGTTGAAATGATAGGAAAATAAATTTGTAATTTCTTCCTCATTTAGCCATTTTTGAAGTTGGTATATAGGAAAGTCATTAATGTTATGTCCTCCTATCGATGTTCCAAGCCTTTCAAGGGATAAGTAATGTTTTTTCTATATTCCTCCATGTGGCCAGTTAAATTAGACACATTATTTCTGTGCTGTTAGAGAACACTGATCAATAGACACTTAGAAAGGCCTCGAAAACTAAGTGGAAACACTTCCTCAGTGTCAACCGGTTCTAGTTTGCGTTTGTACATTGCAACCACTGTTATATTTAAAAAAGTAGCAATGTATGTTACTTTGACATTTTAATACTAGTGTTAAATTGTATAAAGTTAACTTTTCTTTACAATATTGGATGAGCCTTAATTTCTTGTTTTTAATTTTAATTTTGGTATTAGCCCACGAAAGCTCATGCTCTGAAAAAATTTCAGTTAGTCTTTAAGGTGCCACAGGACTCTGTCACTTCTGCAATTCCAGACTAACACGGCTACCCCTCTGATTCTTTAATTTTGATGTTAGTCATATAAAGGGAGACACTACTTCCATTCAGTCAATGTTGGACAATTGTACTTCTTTTATTGGCTCGACATGTGAAAGAAATACTCCACAGCCTGGAGTTACGCTATGGTTACTTTGGACAGGCAGACACATGCAAACCAGCCACAGCACAGCTATGAATTTGATTCACTGTGAATTGTGCATACATCCAATAGCCAACCTGGAGCTCTATTTGAAAGCTTTTCTGGAAATCATATTAGTTTGCTGGCTTTTTACATTTGTAGCTGTAGTGTGAATGAATGATTAAGTAGTAAAATATATTCCAACCCAAGGCTGGCCTTTTTTCAGGGGAAGGAGGTGGGGAGGGTTGGGTGTCTGTTTTTTTGTTTTAATTACAAAACAATTAGACACACTGTCAAGCACATAAAGGATACATATTTCAAGAACAAAACCAGAAAACAGAAGCCATCCAGTAAAAACCACTGTCACATGGCATTAGTTAAAAACAAAGAAAAAAAAAGTGTACAGAATGAAGTATTGCTTTCTTTTCTACTATAAATACTTCATAACAGCATTATTCACAAACGCTAAACTCATTAGTTCATATCAATACATAGTGTTCATATTATTTCTCTAAGGAGTCACGCTGCTCTTATTTACGAATTAAATGCCTTCATGCAAACACATTAGGAAGTTCTTTCAACAGTATTTCATTATTTCTTAAGCAATTATTTTCACATTTTCCCATCTAGCATTTTTCAGAACTGTTCCAAGTCAAATACTCCATCCACAAAAACAAATCCCTTATACATAATACTTTGAAAAGCGTGGTTCTTAAGATCATTGCCAAGATATAAAGCTATATAAAAACGGCATTGTCACAATCCTACTGCACGTAACGCAAATAACACACTGCTTGCTGTATAAATTAATGAATAATCATCTCTTCCACAGATGGACAAAAATCAAAATCTACACAACCATATATAACAAACATGATAGCATTTCACATCTCAAACTGACTTATCCCGTTACTTATGTCTTAAAAGAGCATAATGTGGATTCTCTTCTGTTTAAAAAGCCTTTGTAAAGCAAATTAAATCAGTTGGGGGAAGGAAGTGGGAGAAGTGGTTTGTGTGTTGTAAATTTAATTTATTTCAATGAAGAATATTCTTCATTATTATTCTGCCTCCCTTTGAACACAATAATACCGAGATTCTGCATTGTGCACCTTTCCTCAGCTCTAAGATCTTTATTCTAATACCATAATCAAAAATTAGACTTCTAATTTTAAAGCACATTTTTAAAAAGGTGCTTTAATAATCTCTCAGACCAAATCCTGCCCTTTCCTTTGTAGCTGCTGAGAACTTCCTGGTTGTTGGCCCATATGCCCTGAGGATGAGTAAGGGGTGGGGACAGGGCTGAGGATGGAGAGGTGGCAGGTTGTCAGCCTCTGTGCTACATGGAGCTCAGATCCACAGTAGTTCTCAACACTTAGGCATGCACAAGGCAGATGGAAGGGTAGGTCAGCTGGTGATGGGGCTTCAGGATCTGCTGTTTGGTGAGCCCCTCTCTTCTTCCCTCACACCTTATTGAGGATGTGCATAGGGCTGCCGGGACTATTGACGCCTTAGTACTGCAGTGGTGGTTGACTTTATGACCTGAGGGGCAAGATGAAAAAAAGGGATTCCTTTTGCACCCCTGCCACTTGGCTGGCACGCTTAGAACCTAGTCTGGCATTAAGTTTGAGCATTGGTGGGAAAAAATTTAGCTCTCTGACTGCCATTTCAGAGTAAATACATTTCACAGCATTTAAATATTTATCAGCATATATTCATCAGATGTATAGAATATCATTATATCCAGAAACATTTAAAATGAACGGCTGCTTAAAAAAATACTGATCTTTGGCTATGGTTTACTTTCTGTATGAGATAGCAACAGCGAACATTGCATCAAATGGTCCTCTTCTCTCACGTTCACAAGCATGCATTTTACACACACACACACACACACACACACACTTTTTCTAAAGCATGGTTGGAAACAAGCTTCCAAGTTAAAATTTTTATGAGATAAATTCTGTTCTTCTCCTGTGACACCAAGGAAAGCAATGGAACCAGTGCAATTCCACTGCATGGGCTAGTGGGCATATGTAGGGGGAACCCCCTTTCCTGATTTGATGTGGCACTCGAGGACTTCCCTCCAATCCAATGGTTGGTCCTTCTGTGGGATATACAGTGTGGTCATTGGATTTGCAACTATACGAATCCACCAGCCAGGGCCCTACGTGGATGTCTATAAAGCAGACACCAAAGGTACTACAGCTCTGAAACTTTACTAGTGGGGGGTAGATCAATTTCATGGCTGCTCTACAGCCATAGCTTCCCAGTCCCAGCAAACCTCCCATGTTCACAGCTCACACATTTGGTTTCACAGTGAAATTTTTCTATAAGAAGCAAGTCCATTAAAATACATTGAAGTAAATTAGGACTTCCAGTCCAGTCAAAGTAAATGAAGTTCACTATTAGCAGAACGGTGGGTGAAGTAATATCTTTTATTGGACCAGCTTCTGTTGGTGAGAGAGACAAGTTTTCAAGATTACACAGAGCTCTTCTTCAAGTCTCAGGGCTCCATGTGAGCTTGAGCTTGGAAGCCTGTCTCTCGCACTAGCAGTAGTTAGACCATAAAAGATATTATCTCACCCACCTTGTCGCTCTAGTATCCTGGGATCAGCATAGCTACAACAACACTGCCTATTGGCAGATATGACTTTTCTTACAATACTTTACTCTCCACAAATTTACATCTAAAATAAATTGAAATACAGTCTTATTCACTAAAGATACAGTATCAAAGATATCAATAATTCTAAGTGTCCTGTACATGAGAGTGGGAAGAATACCAGTAAAAAAATGCCATGCAAAAAGGAACTTTTATATATTAAATAGCAAAGGGACCAGAATGGAACCCTTGGTAATATCTCCAGAGAGTCACTGAACGTTCAAGAAATAGTCATCAAATGAACAAGAGAGATACATTTGAAACTTGATTTATACATTGAATCTACCAATAACTCTCTAGGATCATATGGAACTTTAAATACACATACAATCATCAAATATACATCATGACAGAAAGGAGCTATAAAAGGTCCTTCCAAACTTAACTAAACACCCTTCCTTGTGAATCTAGCTACCGCTATTTTATTAAGAGTGTTCTGACCCACCCCAAATGAGCAAATCTCATTATAATCTAGCGCAGTGGTTCTTAACCAGGGGTACGTGTAACCCTGGGAGTACGTGATCTTCCAGGGTGTACATGAGCTCATGTAGATGTTTGTCTAGTTTTATAACAGGCTACATAAAAAGCACTAGCAAAGTCAGTACAAATTAAAATTTCATACAGACAGACAATCCATTACTGCTCTATAAACTACATACTGAAATGTAAGAATATTTATATTTATATTCCAATTGATTTATTTTATAATTATATGGGAAAAATGAGAAAGTAAGCAATTTTTCAGTAATAGCGTGCTGTGACACTTTTGTATTTTTAATTATTTTTGTAAGCAAACAGCTTTTAGATGAGGTGAAACTTGGGGGTACACAAGACAAATCAGACTCCTGAAAGGAGTACGATAGTCTGGGAAAGGTTGAGAGCCACTAATCTAGTGAAAGTCTTGACATTCAGACAACTCTTAGGTAACTTGGGTCCAAGTTAGGGCCTAATAAAGAAGGTCACGATTTTCTTGCCCCATGAGGATAAATAAAAACTCTTTTACTCACGACTGCTAGCTGGATATCCAAAAGCATGTGAAGGTCCAACCAAACCCATTCAGTTGTACATCTGAAGAGAAAAGACAGGCATGCCCTTTGTACAAGGGACAGATATCATATTCACTTTTTCCTCTAGGAGCTTCCCCACTGCACTAACATTATCTCAGTTATCTAGATAGAGCCTCGGCCAATTTGATTTCATTCAAGCCTACTGTTAGCCACACCTTGAGAACACTAAGAGATGGAACATTCTGCATCCAGTTCTATTGAGAAAATATTATCAGCATATTTATGGCAAAAATTGTCTCACTGTGTCCACAGTCTACTCTCCTGCTCTTGCCCTGATAGCAAATTTCTGTCACGGGGTCCTGGTAACGCGTGTTCTTCATCGGGAAACCGTCGTTGCTGGTATGCTGCTCTCCTGCTGCTATGAATCCATCTCACAGGTTCTCTCATCATCCTTCTTAATAATTATCTATTCTGGTCGCATCTGCATTGGGAAACTATCGTCATCCATCGCTTCCACTGGCACTCTGCTCTTGCCCTGATTGCGAATTTCTCCCGTCATTTCACAGCAAGCATGAAGCCCATTCAGCTCACCGCTGCTGTTCTGAGCATTGTAAACACCTCGCGCATTATCCTGCAGTATGTGTAGAACCTGCAAAAGCAGGCGAGGAGGTGACGACAGTGACTTGTGACTTTTGTGACAGTGACTTGCTTTCCCCTGCCCTGAAGCGCAAGAATGTCAAGATGAGAGTAGCCCTCACAGTTCAGAAGTGAGTGGCAATAGCCCTCTGGAAGCTTGCAATGCCAGATAGCTCCCAGTCAGTCAGGAATCAATTTGGAGTGAGTAAATCTACTGTGGCGGCTGCTGTGATGCAAGTAGCCAATAAAATCACTGAGCTGTTTCTATCAAGGGTAGTGACTCTGAGAAATGTGCAGGCCATAGTAGATGACTTTGTTGCAATGGGATTCCCTAACTGTGGTGGGGCGATAGATGGAACTCATATCCCTATCTTGGGACTGGACCACCTTGGCAGCCAGTACATAAACCACAAGGGGTATTTTTCAACGGTGCTGCAAGCCCAGGTGGATCACAAGGGACATTCCACTGACACGGCCGGGAAAGATACATGATGCTCGCATCTTCAGGAACTCTGGTCTGTTTGAACAGCTGGAGCAAGGGACTTACTTTCCAGACCAGAAAATTACTGTTGGGGTATGCTGAAATGCCCATAGTTATCCTTGGGGACCCAGCCTACCCCTTAATGCCATGGCTCATGAAGCCATATACAGGCACACTGGACAGCAGTAAGGAGCAGTTCAATTATAGGCTGAGCAAGTGCAGAATGGTGGTAGAGTGTGCATTTCGATGTTTAAAGGCTCGCTGGTGCAGTTTACTGACTCGTATAAACCTCTGCGAAAAAAATATTCCTATTGTTATTGCTGCTTGTTGTGTGGTCCACAATATCTGTGAGAGTAAGGGGGAGACGTTTATGGTAGGTTCAGGCAAATCGTCGGGTGGCCAGACAATGGGGCAATTAGAAGAGCACAGCAGGGTGTGCTGCACATCAGAGAAGCTTTGAAAGCCAGTTTCATGACTGGTCAGGGTACGGTGCGACAGTTTTGTTTGCTTCTCCTTTACATTACCCACCCCCTATATATATTAAAGGGAATAAAGTCACAATTGTTTAAAAACTGTTCTTTATTATTTGTTGAAGAACACACAGAGAAATCAGAAGGTAGCCCAAGGAGGGCGGGGGGAGGTACTAGGTTAGGAATGGTTGGGGGACGGAGGAACAGAGAAGGACAAGTCCAGAGTACAAATCAAAATTTCAGATATGCCAGCCTCCTGCTGCTTGGGCATTCCTCTGAGGTTGAGTGTGTGGTTCCCCAAAGCCTCCACACCCCCTGAGTGTTCTTGGACTTCTGGGTGAGGGGGCTATGGAAGTTGGGGAGGAGGGAGGGTGGTTATACAGGGACTGCAGTGGCAGTTTGTGGTCTTGCTGTCTTTCCCACATAAGATCCACCAGAGAGCAGAGCATGTCAGTTTGCTCCCCCATGAGCCTGAGCATGGCATCCTGACTGCTCTCATCGTGCACATCCCTCCTCTCATTGTGAGCATCCCTCCTCTCATCGCGTTCATTGCGCGCTTTACGGGATACCGCAATTGTTTGGCTCCACACATTCATCTGGTCTCTATCAGTGCGGGAGGACTGCATAAGCTCAGCGAACAAGTGATCTCAAATGTGTTTTTTCCATCTTCTAATCTGGCCAGCCTCTTGGATGGAGTTGATAGGGGCCGCACTGAAACATTTGCACCTGCAGGAGAAGAAAAAGGAAGGGTTGAACTTTAAAAGATACATTTTAGAGAACAAAAGGGAGACTCTTTCTCAGTGAAACAGGCAATTCATAGCACACAGCACATGTTCTTTCTGTACAAGGTTGCGTTTTGCCTTTTAAACTGAAATGCCTGCCAGTTTGGTGTGACCAAGGCATCACAAGCGGCTGGGCAACAGAATTCAGCTTGCAGGCACCCATGGTAAGGCCTAGGGCACACTGGGTTCTGCTTCTTCCGCATTCATTTGTTTGCTTTTGGACAGCGGCACTCCCATTTCCCATACCAAGCAATGCATGGTGGGAGTCTCATTTAAAAGGAGGGTCTGGCTTGCGGTCTCTCTGGAATGATCGCTTCACACAGCACATCTCCCCCCGCCGTGCCCTTTAGGCCCAACGCCAACACCCCATGTGAAAAGATTACCCCACCCCCCACCACATGGCTCCGATCAGGGATGAGCCCTTTAAACTAAACGTGAACAATCCAGTGTGGAAGGGTTTCCCTCCACCCCCACCACGCAGCTCTAATCAGGCCTCAGCCAAACACGGATACCCCAGCATGGACAGACACCTCTGATTGTTCTCTTAAACAAATTCCCCTCTTTCAACCAGGTGCCCAGGAATGATATCCCTCTCGTGAGGCTAACACAGAGAGATAAAGAACAAATGTTGCTTGCATGAGCCCAAACCCCAGGAGCTTTCGCTGCCCTGCTCTGTGAAGCAACGATTCACAACTACTTGCTACTGGCCTGGTGGGGTAAAGTGTCCTACTATGGAGGACAGAATAAGGCAGCCCTACCCAGAAATCTACTGCAAAGGTTTGCAGAGTACCTCCAGGAAAGCTTCATGGACATGTCCTGGGAGGATTGTCGCACAATCTGCAAATATGTTAACAGACTTTTCCAGTAGCTGTACTGGAAATGAATGCATCCCAAGTCTTCAGGGCAAATGAATCATTAAACACCTTTGCTTCTAAACCCTGAATCGTTCTTAAAAAGATACACTCACCAGAAGTGCCTTCTCTGGCGTCAAGGTCTGGGAGCCTGCCTTGGAAGGGGGTAGAGGGTATTGGCTCCAGTGTTAAGAACAATTCCTGGCTGCTGGGAAGAACAGATTCACCACTTGCTCCCTGTGTACTGTACTCCTCCTCCTCTTCGTCCTCCAAGAACTCATCCTCCTCGCTCCATGTGACTCCCGCCTTGCAGGTGTTCACAGACAGTGATGGGGTAGTGTTGACGTCACCCCCCATAATTGTATGCAGCTCCCAGTAGAAGCGGCATGTATGGGGTGACCCAGAGTGTCCATTTGCCTCCCTGGCTTTTTGGTAGGCTTGCCTGAGCTTCTTGATTTTCACATGACACTGCTCTGTGTCCCTGGAGTAGCCTCTTTCTGTCATACCCCTGGATACTTTAGCATACATATTTGCGTTTCTTTTTTTTTTTTTTAATGTAGTTCTGCCACAACAGATTCGTCTCCCAATACTGCGAAGAGATCCAGTACCTCCCGTTCGGACCATGCTGGAGCTCATCTGTAATCCAGGACTGCGTGGTCACCTGCGATGGTGGACTCACCACACTGGCCAAACAGGAAATGAAATTCAAAAGTTCCCAAGGATTTTACTGCCTACCTGGCTAGTGCATCAGAGTTGAAAGTGTTGTCCAGAGAGGTCAAAATGAAGCATTCTGGGATAGCTCCTGGAGGCCAACAACTTTAAATTGCATCCACAGTCCCTCTAATCCGGAGCTGCGACATCAATTGTAGCGCTACTCCACTTGCCGAGGTGGAGTACAAAAACTAGCTTTAAGAGCCCTTTAAATCGACAAAACAGGATTGGTCGTGTGGACAGAATCCGTTTAAACTCAAATTAACTCAGCTAATTCTGAAATAATCGCATACCATAGACCAGGCCTCACAGTGAATGTGTAAAAATAGTACTAAGAATTACAAAGTATTTCAATAATGGAGGTAAACGTACCTAATCACTGAAAGGCAGTGCCACCATGAGGCCTTATTTGGCTTTGCATCATTTATACTTTCACATTAAGAGGAATTTCAATCGATATTTCTCTCTTTTAGTTTCTCTCTCATCTTTAAAACTTCTCTCTGCTTTAATTTCTCTTGTATACCCTTTCAGGATGGAATTCAATTTAAAAGACACCCTTTTTCCACACTCTCTCTCTATATATATATCCCAAAACCAAACAGCTTCTTTGTATTACTGTTGATTTGCCTTTGGGGTTTTTAAATGTGTCGACAGGAAAGAATGAAATGGACATCTGTTTTAATTTAGATTAGTACAAATTCTAAAGCCACAACATGGATCTGGTAGAAGTTCTGACTAACCTAGTTCATGCAAGCCATTTTAGAATTAATAAAAATAGTATCAGGGAAGTCTGCATGGCATATATTTTGTAACTTTGGGCTCTTTCTCAAAGCCAATATAAGTTTCTAGGTAAATGACTGTTTGAATCATTTAAATCTCCCCCAAATGATAATCTACAACAAAAAAACAACATTTCATCTGAGCCCATTCACAGCTCCAAAGAGGACCAACAGAAGGACACCTGCCTCCCCATGTCAGGGGAAAACTTGCATGGAGGTGATTCTCTTTTAGCGTAACAATGTTATTCTCTTTCCTACACACTGGAGCACCAACAAAAATCAAAAGAACTGTTACAATTAAAATAAATTACAAGCTTGATATACTCACACATAAACATGTTAGTAGCCAAAATAATATTTCAGATAATAGAATAATTCTTATGCCTTTTAAAAGTCTTTCCACTTAGCAAAATATCAATCCTTGCTTTATGCTTCCTGAAATATTTAAATAATTAGAAATTAACTGAGAATTTTATAAATGTCATTATGAAAAGAGAATATTTAGCCTATGATTAAAAACATCTCCATAACTAACCCTTATTTTTGCTATTCAAGATTTATGAGTCAAACATAATTAGCAATAATGGATGAAAATAATTGTGGTTTATCATGCCACTGTAATTTGCCTGTAACTTGATGCATTAGGCATTGTTTCAAAATCCTTAACATCAATTTGTTGTACTCTTATTGATTTAAGTTGTCACAAGTTCTTGATGTTTTCATTGTGTTTATCTGTCAGGGAACCAATCTTTTCACAAAACCTATGAGTTTATAAGAAATCATGTAGGAGATCATCTAATACAGTTGGGAGAAATTAGCACATTTTACCTATGGAATCAAACAATACAAAACCATAAATAAACCTTCCACTCATGTTCAAGTTCTTTCTTTTAACATTCTTGAGTGCCACAAATGGTGAACAGAGAGAAAGAAAGTTGAAAGTATTTTTTAAACGTTTCCAATCATATGTTTAAGAACAAGCTCTTTGTTAAATGACAAGTTTCAGTTAGCTGTGCCATGCCTGTCCTCTAAAGTGGCTTGTTTTGGTACTGCCTGAACTAGAGAAAGATATCTATCAACATGCAGAATTACCATCAATTCAGTGCAATCCCCAAGCAGGTTTCATCTCTGTGTCTAGTATGACAGCACCTTCAAGTTTATCCAATGGTAAACCTTCTTACCTGTTAAAGAAAGCCTTACCACAAGGAAAATAATATCACGTGCATTCTTAGAGAAAATAGTGCAGTCTTGTCTTTACAAGATAAAATCATCTGAGATATTTCTACCTACCATTCATCTGTCATTTAAGAGTCTATTTTAATAGATGGCTCAGTGGTAATTAATTTATATATTTACATTTATTTCAGTGTTAGCTAATGCAAGTAACACTTTCAAAATGTTTAAAATGGAAATAAATGTTTCCTAGCATTTATAATGAGCTTTTAATCCTAAAATCAAAAAATGCTTTGCAAATGTGGGTAAGCCTCATTATCTCTATTTTTTAAGGAAGGGTAAATCAGAAGTGAAGACGCGGTAAGTAGATTGCTCAAAATCAAGTAGAAAACAATGCTGTTAAAGAATCATATTTGAGTTTCACATTTCTAAATAAACAGACTAACACGGCTACCACTCTGAAACCTGTTAAAATTAGAGTTTCAAAATGTCTTTGCTGCATGTTAAGACTACAAACATTTTGGCACATTAATTTAAAGGTTTGTTGCAGCTGAATTAAATTACCATTCGTTTGTACTAATGCACTTTTGGAAAAATATTAAAACAATGATAAAGTGAGTCAACTGTGTGGGAGTGGAGATATTTGATTAGAAATTATGCAAAGTCTGGTGATGAGCATATATTTGTAGTTTTCCAGAATATTTTAGTGAAGATGCTGAAGGATTTTCAGAATATTACTTTTATATACAATATTTTTTATTTCTGGAGACTAATATCAAAAGAAAAACCTTCTGTATATGTGGCATCTATGATAAACCTATAGATATACCTATAGATATATGATAAATCTTAGCCAGCAGCCTGAAACTGGAAGTGAAGTGGATGCTAGTGCAGTCTACGAAGAATCACTGAAATATGCTTCACTTAACTAGCATATTAACTTTGGGGTGCAGGAAGTGAGTTCAATTACCTCTTTGCCACCAACACATCTTGCTGCCAGAGAATCTCACTGCTCCTGGCAAGCCTGGACATGTGGGCCAACACCAGCCCCAATGAGTCTTGCCTGGAAGAACGGCTGTAAGTGGTGCAGAGGTGGGACACAGCCCACGGCTGAAACTGGAAATGGATGTAAGTGGTTCACAGTGACAAGGGCAGAAAGAAAAACAGAGGGTTCCCAGTAGTGGGAAGATAGGGCAATTTGGCACTCACTTTAGACAAGAGTCATAACATGGTTCTGTCTCCTATAACCAGACCTCCTTCCTGCAACAAAACCCCTCAGAAACTGACCGCTCCGTAACACAGCCTTAGAATTATCCAGTTCCCTAAAGGTTAATACAAGTAAAATTTCTTACTCTTTGATACTATTATTTTGGTTGCAAGATCACATGCTCTCTAATGTTTATAGAGCTTTGCTTTCTCCCATTACTATCTGCCTCTTTCAGACATGAAAAGTATCACCAATGTAATTTTTAGACCGTTATCTGGGTGCACTCTAGAGCAGAGGTAGGCAAACTACAGCCTGCGGGCCACGTCCAGCCCGTGAGACCGTCCCATCCGGCCCGCGGAGGCTGTCCCTGGTCCCTCCCCCGGAGCCGCACAGCGCGGGCACCGCTGCAGGGCCAGGACTGCGCACCCTCCCCTCCCCCGGAGCCGTGCGGGCAGTATTCTGCGGGTCGGGGCTGAATGCTTCCCCCCGCCCCCGGAGCTGCGCTGCACGGGGAGCTCTGGGGGCCGGGGCTGCGCACTGGCCCCTCTCCCGGGGCCGTGCTGCGAGCACCCAGGGGTCGACGCTGCGCACTCGCCCCTCCCCCGGAGCCAAGCAGGGAACCCTCTGGGGGCCGGGGCTGCGTGCTTGCCTCTCCTCCGGAGCTGCGCTGCGCGGGGAACGCCCCGGGAGCCGGGGCTGCGTGCTCGCCCCTCCCGCGGAGCCATGCGGGGAGCACTCTGGGGGCCAGGGCCGCACGCTGGTCTCTCCCTCGGAGCCAAGTGGGGAGCGCTTTGGGGGCCGGGCCTGCGCGCTCGCCCCTCCCCTGGAGCCACACCGTGGAGGCAGAGCTCTGGGGGCCTGGTCTGTGCACTCGCCCCCTCCCTCGGAGGCACCCTGCGGGGGCAGAGCTCTGGAGGCGGGGGCTGCATGCTCCCCACCCCCAGCAGCTATGGTAAGAGGGGGGGATGGGGGAGTTGCAGGGTGGTGGTTGGGGGGGCTTGGAGGGGGCAGTCAGGGAGGGGGCAGTCAGGTAGGTTGGATGGGGGTGGGGTTCTGGGGTGGTGGTTAGGGGGCCGGAAGGTGGATGGGGTTGGGGCAGTCAGGGAGGAGGGGAATTGTGTAGGGGGTGGGGTCCTGGAGGGTGGTTAGGGATCTGTGGAAGGGGGAGTCAGGGGACAAGGTGCGGGGGAGTTGATGGATGGGTGAGGGATTCTCAGGGGGCAGTCAGGAGTGGGAAGTGGGAGGGGGCTTGATTGGGGGTAGGGCCTTCCTTACGCAGCCCTAGATATAATTTCACAAACCCGACGTGGCCCTCGGGCCAAAAAGTTTGCCCACCTCTGCTCTAGAGTGCACTCTTAAAATTTCTCTGACCTTCCCCAGGATTTACCTGATTGATCTACAGAAAATTCTCCCAGCTACCACAGTAGAGCAATGAAAAATGAATCCTTCCTATGCCATCAGACGTCACCGAGGACACAATGTTCTGCTGTCCTTGTCTACCTAAATGCTTTTTACCCATTCTCCCTGTTGTTAAATCCCACAAGTTTTCATTCTTTAACTAGTGTTTGATGGAGGGATTCTTTAGGTCAGCCCCTTTTGAGGGTTCTTCCAGCTGCCCAATGGCGATCTGGCTTCATTCTCGACACATGTCCCAGATATTTCCATCTTCTTTTCTGGAACACTTTGGAGATAAGAAGTTGTTGAACTCTCTGACAAATCTTGACATTTGTTATAAAATGAATTCATTCCATTTAATACTGACTATTTTCCTGAGGCATTTTTTTTCAAAGGCATTTAAACATCTGTCCATACTATTGGTGGATTTCCACCTTTCACTTCCATATATTAAGGTGCAAACAAAACTTAAATCTGGCCTAAAATGATAGGTGAGTCTCAGAAGACTTGGAAATCCATGTCAGATTCTAAATGTTCTTCTCTAAAGCCAGTCCCTTGAGGCTACAAACCCTCCCTTGCCTCTTAGAAAGTTCTTTGCGCTCTACCCTACCCTTTGATACAACCTCCTCAAGTCTCCTCCCACACAGAAAAACTTTGATCCCATAGGTCTTTGGTGACCCACTCAACTTCTGTTGGACTCAGTGCTGCCACTTTCTCAAATTTCTGCCTTCTAGGGCAACCCCAATACTTGTACCCCAAACCGCTCTGCTTGCACGTCAGTGCAAGACTGAAATAATCCTGGGATTTCAGAAATGCTGATGCTCTCTGGGTACAAGTACCAGAAAATCCACAAGGTGCTGAAAATCTGAAGAACAGAACACAGCTGAGAGGATACTGGGTCCTGCTATTAGCTGCTGACTTCTGAGTCACAGGACTTGTCTACGCAGTGCTTTAGTCCACACCAGTTCAGGTGTAAATTCTAATGTGCACCCAAGGTACTGCACACAAACTGGCCCATGTGGACCTGGTATGTGTGGACCTGCTGGCACACACCAAAAGTTCTGTAGTGGGTGTTAATATTGTCCTGTTCAAAATGGGACTACATTACTGTGTGTTAGCAAATTTACAGTGGGTGCCAGCAGGCCCCACATGGGCCAGTAAATACGCAACATACTGATGCAGATTTGAATTCACACCCCAACTGGTGTGAACTAAGGCACCAATTAGACAAGCCCACCATGATAGTGGGAGGGAACTGTGAGACCCTTTATCTTGCCCCCATAACAGATCCTTCTATCAGAAGAAAGTGAAATGTGAGTTGGGGTCTACTCATGCCAGTCAAGACCTGAAATAAAGAGATTTGTATTAAAGTCTCAGGGAAGTATTTTTATTTACAGTCAGCAGACTATTCAACATAGACTACAGTTAAACATACAGAATAGTTACAGAACCAATCCAAGCAGCTCCTTTTGAAGCAAAAGGGTCAGATTATGTACACCATAAACTTTATATTGTCTGTGCAATGCTTTAGTCCAGCAATCAATCAATAGTATTATATTGGTTGATCAGATTTCCAACATAACGTCTTCTGGGCCTCTTCCTGTAACCAGGGGGATTTTGTATTCATGTCACTCATACCCTGTGAGTAGAATTCACTCTCTCTTTTTCTGTTTAAATATATGTTTTTGAAAAATGCTCATAGCAGCAACATTGTATTTATTACATGCTTACTAAATGAACAAGTTAAATCGCAGATTTTCTCAGTACAGAGATACCCATTTACAATACAAGCTAATACTCTAGCTCCACCTCCTGGTGAAAATCTGCATTTTTTGTAAAAATAAAAATTACTGTTGAAACTGCTTAACAGAAAAAATGGTCTCACAGAACTAATCAGGCATTTGAATTCCCTCTGTATTAAATTCAATTAGGTCTCTCTTCCTAAATCATCTTTTTTATTTAACAAAATTCCATACTGCCACAGCTAATCAGCTCAGAAGAATCAGTGTGCTCCATTCATTTCTGGGAACAGGACAATATTTTCTGAGACCCATTAATAACTCTGACAGGATTTATGTACAAGATAAATTCAATTCAATTTCCTTTTTCAATTAATGGCCAATTATTTGAAACAGACTCAACTGAAAATATTACTCAAATATCATTAATCTAACAAAAATTAACTTTACAATTCTCTTAGTAATGAGGACATAATTTTAAGATAAAATAACGCACTTTATTAAATAAATGTTACCCTTCTTTATTTTTAGGACACTTACTTGCCATTGTAATCCTCTTGTTAAACATTAACATTAGCTCAGTGTACTTACATGAACCACCATTAGGGTGGAACAGCCCCTCTTGCTCTCCAAGGATACTTAATGCTTTACAGCCCATTTCAGGTTTTGAAATTTTACATCTAAAATAATTGATGGGCATGGAGGGCAGATGAGAAATAGCTGACAATATATTTTCAAAATTGTTTTTTGTTTGTACTGGGGCACTGAAATGCACCTATCTACCTACCTGTGTTATTTATATGGCCCCTATTATCAAAGTATCTGAGTATTCCACAGGATTAAATGTATTTAATGTATTATGTACTGTATGGGGTAAGGAAATACTATTATCTCCATTTTACAGGTGGGGAAGTGAGACACAGAAAGACTAAATGCCCACGGTCACACAGGAAGTCTATGGCGGAGCAAGGACTTGAACCTGCACTCCCAAATCACAAGCTAGCAGGTTAACCTCTGGATAATCCTTTCTTACTTAGTGTTGTCCAGGGACCTGCGAGTCTGGAGACCTTTACTTGCCTCCTGATTCTGCCACTGATTTGGTGATGACCTCAGGGCAAGTCACAACCTTTTGGCTCAGTTTCCCCATCTGTAAAATGGAAACACAGTGAAAACTTTAAGAACCCAACCCTATTAGGCAATCTACCATTTTAAAAGACTGCATTCTTGAATGCTCTGGGGCATCTTTCACTATTATTAAAAAGCCGCCCCCATCAGTAACCCATTTGTGCATATTCTTTGAATGGCTGGTTAAGACAAGTTTCACTGCAATAAATAATCTTCATAAAAATCTTGAAACTTGAAAGGGGCTATATATAAAGTATTATTCTTTTCAACATATTCGCCTTGAAAATGCTAATCTGTTCTTTTTATGTTTAAAAAAAAGACAGTTTTGTTTAAATTACAGTTTCCAAAAAGCATTATCGTAAGAACATTAGAATAGCCAGAGTGGATCAGACAAATGGTCCACCTAGCCCAATATGCTGTCTTCTGACAGTGGCCAGTACCAAATGCTTCAGAGGGAATGAACAGAACACGGTAATTTATCAAGTGATTCATCCCCTTTTGTCCAGCCCCAGCTTCTGGCAGTCAGAGGTTTAGAAACACCCAGAGCATGGGGTTGCATCCCCGAGCATCTTGGCTAATAGTCATTGATGGACTTAACCTCCATGAACTTATCCAGTTCCTTTTTTGAACCAAGTTATATTTTTGGACTTCATAAGATCCCCTGGCCATGAGCTCCACAGGATGACTGTGCATTGTGTAAAGAAATACTTCTTTATGTTTATTTTAAACCTGCTGCCTATGAATTTTATTGGGTGACTCCTGGTTCTTGCGTTATGTGAAGGGCTAAATCAAACTTCCTTATTCACTTTCTCCACACCATTCATGATTTTACAGACCACTATCATATCCCCCTTTAGTCATTTCCTTTCTAAGCTCAACCGTCCTATTATTTTTAATCTCTCCTCAGATGAAAGCTTTTCCATATCCCTAATCATTTTTGTTGCCCTTCCCTGTATCTTTTCCAAGTCTAATATATTATTATTCCTGGGGGAATTCTGTTCCACTATGCAATGCAGAATTTTGCAGAAATTAACATGCACACAGAATTTCCTTTTCCCCACTGAAATGGGCTTCAGGGCTCCTAATTCCACTATGAGCCACTGGACCGGGCAGAGCCCAGCTTGCACATATAGAAGACACTGCCAGATGAGGGGGAGGGAACTTGGCTCTGAGAGGGAAAGAGGTTCGGGTCTATTGGCTGGAGGTGTGTGGCTAGGCTGTGGGGAAGGGAGTAATATCTTTTTTTAGATAGGAATACCAGCACAGCACACAATATTCAAGGTGTGGGTGTCCCACAGATTGGTTTAGTGACATTATGTTATTCTCTGTACAACTACTTATCCCTTTCCTGAGGTTTCCTAACATTCTGTTAGCTTTTTTGACTGTCATTGCACATTGAGCAGCTGTTTACAGAGAACCATCCACAATGACTCTACCATCTCTTTCTTGAGAGGTAACAGCTAATTTAGACCCCATCATTTTGTATATATAGTTGGGATTACGTTCTCTAAATGTGCATTACTCTGCATTTATCAACACTGAATTTCATCTGCCATTTTGTCACACAGTCACTTATTTTTCTAAGATCGCTTTGTAACTCTTCACAGTCAACTTTAGACTTAACTACCTTGAATAATTTTGTAACACCTGGAACAGACGTGGGCAAACTATGGTCCATGGGCCATACGCAGCCCGTGGGACCGTCCTGCTCGGCCCCGAGCTTCCAGCTGGAGAGGCTAGCCTCCTACCTCTCTCCTGCTGTCCTCCCCTCCTCCACAGGTATGTCGCTACGCAGGCAGCACTTTGGGTGGCAAGGCTGTGTGCTCCTGTGGGGCAGCATGTCTGGCTCCAGCCAGGAGACGCGGCTTCCAGACACGCTGCACTGCATGGTAAGGAGACTGGAGCCAGGGGGTTGAAAAAGGGGCAGGGAGTCCCAGGGAGCAGTCAGGGGAGAGGGAGCAGTTGGATGGGGCAGAGATTCTGGGTGATGGTGTCAGAAGATGGGGAATGCAGAAAGGTCGGATAGGTATGGGAGTCCCGAGGGGCCTGTCAGGAGGCGGGATGTGGATAGGGGTTGGAGCAGTCAGAGGACAAGAAGTAGGGGGGAGTTCATAGGGGTGGGGTCCTGGGGGGTCAGTTAATATGGGGAGGGTCTTGGCAGGAGAGGGTCAGGAGACAAGGAGCAGGGGGGGTTGGATGGGTCAGAGATTCTGAGGGGGGCAGTAAGGGGACGGGAAGTGGGAGGGAACGGGGGCCAGACTGCTTGGGGAGGCACAGCCTTCCCTCCCCTCCCCTCCATACAGTTTTGCAACCCTGATGTGGTCCTCAGGCCAAAAAGTTTGCCCACCCCGACCTGGAAGCTTTGCCACCTCACCGTTTACCCGATTTTCCAGATCATTTATGAATATGTTGAACAGCACTGGTACCAGTACAGAACACTGGGAGATGCCACCATCATTTGCATCTCTCCACTGTGAAAACTGTGGTTTAGGAGTTTTGTTTGTTTGTTTTTAAAGGTAAGACCAGCACTTTACTGGACCAATTAAAACTCAATCAACTCTTAACATGGTCAAGATGAATCTTCAATACACAAATATATACACCAACAGTGTATTTTACAAATGTTTGATTTATTGCACAGTCAACCGATAATAAACAGTTAAGTGCTCGAGAATGCTGTGTTATCTATTTAAATTATTCCTTTAAAAAAATAAGTCTCTACTCAAAAGTAAATCTCCATCCCAATATGAAACCTCTTCCAAAATACAGCTACAACCCACACAGACATATACACCCCCTCAAAATATACTCTCACAAACTCAAGGCTCTGTGAGGTCCTTTGTGTTCTCTACTCAAGAGGGAAGACTGTCAGGACTTTGTAGGGGTTAGCTTACTAGGGGAAAAATAAAACAGCTCCCCAAATTCTTCTCACAATATTAAATACTACTGTTCAAATGGTTTCTGTATTTTAGGTTTCTAGGGAGTTTTGTCTCTCTGTTGGTTTTTAGTAAAAAAAAACCTTTTCTAATGTAAATATTAAGAAACAAAAAAGCCTCAAATCAGAGTTCAATCAGCTAAACTAGCCTTCAGTGTAGCCACCCAGGAGGTTTACATTCTGAATTTGTGGCTGCAAACTCTTTTGCTCCCATTCCTCTAACCTTTGACAAGGGGTGTGTTCCTAGACTGATGGTTTGTACTGGATTTTCCTTTATATACTAGGAATATGGTTGGGCATTTTGTAGCTATCATGGTACAAATATTCAAATTCTATGTGGGAGTAGGGAAGGGGTGGGATAGGCATGGGTGTGCTGTATAACTACCATTTCCTAATTTCCTCATGCATAGTAGCCTTGCTCAAGCCAAGCAAAGAAAGCAACTGTCACAGCAATTAAGGAATTGCCTGGTTAAAACTGAAAATAAATCACTGGGCCTTGTTTCATCAACTGCCAATTCTCTTGCATGCCAAGAACATATGCAAACACCCACACATGCTACTTTTTAAAGGACCAGTAATCAGTCTAGTGTACACTAAACATGTCAAGTGTCTCCATTACTGTGCAGTTTTGCACAGTCTCAAGGACATTATGGGCCAAATTCCGCCCTAATGTAATACATATGGCAGTCACTGAAGTCACTCAGGTTGCCATGATCTGAGGCGTTTCATGTCAGAACTGATTGAACAGTGATGGCTACTAGTTAGTATTTAGTCAACAACATAAAAATGGAACCATCCCATTATTACTAATAAGATAACTGCTGAGGGAAAACATGTTCCTCATGGCCCATTTCAGTGTTGCTTGTCTCTCATTTAATACCAATAAAGAGATCCCTTTAAAAGTTTTACTTTTTTTTTTCCATCTGCAAAACATCTGTGTAGAGTGAGGACTGAAAATTGACTGACTTTACAAAAAAACTACACTGATTGCAGTTAAAGTTATGGCAGAGAATTAAAACACTAAGAATTTGGGAAATTCAGTGAAAATCTCAAGACTCTATTTAATTATTTATAGATATTTCAATGGCCTTGTTTCTTACCTTTTCTCAGCCTCCATACATCATCTTCCCTATACCTTATACAAACTGTCCTGGTAGAGACTGGGACTGATGTCTAGATTCTATTGTGGAGTATTTGCTAAAGGATATGTAAAACTGTCCACAGTTGTATGATTGTGTAATGAAAGATTTACTAAGAGCAGAATTTTTTAAAAAAATTACCAGTATTCTGAACGGCCAGTCAAATCCTGAGTTAAGATTATAGGCTAAGGTGTGAGTCAGTTCTTGTCCAAATCAGTTTGCCCATCCTTGTTTCCAGTTACAACTGAACTAATATTGATGCAGACTATTCAGTTTAGTGAAACCTCTGTGAAACAACCTTTACTCTTTCAATGATTGTCACCCAAAAGCTTCGTTCATAACTGCTGGGAGCTCTTCACTCTAACACTGTCATATTCCCAAACCATGACATGCATGAGCCCTAATGTAGTACCTGCTGTCCTACTTTGTGCCTAGAAATTAATCTTCACATCATTTTTAACATTTTATATACCTGTTTAGTTTGAAATTGGATAGGCCTGATTTTTTTTTCTTTTTATTTTTTTTTTAGTGGAGTCGTGTGAAGAAATTTTAGCTACAGGCTCTATCCTAGCAGGGTTTGAAAAGCTGCACAGCATTTGCCAATGTAGCTGCATCTACAAAATTGCACACAATTTGCCAAATGCAGCTGCAGCTACATTGCCAAATGCTATCTCTCACCTTTGACCTTTTTCTTATTCTTAGGGATGCTTGCTGCAAAAGCCAACAGGAGGTAAGAGTCCAGTTGTCAGCTGCAGAAGCAATGAGGTGTTCATCAAATTTCTTCAGGCTAAACAGTGGCCCTGCCACTGTAGAGAATTATTTTAAAAATGTATTAAGTTTTTATCTGAATTCACAAGCTGGGTACTGACAGTTACTGCAGGGAAGTGTCTTTAAACCAAAAACCTCACCATACGTGGAACACAACTGCAGATGGCACAAATCACTAGTCTTAGATTGTTTGGGTTTGAGCTGGACTATTTTGATTGTTTACCATACAGTGAATTATTGCAGAATCCTATCAAGAACTCCACAAAAGCTTCTTGAATATCACTGTCAGTGCACTATTGTCTCTGTACAGTATTCATGAAATGTATTCAATATCCTCTAAGTAAAGCCACATTCCTTATAATAGCAAAGGAGATGCCTTTTGAGGATCCATGTTACCCAAATGTGTTTTGTCAAAGTCTTGAATCAGCGCTCTTAGGCAGCCAAGCTGTGCAATTGTGGGCAGCAAAATCAGGATTAGCTCTGCAAAAACCAAGCCAAGGAAAGTCCCATAGAGGCTACACTGCCAAAACTAAAGGAAAAGGGATATTAGAACAACAGAGGTATAAGTTAGCAATATTGTGAATACTTGGGCTTTTGTAACTCTAAACAAAATAGAATTTTCACAACAACATATATGAACTTCTACTTTTTTTAAAAAAGAAAAAGTTATATAGCTATAGATATATAAATAAAAGTATATTATACATGTTATAAACTCACAATTATTAGGGATTACATGGAGCTGCCAACTCCATGCCTTAGAAGGAATGGAAAAAAACCAGACAAGTTAAAGACCTTTGCAATCAGAAACAAAACTAACGAGGAATTGGGGAGATGAATAACATCCTGAGAGTACCAAGCCACACTGAAGATAAGAATAAAACTTTACCCTAAATGGACACAACTTAGTAGTTTAAATCCCTTTTGAAAATCTATCTAGTGCAGAAAGTGCATGAATTCAAAGACTAAAAGCTCAGGACTCAAGACTCTTATCAGTTAAAATCATGATTATTAAAAATGTTTCTTTAATTTGTGATAGTAGTCTTTGAAATCATGTACAAGATTCCTTGATACAAAGTGCCAGTAAGTGGTCTATAACAAGTGACAGCAGCCTACGAAGAAGGTGAATCTCTCTCTCTCTCTTTTCTGGGTTTTTAGGTTGTTGTGTTGTGGGGGTAGAGAGTAGTAGGGTGACTTGTTTTTGTTATTTGGTTCAGTCTTTTAAGACTACATACAATAGAAAGGAATCACACAAGTTCTTCCCTAATCCTTTGTCTAAAACTAACACTACAAACATAGGTCACATCCATATAAAATCTACATCATATTTACATAGGGTTGCACTTCACAGTTTTACACTAAGTATTTTAGGCTGGTTTCTCCTATCCACCAAGTCACTTTCTGCCATTTATACTTAAGTGATGGAAACTGAACTTAAAGTGGTTGGATATTTGCACTGGGAAATTCCCATGTAAAGGGAATGTTTGTTGCAGTAAAGCTGGCAGAGGTGACTCCACCCACTATGCTGCCTCTTGCGTCATACCTTAGGTCCTGACACAAAGGGGATTGAGAAGGCATGAAGAGAGCAAGGAGAGGAAAAAAGGTGGAAACAGAGCATAGCAAATCAACACTCTACTATGCAAATTGTCCTAAGGTACCTTAAGCCACCAATATAAGTTAAAGTTTATTCAAGGAATCGGATTTTAAGGCCAGAAGGGACCATTATGATCATCTAGTCTGACCTCCTGTGTTACACAGGCCACAGAATTTCATTCAGTTACTCCATTATTAAGCCCAATAACTTGTGTTTGGATAAACAATATCATCTAGAAAAGCATCCACTCGATCTCAAGACTTCAAGAAATGGAGAATTCACAACTGCCCTTGGTAGTTGCTCTAATGGTTAATTTCCCTCACTCAAGGAAGCAATTAAGTAATGTCTCGATATTTTTTGATAAACTAAACAGACTGAGCTCCTTACATCTCTCACTGTAACACACTGTTTCCAGCACTGAAATCATTTGTGTGGCTCTTCTCTGCACCCTCTCAGATTTTTCAACATGCTTGTTTAAAATGTGGACACCAGAACTGCTGTAGTCCTACCAGTCTCCTGTTTATATATATACAAAGATCACAGTAGCCCTATTTGCCAAAGCAGTGCTCATGTTCATGTTCTATAACCCCTAAATCCTTCAGAGTCACTGCTTTCAAGGATACATTCCCCCTCCCCACATAGTATAGGTACGGACTGCACTTTGTTCCTAGATGTCTAATTTTGGGCATTTGCACAATTTGTCTGAATGAGACTAGCTTACCAAGAGATTCAGATTGCTCTGTAGGGCTGCCCTGTCCTCATCATTTGCCATTCCACAAGTTTTTGTGTGATACACAAATTGTTATCAGTAGCAATTTTATACTTACTTCCTAATCATTGATAAAAGTATTAAATAGTGCTCGGCCAGAACAGACTTCTAAGAAACTCTTCTAGAAATTCCCACTTGATAACTACTCTTTGAGATCTGTCATTTAGCCAGATCTGAATATAATGAACATGTGCTTTATTGATACTGTATAGTACTAACTTGTTCAGGGCCATTTGGATTATGTTAGGACACTGCAATTAGTACTCACAGAAGAATGGGAGAAGATGTGAAGATGCCTTATAGTTTATTGCTATGGCCAAATGGGCCAGTCACCTTCCACAGCAGAAGAATCAAGTGGAGAAGTCAAGGTATCCAGAGCAGATGTACCAACAATGTTAACTGAACCTTTACAATGCTGCAGGTCATGTCACAAAGTCATACTGTGGACCCCTTGATTGACTGACAACATGAAGAACTGGAGAAGAACAAGCTATACAGCTGGATAGTTCTGTGGGTCAGCAGTTAAGTCACTTGACTACATAAGCTCATTGAATATGCTATCAGACTGCTTTGAGGAGTACAAGGGAGACTGGACTGATGAACTACTGACAGAGAAGCATAAAGGAGAGCACAACACACCAGCAGCAAAGGAAAGAAAAACTGTCAGTACAAAATTTGTTTTAACACATTTTGGATTAATGCTAGTGGCATTGAAGAAAGAGGAAGATTTCCTTGACTGGACCCTGGAGAAAAAATGTAGAAAAAATGTAGAAAAAAAGGTCAATAAATGGAGGGGTTACAATGGATGAAAATAGGCTGCTTGCATGGAGGGAGGGGTCCAGTCAGAGTTAGGGAAGAAGGTACAATGGGGCTGACTAATCTATTGGGAGTACTGCTGTACTAAAAAGGCGTGCAATAAAAGGATTAGCTGTTTGTTTGTTTATTGTATAAATCCGGGCAGTCACCAACTGGTCTCTTCAGCTATAGATAAAAAGGTGAATTTTCCTCTGCCTGTGTTTCATTTTCACATTCACCTAAATGTTACCTACATATCAGTGTAAGTTTGTTTGTACACTGATTTTTCCCTTCACGATCGTATGAATCACACTCAAGATTCATAACCAAGTTTCCAGTGTGTGCCAATCTCTTTTCAGTTAATCAAGCTGCAAGTCCAGCACCATCCTAAAATGTAGTCTGGTGACATTTCCTTGACCAGCACAAAGAAATGCAGAAACTCGCCTTTCATGAACTCTGACATTCTATGAACATTTTAACAGATACAGTTCTTCTAAACAATCAATTTGAACATCTCCTACCCACACACAGTACATTTGGAAAAGATGTAACCCCCATCATGACAGAGGATGGTAAAGCCAATCCTTACATCAGTCAGGATAAAACAATTTCAAGATCAAACATTAGTTTAATACTCAATTCACTTATCTTATGGAAGAAGGAAATTTACCGTAAAATGTTCCTGTGACTTGTAGTTCTCATCCAGGTAAACCCGGGCTCTGTTATAGTCTTTCATTGCATCACTTGATAATAATTCTCTGGAAGACATAAGTGAAAGACTGTCATTGTGAAGGGATATGAAAATCTGTTGTATCTTTTCATCCACTATATTCAACTTGTCCCTAACACCGACTAAAGAAAGTGTGGACCTAGTTCATATTATTTCTCATTTTTAAAAGGCATTTTAAGTGAACATTAGTGTTGATGAAATATGTCACACTGATAGCCCTGGAGACTGAAGTTCTCCATTTACCCACAGAACAGTTACAGTGCAAACAGTTGCAGTTCAATCTTCCTCAGACTGCTTTGCTAATAATCCTTAACTCTAACCTGAAGGGAGCACCAATAAGAGAGGGTATTTCAGTCTGAACGTCCATTCAGTCCTTGGATTTTCTGCTGAGACTGTCAGCAAGGGAGCCAGTTTCTGACAACTGATGGTTTTGTAAGGTGGTCCCTTGACTATTAAGGACTAGGCTGAGTTCAACCAACATATTCCACATAAGGTACTGAAGAACTAGGGGTATTGCAAAGTGCCATCTATATTATTTGAAGGTCTTGAGAAAAACCCCAAACTTTCAAAATATCAAAGTTTCTTTAAAATTGGATGAGCCAGCCCAGCAGGCTTTAAAGTCTTTTTTTAGTAGTTGGAGGAACTTGGATCCAGCTGATGAGTCTTTGCAGTTGTTGTCCCATGGGAACTCCACAGCTGAAGATGTTACGCCCCCTATTTATTAGGAAGGCTACGAGAGTCTGTTAGAGAGTCCAGAATTCCCTGATTTTTCATGACGTTTTTGACTTCAGGGCTTGGAGTTTCAGCCCCATCTCCTCGGTAGTGGGGCTCAGGCTGTCAGCCCCCAGCAGTGGGGATCAGGTTTATAGGAATTCTTGTTTATTGCCCGTGACCTGTTCATGGCTTTTACTAAAAATAACTGTGACAAAATCTTAACTTTATTAATTAGCAATGGCATACATGACTTCACCCATCTAACTGCTTTCCAGGAGAAGAGTTTTGGAAGCTATGTCAGGGAATGTTCTTTCTACTGACTAAATGACAGTCAGCCTAGGAAAATCTCAAAGGGCCTGAGCCCAGAAGCACTGTGTCAGCAAGCAAGACCCATAGGATTCAACAATCAACCTTACCCCACCCAGCAGTCAGAAGGAGGGAGTCATATATACAAAGAGTGATGGAGCGGATAGCCTAGAGGTGACAAACTATGGTCCGCAGGCTGGCCATTCTGCCCGGCACTTGAGCTCCCGGTTGGGAAGGCTAGCCCGCGACCCTTCCCCTGTTGTTTCTCCTCCCCCACAGCCTCAGCTCACCGTGTTGCCAGTGCTCTGGGTGGTACGGCTGCTAGTCCTGCTGCTCTGAGCAGCATGGTAAAGGGGTGAGGAGTGGGAGGGAACAGGGGATCCCAGGGGGCAGTCAGAGGACAGAGAGCAGGTGGTGATTGGATGAGGTGGAGGCTCTGGGGCGGGGGCGATCAGGGGATAAGAATAGTGGGGGTTGGATAGGTATGGGAGTCCTGGGGAGCCTGTCAGAGTAGGGGCGGGGTAGTGGTGGTGGATAAGGGTAGGGGCAGTCAGGGGAGAAGGAGCAGGGTGGGTTGGATATGGGGTGAGGTCATGGGGGGGCATTTAGGAGTGGGTTGTCAAGGGACAAGGAGCAGGGGGAGGTTGGACTGGTCAGGGATCCTGAAGGCAGCAGTCACGGGGTGGGAAATGGAAGGGATACAGGGTGGGGACCAGGCTGTTTGGGAGGCCCAGCCTTCCCTACCCGGTCCTCCATACAATTTCAGAAGCCCGATGTGGCCCTCAGGTCAAAAAGCTTGCCCATCCCTGGGATAGCCCTTGCCCTCCTTGCCAGTCAGGAAGACACATGCTATTGAAGCATGACTGAGGTCTCTCCCTCCCTCTTTTGTTTTTTTTTTTTAAATCCTGTCCTACAGCCTAGAATGGGAGCTATACTCTTTAATCCATAACAATGCACGGATTGTAAATAAATGACTTTATTTAGAAGTCATAAATAAAGGATCTTCTGCCATTACCAAGGCTCCTTTTCCATTATCTAGTCTGGTCTAAGATTCAAGTGTTTTTTGTAGGGGATAGGGTGAGGAAAATGCTCAGCCCTGGAAATCCACAGTAACAATTTTGCAATTTGATGATTTACAATATAAAGGTTGCTCATTTCAAATTATATTTTTTATTTCAAATCCACTGAAACATAAAATTGGCCCCACTATAAAAAAGTAAGAACAAAAGAACTGTTACAAAAATATTATGCAGCAAATACATTCAATTTTATAAATAAAAGGACAACTTAAGGGCTATCTTTTTTTTTTTTTTAACTTAAAATAAAAATCAGCTACAGATGAACAGAATCAGCAGAGGGCGCTGTTTGACTACTTTCCATGGAATCAGGCTCTCAAATTATTTCCAAGTACTGAAGGTGGTGGGGATTAAATGAAAATCTTTTGTTGATACAACTTGAATATTTGCATCAGTCGTGTCAATTAAGGTTTATTAGCAAATCAAATATTTGAAAACAAGGAGGTTTCAGAACATATTTTCTTTTTGAAAAGAACTCATTTGGCTATATTTCATTAACAGTGGCATTTATCGTCTTTATTTAAATGAAAAATGCACCTCTTCCCTTTAATAAAAATAACTGCATTTCATCACAATGAAGAGTCACCATTCAAAACTTTGTTAGCTATCAAAACAGAAAAATCAAAATTGCAAACAAAGCTACTCAGCTAAATTACTCAAATATGCAAGATCTTAAGCATCTGAATTCTACACATTTAGAGAATTAAAAGCACAGCCAAAGGACAGTAGTACTCCTCCTTGACTCAGTGCATCCAAAGGATAAGGCTTGTGAAATTCTTTTGTCAGTTCATCTCATCTTCTGGTGCACTATATCATTACATATAAAATTAAATGTCAAAGAGAATAAAAATAACCAAAGTTAACATACACTAGTAATAAGGTTGTCTTTAATCACCTCAGAAGGCACTGGCATCAATAGTGGTACATTCCTACAATCATTTAGTCCAGAAAAAAACTTGACCTAAAATCCTTTAGGATTATATTTGAGTTGGGGGTGTAGACTCACTTACTTGCTCTCCAGTCCTGTATTTTAAAAATACCAATATATTCATACTGTCTTTTTCATAGTATATTATCTAATTAATAGGGAAAATTCTAAAGGAAATGTAACAACCGCTGAAGTTAAGAGGTTAATATGGTTTATTGGCTTGAGATTTTACCTCAGTGTAGGTATGCATTTTGGAGCCAATACTTGTTACAACTAATGTTTCTTCCTGACAGATTGTTGAAGACAGTATGAAAGAACAAAATGACATCTCTACTGCTCAGTGAATTGAATATCTTAACTTTTCAACTTGCAATACTTATATTGTTTTCTTTTTAAATAATTACAGTAAATTTTAAAATTTTCTTCCTTTTACACTTCCTCGATCTCACCTTCTATTTCCTTCATATCAGTTTTCCATGCCACCAGCTGTGACTCAATCTTTTATCACAAGGATTTTGGATTTCAGCTACGAAGTAGCAGCATAAGAAAATACATTAGCAGTTAGCATTTTGAAAACATACTTTCTCAAAAGATAGAATTGTTTAATGATTAGAGCTTGCCAATGGCTGAAGATAACTAAATAACCTTACTGTCACGTGACATTCTGTCTTGTATTATTCCCTGGTGGAAAGACTTAGCATTGCAATATTTTTCCTCGGGTTCTTGATAAGGCCTTCAAGCTCCCTATTTCATTAACACCCTCTTCCAGATTCACATATTAACACACACACAAGGCTTTCAAGTCCAAAGAAAACATCCTCAGAATGTAAATTCGACAATGTCCATGAGACTAGAAGTCATAAATAAAGGATCTTCTGCCATTACCAAGGCTCCTTTTCCATTATCACCTTTAACAATGGTCTCACTATGTCCATATTAAAAAATTGACCCCTCGCCTGGACACCTCTTCCGCAAATTCTTTGACCCTATTTCCTGGGTTCTGGAAACATTCTTCCTTGCTCTTTCTGCCAAACACTGCCTTCTAGGGATTTCTCCCTTGAGGCTTCAGCAGGTTCCCATGGCCTTCTCTCTCCAGCAGACTCTGACAGCATCTCCCAGGAACTTCCCTGCTGCTCTTGCTTCCCCCACCTTGATGACAGCCCAGCTCTTCGTAGGGAATATCTGTTCCCCCCTCAGCTGCATTTGATTAAGGAATAGAGCTGGCTGGCTCCAAGCCTCCGGTCCTTAAAAGGGCAGACCACTCTGTAACCATTATTTTACCATCTGAAATAGTCTTTAAGTGTTCCCCTTATAGTACATGGAGATAATTTTGTTAATACTTAGATAACATTATCTATTTATCTAAGGATATGATTACATACTGTATTGTCACAGCTAGGCTGGCATAACCCAATAGTGTAAACACTATCTACACCGATAAAAAGTTTTCCCCATCAGCGTAGCTCCGTCATCTACCCAAATAGCGGTAGTAACATCCACATAAACATTCTTCCATTGACATAGTTGCCTGTGTGATGGGGGTCAGGTCAGCATAGCTACAGTGGTCAGGAGTGTGGATTTTTCACACCTCGATTCATTTAGCTGTGTTGACCTAACTTTTAAGTGCAGACCATGCCTCATATTGAAGGCCAATTACCTTCAACAGAGGTAACTGGCCTTCAAACTGCAACTACTGTTCCTTATTCCTCTTACAGAAACAACCACCACAAAATAAAGAGCCAGACTCCAGTTACTCAAAAAACACCCAAAAAACCCAACCAAAAAAAAAACGCTACAACAAAAGAATTAAATATCATTTTTGTTAACTGAGAAGTGAAAGTATATTAGCAAACTTGAAATTGCTACATGAAAACAAATGATGCAAGGTCCAGATTTTAATCTTCGATACACAGAGGTCATCAGCACATAACTCAAAAAACAGTAGTAGTGTGCTTCTGAAAAAAACATATGCTATATCTAAGTATGCAGTAATGAGTACAGAGACTCTGAACTTAAAATGAAGCCTTAAATTTGTGCAAAACTTCCCTACAGACTCACAGGTGTATTACAACAAATTAGTATACCTTCACAAGACTATTTGCCCAATGTTATGAAATCAAGTCAATGGGACTTAAGGGCATTCAGTACCCTACAGCATAAAATGTTTTCCATTAATATTTTTTATACTTCCAAGCAGAAATCATATACTAGGATAGACATGCACCTTTCCAGTTACTTACTTAACAAACTTGTCCACATGAGACATGGAAGCTTCATAGTTTTTTCCACCAAACTCTTGACAATGTAAAGCCATAAAGTGTGGTTTGTGTGTACGTACAATCTGAAATAAATGAATATGTTACATATATTAGCAAATTTATATCCATAGCTATTAAAATATGGCACATATGAAGTAATACTAAATATGTAATCTTTAATTAATAGGATTTCATTCAGGTAATACCAGTTAGATACAAACAACTGCAGAATCATTATCAAAATATTGGAAGTGATCTTTGTAAATGTATATCTTTAATAGCTTAAGAATACAAGATACAGTAGAGCTTAAGAGTTACAAACTGACCGATCAACCACACACTTCATTTGGAACAGGAAATATGCAATCAGACAGCAAAGACAAAGAAAAAAAAAGTTAATACTGTACAGTAGTGGGTTAAACATAAACTGCTGAAAAAAGGTAAAGTTAAAAGAAGATTTTGCAAGGTAAGGAATCTGTTTCTATGGCTGTTTTATTTAAATTAAGATGGTTAAAAGCAGTATTTTTCTTCTGCATTGTAAAGTTTCAAAGCTGTATTATATCAATGTTCAGTTGTAAACTTTTAAAAGAACCACCATAACATTTTATTCAGCATTACAAACATTTCAGTTACGAATAGTCTCCATTCCAGAGGTGTTCATAACTCTGAGATCCTACTGTACTGAATTTAAATTCCAAAAAGACTTAAGTTAATATTTACTTTCCAAAAAATACGATTTTGTAGCACTTGTCCCCAGACATACAAGCATATGCATCTTCTCATCCACCTAACTGCAGCACAGCAGCTATTTTCAATATATGTCTATCTAATTAGGTGCTTATATGGCCTCAATCACTATAGAACACAAACACCTTCCAGTTGACCAGTATAATTGCCCACAGCACATACTAATCTACCCTCAGTGAGTGCCAGTTAGCTCTGCAGATTGTAAGCATCCATTTAAAAATTAAGAAAAGTGCATACAGCAGCCATGGAAATCTGTATTTTTGCTGACACATTTAAGATTGGACACTGAACCTGAAATGACCACACCTTCCTCTCAGAAGGCACAAAAACCAGAAGACACACAATAATTTTTTTAAATTCAATCATTTATTTTAAATCATCATGATTAAGCTGATCTCATTTCAATTTGGGGCCTGAGTTTTGATTTTTGAATGCATGGATTTGGCAAAACTGGGAGAAACTGGAAGATTTTATTTAGATATCGATAGCAGTTCCTATTTTTCAACCAAGATGAAGAAAAATACAGGAGCAAAGGAGTTGAAATAAAAAAAATTCAAGAGTGAGCAAGTGCTCACAGTACTGAACTGCAAAAAGAAAATTAACAAAATATGTGCTTACTGTTGGTTTGGGGTTCTTTATACTCTATTAACTTCAAAAAAAAATCCAATGCTCAAAATGCAATAGGTTATTAGCCAATACTGAAAGACGACAGGCTTTGCAAAACATACTGAACACCATAGGTGCTGACTCCGTGGGTGCTCTAGAGCTGGAGCACCCACAGGGAAAATTGGTGGGTTCAGAGCACCCACCGACACCTTCCTGCCCCGCCTTCCAGCCCCAGCTCACCTCTGCCTCCTCCCTTGAGCGTGCCGCCACGTCCTGCTTCTCTCCCCTCCTAGTGCCTGGGAAGGAGGGGGGATGAGAGGGAACACGGTGCACTGGGGGGAGGAGGCAGCTCCAAGGGGGGGAGGGGTCCAATAGGGGCAGGGAGGGGTGAAGTTTGGGCAGGGACTTTGGGGCAAAGGTGGAGCCAGAAGGGGGGGTGCAAGCACCCACCAGTGCCTGCAAAAGTTGGCATCTGTGCTAAACACAGAGTATTTTTGCTGAGAAAGACTAATAACTGCGAATTCATAGAGATTCAGAACTTACTATCCTATAAAAGACTTTTGTGAAGATGGTAGCAGACCATCTTCAGCTAAATGTGACACACAAAAGCTCCTTGAGGCTTCAGACCTGATCATGACATGGCTAATCACAACAGTTGACTATGTCCCTCAGGGAAATAGTCAGAGGACAGATATGCCTCCTAACATGGCTCAGTCTTACACTACTTTCATCATAAGGCATTTTTGACAACTGCAGGAGTTCATAGGGGCACAGTAAATAACCTTACTGTGGTTCCACTCATTCTTTTCTGCTCTTCCTACCCAAGCGCTCCAAGATGTGGAATACTATACTCTGTTAGAAGGGAGGCACATTGACTATGTTCCTCCTGTGCCTGAGAAACAATGCCTCACGGCGTTCCCATGAGGGGACATGGCACTTGCAATTGACTGCTGGCAGAATTACTGGGGAAACAATCTCTAAACAGCCTAGGCTCAGGTTATGTTAAAAGCTATAACAGGGTTCAAGAAAGAACTAGATAAATTTATGGCAGATAGATCCATCAATGGCTATTAGCCAGGATGGGCAGGGATGGTGTCCCTAGCCTCTGCCAGAAGCTGAGAATGGGCAACAGGGAATGGCTCACTTGGTGATTACCTGTTCTGTTCATTCCCTCTGGCATCAGCCACTGTTGGAAGACAGGATACTGGGCTAGATGGACCTTTGGTCTGACCCTGTATGGCCCTTCTTATGTTCTAATTCTCCAGCTTTAAGTACCACAAACACTAACCTGGAAAAAAGGAACTCAGTAGCATTCACAAGTTATCTAGAAGCAGTGAGACTTCAAAACACATCCTTTTTATTTTCAGCAGCCATTCTTTTCACTGTATATTATGTACATTATTGGAATTTCCTGATGAATACAGATTAGCTATCAGAAATAACCAGTTTTAGCAACTTAACGGTGGTCTGTAATCTTGACAAAATGCATTGCTCTAAATTGGTAACCAGAGGTTTGACCTCCTTGTCCAGCAGAGTGCAAAATGATTAAGATTTGTGAACTGAAAGATTGGGAGTAGTGAACTGAACGGTTAAGGCCACACTATTAATTGAATCATGTTTGTCAGCTATACCGTGCAAGTAACATCGTGTTTAGCACAATACGCAGTACCAACAATGACACTGAACAGAAAACATATTTCTATCACATTTGTAAGATACCGTAGTTCCTGCAAAAGCAGGCAATGAAATCAATTGTTTTATAACTGCCTAACGCCAAAAAGTTAAACCAATATTTTTAATTTAATATTTTAACCTGTTTTGAGTAAAAACATTTTAGTAAAGTTAAAATATACAAAACAACAGGGTTCTAATACTGTCCAGATCACCCAGCCCAGGGGGCATAACTTGGGAGAAGGGAATAAAAGGGAAATCTCTGCAAAGATACCTTCCCAGAGCTTCTCCCTCTATTGTTACATCAGAGAAGGTAGGATTTAGCTCCTATGGAAAAGACCATGGGTCTTGCTGCTAAATTTGATAGCTTCCCCATTCCCAGAGATCTGTGAGAGGCCAGAGGGTCATCCATACAGTGGCTATAAACTTTCACATCATCTCTGGCCTCTGGCATGGTGGGAGAGAGACTACAGCCTCAGATCATAATTTCTTTTTCAGGGGATCTATATGGCTAGAAAGAAGGGGAAATGTGTCTCCTCCTCAGCCCCACTCCCATCCTACCCACTCCTTCCCTCAAGTTGCCCAATCTGTATCCCTGGATCATACCTCTGCAAGGTATGGGGTAGAGAGGACACCGAATTACGGACACAGCTGAGCCCTCCTTCCACCAAGCCTCCATGTATAGATTTCGATGCAGGTATGACAGAAGAACAAGTTAGACAAACACCTTTCAGGGATGGTCTAGATAATACTTAATCCTGCCAGGAATTCAGATGACCTATCGAAGTCCCTTCCTATCTTATATTTCTAAGATCTGGGCCAGCATGTTTATTTTGCATGCCTGAGAACAAAATTTCATAGCCCCTTCACTTAAACACAATTTCTTCTCCAGTCTACTGCCTTCTGCATTAATCATTTTGTGCATTATTCTACCTACTAAAAAGGCCAGAAACAAATAGAGAATTAGAGAAGCTTGTTCTCTACTCATAAAACTTGACTGTTCAGCTGCTTGAAGTTTAAATTTTGGGGGCAGTAATGACCCCCAAATTCTCTGCCCCACTTTCTGTCCTTCTGGAATACCCACCCCTGCCTACATAGCCTGCCAGGCCCAAGGGAGAAAATGTGCAAACTCCACATTTAACGCAGAACTACAGATTTTGGGTGTTCATTTGTTAACCACATATGTTTTCATACAAGTGGGGGAACACAGGAGCCAAAGACAGTAATAGCTAAATTTCAGTAACAGAATACCAACTGCTTTAGATTAGTGCCTCAGATTTCAATTATCGATCACTCCATTCCTGCACCTAAAATCTTGTAGGTAGAATTGATCTTTTGAGCAGCAAATATGCTATTCTAGGTCAGTTACTAAGTAAGAGGTCCCCAAACTGTGGGGTGCACCCCTCTTGGGGGGCATAGAAGAACATTGGGGGGGCATGGCTGGAACCCATAAGGGGTGAAGAGGGAGCTCCACCCAGCTCCGTTCCTCGGCTCCAGCTGCTGGCCCCACACCTGGGACGCAGGGCTCCAGCCGCCAGCCCCATGCCCAGGGCTCCAGCTGGCAACCGAGGCTTCACCACCACTCTCGGACCCCTTATCCCACCTGAGTCCCCTGATTCCGGAGACATTGCCCTCCTCCCGGCCACAGCTCCACTGAGAGGGGAGATGCGGACAGGGATAAGAGAGAGCACGAGGTAAAAAGTTCAGGGATCATTGTCCTAAGTGAATGGAAACCTGATTCTTTAAAGAAGAATAGTATCTCACTAGTATAACTATGGTTTCCTTCCAAGTTATTTCATTAATTCACATAGCAATGAAATGGAGAAAAGAAAGAAAGATTGTTAAAAAACGGTTATGGTTCTAAAAAGCATTAGGATACTATAACTTCTGACTAAAATGTAAACTTCACTAGTCTCTTTCTCATCAGCATAGTCACCCTGAAAGTGATCTGGCTGAATCTGCAATGATCCTGACCAGAATTTCTTGTAACTAGTCAAGCACCCTCATACTAAGCTGTATGTAGGACATTGCTCTGACGTAATATGTTTTTCTTTAAATGGTTTCTATACTTTAATCACATGTTAAAACACTTCTGTACAGGATAGCAATATGCATAAGTGAAAAATGAGTAGTCATGGAGTGGAATTCAAACATGTGATAGAAAGGAGTATATTGCTCAATCTATAGCTAAATAGTAGCATTTTCCAATGTGCCGAGTCCCACTGCAAGTCAATAGGACTTAGGCATCCAAGTGCTTTTACAAATCCCACAAAAAATGGGTATTTTTTAAACAGCTACATGGCCTGATTCTATTTTTACACCAGTTTTCTCTCATTGACTTCAGCAAAATTGCCCCTAATTTACACCATTGCAAGTGATAAATCATATTCAAAGATAAAGAGAGGTAAAATTAAAAGGAAGATTTTGGTCTTGCCTTGTAAACTGATTTTGTGTGTAGGAGGTTCTCAGTCTGGAAGAGGCTATTCCTACTTGTTTCCAGTACAGAAGAGGTTCCCCGCTCCTTCCAGTTTTCAGGGAGCAAAGAGCATAAAGGGATCACAGAAACAATGTCTGCAATCGAACTACAATAGATTTACAGCAAACAAATGTCTAAACTTACATGATTTACATAAGCAAAACTATCAGAAGAGTATAGTGCATGCACTTCATTGCATGTTTTTAAAATCACACTATGTTTAGAAATAAAATTACATAGCACATGACAAACAAAAAACGCTAAGCTTCTGACTATAAATGCCCTCTGCCTACATTGCAATTACGTGTGTTCTTTCCTGAAGCTCTTTTGCTGGCAATCACGCTACAAACTGCAATTAAGTTAGCATTTAGCACTAAGTTAAATTTAGTTTTAAAAAAGATATACTAGTCTTAAATTAGCCATTGCCATGAATTTGATGTAAAATTAAGTTCTTGGACATGGTTGTGAGCTTTTAAGGATTCACACCTTCCAACCTGATGTCTCTGTAGGGTAAGTGGTTTATTCTACAAAATCCACTGTCTGATCTTTCTCAAATTTAGTGATAATCCTCACATTTGGATAAGCAGAGTATTGACAATTAAGATCCAGCACAGAAACAGTTTATAAAAATGCGTCCGGAGTAGGGTTGGCAAGTTTCTAATTACACAAATCCGAACACCATTGCCCTGCCCCCTACCCCGCCCCTGTGCCACCCCTTCTGAGGCCCCACCCCCACCCACTCTAGCTCCCACCCTCCATCACCTGCTCT
>ML677335.1:12004459-12024924 GCA_007922305.1 Dermatemys mawii | reverse complement strand
TATATATATATATATATATATATATATATATATATATATATATATATTTACAATAAGTGTACTTCAACCTACACATATATTGTAGAGATACACATATCATGTTAAAGACAGAAGTGTCACTTTTATGTCCTTTATTACCATAGTAGTAGAGAACTTCACTATTATTAATGTATTAACTCTCACAACATCCCAGACAGGAAAATCTTTTATTCACATTTTACCAATCAGAAATTAAGGTGCAGAGAGATTAAGTGATTTGCACACAATCACACAAGGAGTCTGTGTCAGAGCAGGAACTTGAGCTCGAGGGGCAATACAGTTGCCCCTCAAAACTGAGATTATTTTTTAATTGATAAGGGAAAATAGTAATTGGTTTTACTGCTGCCTTTAACATTTTAAAACGTGTACAATTTATTTTACATATTACCTACTTTTCAGATAGTCTTAGAGCATTTAAACAATTACAATTTCAATTGTAATTCAATTCAACCCCTAGACGTTTTTTTATATGCATTTCCACACTTGATTTTTTGCCAAAAAGTAGTAGTCTAAAAGAGGGCCTCACACCTCTTTTACAAGACTATTTTCCCACTCTTGCTAAGTAAGGTGAAGGACTGCAAATATAATAACGAATTCTGTTGTTCAATATATTACAATGGCTTATTTTGGGGGAAGAGAATGTGTAGTTTATTGCCTGATGTACTGTGCATCTTCACAATTAATAGGCAATATTAAAAACTAAAATGTATTGTGATTGTTTTCAAAGTTTAAAAGTAATATATTTATGTACCATACACTAACATATGAACCAGCAATAAGAAAAAAAGGAGTTACTTATATTGGGCCCAATCCCCAAAATATGAAAGTTGTGCATAATCTTGTAATATCAAATCCCATTTGCTCTCCCTAACAAGCAAACTCTCTGACATCTCACGTGAGTGAAGTGAACATGATTTGGTCCTAAGATTTCTAGCCTGAGTCTAGGAAACTGGGTATATTCAGAATATGGAGTATACATACCATTTCAAGCAATGATTCAGCAATTTCAGAATGATTTAAATGCAACTCCCTATGAGTAATCACAAATTTAAAAGGGGAAATGGTGACATAGCTTTGAGAAGCATGTTTCTCTGACACCTCCCTCCTTTACGGGGCTCATAAACACGTATTTTAAAAAATTCAAGTCTGTTTATTTAGAAATTATAATGACATGCAATTTAAATTACTGTCTGTTAGAAATGGCATGCCAAGTCGCAGCTTGTTGCTGTATCATAACAGCACTAAAGAGACAGTGTATGTGGGCAACACATTTTCTTACTACTATATACACAGGATACCACAAGTTTCCATGATGTCACTAACAGTGCTGGCAGCAGGCCCATGTATGATAAAAGAGCAGATTTTTTTCCTATTCAGCCAGCAAGGCTGCCCTCAAGTCTTTTCCACTTGAACTGAAGTCACTGAACCAAGTAAATCTTTAATCAAGCTATACCTTAAAGAAAATCCAAAAACACCTCGGTTCTGTTACAATTATACAGTAGACAGCTGTTTTCGTCTTCACTTGGGGAATTTGGAGCTCAATTCAAAGGTCTATCTGAAAAAAGCCCAGTTTTAAAGGTTAAGGCTTGTCAATCTTTGTAATTAAACCCCTCCTTTGAAAGTAAACAAATAGGATTTAATCTACTGTAATTATTAAAGAAGGAACTTGCGGAAATACTGTTATTGTCTGTCCCCTCAACATTAAATGTACATGGTGTGCTGCATGGAAGAGAAACCAATTGCATATGCAACAATGTTAACTTGACCTCTAGCTTTTAGGCAAGCATTTTTATTTTGTTCCGTAATACAAATAAAAAGTTCTAATTAGTCTCAAACATATTAAGCGAAATGGTCACCTGCTAGATAGATCAGAAAACATTCTGCCTCTAAAGATTTTATTTCTTTTATGCTGACTAATAAGTTCTGCCATATCCTTGATTACCATGAGATTTTTTAAAGTAACTACACATTTCCAATAATTTTATAAGTACTGATCCAGATGGAGAAAGTCCACGTCTGATTAACGACAAGCATTTCTTCCACACATGTGGGGCCCACCCATATAACAGGGTTCCTCAGTTGTGCTTTTGGAGCTTACCATATTCCTCCTATTTTTATCTAGCTCATACTTGTTAAGTCTGCAACATCAGAAAGCTGGACATTTTGTGCATGTGACAAAATAGCCCAAATTGCATATTAATAAATACTCACTACCTCATTTACATACTTCCAAGATTATCAAGTTATTCAAGTTTCTTGCTCCTTTTCCACATCAAATCTATTATTTTTCCCCATCCTTCTGACTTGGCTCTCACTTAAGTTTGCCACACACATCTTCCTCCGTGCTTCCAGTTCCCTATGTAAGCACAGATAGCAAGTGTGAAAAATCGGGACACTTTTCTCTTTTTTTTGGCGGGGGTTAGTTGGGCTGGGGCAGAGAGTGGGGTATAGGAGCAGGTTCAGGCTCTCGGAGGGAGTTTGGGTGGGGGAGAGGATTTGTGGTTCAGGCTCTGGGCAGTAACAGGGGGTTGGGGTTGGGGTGCAGGAGGGGCTGAGGACTCTGGGAGGGAGTTTGGGTGCACGCTTGGGGCAGGGGCAGCATGCAGAAACACACACACCCACACACACACACCCTGGGCCACAGGAACATGCCAGCCGCTTCCAGGATTGGCATGGAGCAAGGGTGAGCAGGAAGCCGCCTTAGCCTTGCTGCACTGCTGGTTGCGGTGGCCAGGGATCCCTGGGCCCTTTTAAATTGCCTGGAGGTGGCAGACAGGGCTGGGAGATGCTTTGGGGGAGGTGCGCCAGGGTCGCAGGCAGGGAGAGACTCAAACATTGGTGGAGCTGGACCCCTGACTCCTGAATATTCCTGGAGCATAGGTGCCACAGGCCTATATAACTTGCTGCCTCTGCTATGATGCACTGCTTTAAGAAATATAGTATCTCACTATGTGAGCCCTGCTTTTTCAAAGCCAGGCAGCATTGCCATTTATTTGAGCTGGTTGTGTTATTCACTTTTTCATCTCATTCGTAATTTTTTTCTATAAAACTTTTGAAGGAGATATTGAATGCAACAGTCCAGTAAAAGTAACACTAAATACTGAAAAGCTGCATACCTAATAAGCAAGCAATTGTGACAGTACCTATCAGAACCTTTCATGCACAAGTACTGCAAGTGTGAGACCCAGAGGTTTAACTTAGGGAGAGCTGTCTAGACTCAGAGGCAGATCGGCAGAGTCACCTAGGTTCTCAATGGTTCTGCGTCAAATTGCTTATAAGAGGAAAATGACTCAATATGCTTTTTATGAATTTTAATAAAAGTTATAGGCATGCAAGAATAAAATAAAAAACTGATCACTAAAGCTAAATATCAGTTAAATGAGTTAGCTGCAAAATTGGTGTAAAATCATCAGTTCAGTCAAATTCACACACTAAGTAATCATTTCTTAACTACAACAGGAAGTTGAAGAAGGCGGCTGGTTAGTTTGATCTAATCCCATTGTAAAGCTAAAGTATAGTGGGGAACTTCTCGTGTGCAGCTGCAGGGTCCACACAGGGTCCTCAGTATGGGATAGATTTATACACAAAATAAGTGTTCAGGCAGACAAGCCTTTTTAGGATTAGTTTTAGGGAATAATCTTAAGCACCTGCCTGTTGTGGCATAACCAAGATCTCATGCACACCTATTTCTCTCATAGCAACATTCACAGCGTAACTGCTTGCTCTACTTCACAAGCTACAGTCACAGTCACAAATTACACCTAGATTTCTCTGGGAACTAGGAATCTGTGCTTTTTCGTACACAAAAACTTGTCTTTGTGCCAAGCAGATAATATTTGCAAGCAGATGAGTTGTAATTTACAAATGAGGTGGACTGAAAGGAAAATGCATGGAACACCCTGGGAACTGGAATCAGGAGGATTCACATAGCTCTGTTTGGAAACACTATTTTAGTATTTAAAGGCAAACTACTATCCGCTATTGGAAAATACTAAGATACCAATCTTGACTGTACCAAGATACCAACTGTGACCTCAACTGCTTAAAAAAAAAACAAACCCTAACCACAACTAGAAACAAAAAAATACAGCATAGGAACCGCATAGGAAAATTTCTTATAAAGTCATATTATTAAAGTATTAACAGCATTTTCAAAATACAAAGCAGCATATGTTCTTCCATTAGATTAGAAAGCAAGTCACTTTGCTATCAAATCTTTTGTAATCACAGGAGCAAATCTTTCAGTTAACTAAATGTGTCAGTCTTTACATAAGATAACAGTGAAAAGAGCAAATCAAATATCAGATATATATATATATATATATATTCTCAAAAACACTTTACAATACCATGAAAGAACCACAGTCTTAAATTTATTTCCATGTGTCATCAAAACATTTTCCAAGCAGATTTGGCAAATACTTAGAATATCACCCTTGTTTCATTAATTTTTTTAATAGAGGTCAGTTTGCTCACAATCATTTGAGAAGTAGTAACTGTGCAAACTAAGTTGCAGAACTCCTACCAAAAATAAAGCAAAAGTAAATGGGGTGAATTCTGCATATGGTTATATACTCTACAACCACATTGCAAACCATAGGATTAAAGGTTGTAGAGTCAGAAATGTGTCCGTCTACAGTAGCAACACAAACCTGACACATATTTCTAGTTTCCAATTGCTACCAATTGTTATTTTTATTTTGCTCTACTGCTATAATCTTGGGGGCTTCCTTTCTACGAAAAAGAAGGGGAAACAACACATCAATTAAGAGATAATTGAATTTATTTTTGACAGTCCCAAAAACCACAAAAAATAAATCAGAGTATGCTTAAAATAGCAACGCAAAACAGCCACAAAGCTGTGTCTCTTCCAGTTTTAAACTTAAAAGGGAAACTCTACAAAGCTATTTTCTCAGAGGGCAAGACAATTAATTTAGTGCCCTGTCTCCCCTCTTCTCCCTCTGTCTGCACACTTAGTGCAAAAACATCTCTACGCACAAAGGAGAGAGCTATGACACATCAACCTCATGTACCATTCCAGTGCAAAAACATGAAAGCTGGCTTACAAAGCACAGCCTGTTAAATCCCCTCCCTTTAAAAAGGACCCAAAGAGATGAGATACAGTCCCAAGAGAACAGAATGTGGCCTCTCTCTCTTTTTCCCTCAGCCAACAAGCCTCCACACCCACCCCAAACAAATTCTCTTTGGCCGCAGATAGGCCCTTGGCCTTTCAAGTCTGTTCCTTCTAGCGCAGAGGTGGGCAAACTACAGCCTATGGACAGTCCTGCTTGGCACATGAGCTCCCAGTCGGGCAGGCTAGTCCTCAGTTCCTCCGTTGCTGTTCCCCTTGCCCACAAGTCTCAGTTCACTGCGCTGCCAGTGCTCAGACAGCCAGACAGCTGCGAGCTCCTGCCGCTCTGAGCAGCATGGTAAGGGAGCTGGGGGGTTGGGTAAAGGGTCCGGGGAACCCAATGGGCCATCAGGGAGCAGGGGGTGGTTGGATGTGGTGGAGGCTTGGGGGCGGTCAGGGGACGAGGAACAGGGGGGTTGGATAGTTGTGGGAGTCCCAGGGGGGCTGTTGGCGAGAGGGGATGTGAATAGGGGTCAAGGCAGTCAGAGGACAGGGAGTGGGGGGGGGGGGCTGAATAGGGTGTGGGGGCCCGGAAGGAGTGGTGAGGCTGTTCGGGATGAGGGGTCTGGGGAACGGATGGTCAGGGAAAAAGAAGCATGGGGGGTTGGGTCAGTGGTTCTGAGGGGGGCAATGAGGGGGTGGGAAGCGGGAGAGGGCGGATAGGGGGTGGGAGCCAGGCTGTTCGGGGAGGCACACTCTTCTCTACCCAGCCCTCCATACAGTTTTGCAAACCCAATGTGGCCCTCAGGCCAAAAAATTTGCCCACCCCTGTTCTAGTGGAACCTAACTACTTACAAGCAATACAACCTATGGCCATCCACCTCTAAAGCAGCAGACCTCACCCACTGCCTCACCTGCTTTAACGAACACTCATAAATAATTGCCAGCCCAGATCAGATTTTTAAGTTCCTGATATTTTTCTTTGAGAAAAAAAGTCAACCAGACCGGAGGCCTTTCTCCATAGTTCCACCTGCCTTGGACCATGAGTTGCAGCCACTGATTGGGAAATCCTTCATCTATGTGAATTTAGCATTTCAACTCAGGATTTTGGGGTGCATTCTGCCTTCCCTACAACCATGTGCACTCTATAACTGAGTGTCAACCATTTGCGCAGGAGGGGGAATGGCACTGTGAAATGAAAGAAAGTATACTGTCCAATAAAGTAAAAAAATTAATTGAATTCAACTGGACCATAGAATCACTCTGGATAGAAATTCCATACTTGAACAATAAGAGTATAGCAGATGGAATATAATTCTGACCACCTAACCTGAATGGTGACAGAGATCATAAAACACTCAGGGAGATTAAAGAGATTACAGAAGAAGAAAACTCAATGAAATAATGGAGGATTACAACTATCCTTGTATTGACTGGATATGTGTCACCTCAGAAAGGGTCCAGAGATGAAATTTCTGGATAAACCAAATGACTGCTTTTTGGAGTAGCTTCTCACAGAAACCCACAAGGGGAAAGGCAATTCCAACTTCATTTAGGAATAAATTAAGATCAGGCCCAAGAGTGAATATAGCTGAACCACTCTGGAACAGTGACTATAATGTAATTAAATTTAACATCCTTATAGGAGGAAAAATGCCAAAGAAATCCACCACAGTAGCACTTGAATTCAAAAAGAGGAACTACACAAAAATGAAGAAGCTAGTTAAACAGAAATTGAAAGGAACAGTCACAAGGGTGAAATGCTTGCAAGCTGCAGGGACGCTATTTAAAAAACACCATAACAGATGCTCAAACTAAATGCATACCACAATTAAAATGCTATCATAGCTAAAGAGCAGAGTATTGGAGGTAGTTTGAGGCAAAAAAGCATCCTATAAAGATTGGGAAGTAATTTCTACTGAGGAAAAAGGGAAGGTGCATAAATTTTGACAAGTCACATTTAAAAGTAGGATAAGGCAGAGGAAGAAAGAATAGCTAGTTGCGCTTCAGAAAGACACAAAAAACTAATAGCAAAAAATATTTTAAGTACATCAGAACAGAAAACTGCCAAACAAGAAATGGGGCCACTGGACAGCGCAATGGGGGGGGGGGGGGTTGGTGGCGGGCGAGGGAGATATACTTATCATTCCTTAAACTTAAAGCCAAAAAACAAAAAGGCACTCCCCGATAAAAACAAAACCACCACAACAAAGGAATGAGCTGCAGGAGTAAAAGGAGAATGCAAGCAAAAGTCCAGCAACAGAGTGGGGGCTACCCAGTTTATTGCACCCAATGCAGCATGTGTGATTACCTGCCCTATAGGCAGGTGGCATGTGTGTGCATTTTCAGTGCAAGGAGCTCCTAGCCCTCAGACACTATCTATAGGCTTTGGGGACCAGAGTGGTTGAACTGGAGGAGCTAAGGGAGACCGAGAGGTACACAGATGAGACTTTCCGGGGCACAGTAGAATGGTCCCACGCCCCCAGTCTGACGGCATCTGTTGCTGTCGAGGAGGATGAAAGTCTCAGGAAAGGAGAACATGCAACTGAAGCAGAGGAAAATGATTCCATAGTTGGGACCCTCCTTTCAGAGGATCTTGTGGTATCCTCTCACACTGAGGATACCTCTCCGAGGGAGGGAACTCCAGCTATTAGAATGAGAAAGGTATTAGTATTGGGCCATTGATTTGATCACTAGAAACGTAGATAGCTGGGTTTGCAATGACCGTGAGAACCGCATGGTGACTTGCTTGCCTAGCACAAAGGTTGCGGACATCTCGAGACATCTAGATAGACTTATGTACAGTGCTGGGAAGGAGCTGGTCGTTGTGGTATGGTAGGTACCTATGACATAGAAAAGGACAGCAGAAAGGTCCAGGAGGCCAAATTTAGGCTGCTAGCTCAGATACTGAAGTCCAGGACCTCTATGGCAGCATTATCTGAAATGCTTCCAGTTCCATGCACAGGGCCAGTAAGACAGGCAGAACTGCAGGGTCTCAATGTGTGGATGAGACGATGGTATAGGGAGGAAGGGTATAGATTTGTTAAGAACTGGGGAAACGTTTGGGAAAGGGGGAACCTATACAGAGACGATGGGCTCCACCTAAACCAAAATGCTAGCATTTAAAATTAAGAAGGTCGCAGAGCAGATTTTAAACAAAGGGCTGGGGGAAAGCTGATAGATGCAGAGGAGCACATGGTTCAGACAGAGACATCACTTCGTGGTGGATGTATTAATGGAGATTCCCTATGTCCTACTAAGGAGGAAAGGCCAGAAGATGATAAAATTAGCGAGGATCTGATGAGAAATAGTCAAATGAAAAAAAGTCTCATTCAATTACTTCATGTAATAGCAGACAGCTAAAAAGTGACAAGTTTTTAAAGCACTTATATACAAATGCCAGAAGTCTAAATAATAAGATGGGTAAACTAGAGTGCCTCATATTAAATGAGACTATTGCTATAATAGGCATCACAGAAACTTTGTGAAATACGTATAATCAATGGGACACAGTAATACCAGGTACAAAATATATCAGAAGGACAGAACAAGTCATGCTGGTGGGGGAGTGGCACTATATGTGAAAAAGTGTAGAATCAAATAAAATGAAAATCTTAAATGAACCAAGCTGTACCACAGAATCTCTATGGATAGTATTTCCACGCTTGAACAATAAGAATAAAGCAGTAGGGATATATACCGAACACCTGACCAGAATGGGGATAGTGATTGTGAAATTACTAGAAAGATTAGAGAGGCTATTAAAATAAAAAACTCCATAATAATGGGTGATTTCAACAATCCCCATATTGATTGAGTACATGTAACCTCAGGACAGAATGCAAAGATAAAGTTTCTTGACACCTTAAATGAATGCTTCTTGAAGTAGCTAGTCCTGGAATCCACCAGAGGAGAGGGCATTCTTGATTTAGTCCTAAATGGAGCACAGGATCTGGTCCCAGAGGTGAATATAGCTGGCCCTATTGTAAAAGTCACCATAATATAATTAAATTTAACATCCCTGTGGCAGAGAAGACACCACAGCAGCCCAACACTGTAGCATTTAATTTCAGAAAGGGGAACTACACAAAAATGAGAGATTAATTAAACAGAAATGAAGAGGTTAGTTAAATAGAAAAAGTACAGCACCAAAAGAAAATTACCTGCAAGCTGCAAGGAAACTTTTTAAAGACACCATAGAGGCTTAACTTAAATGTATACCCCAAATTAAAAACAAAACATAAGAGAACCAAAAAAGAGCGACCATGGCTAAACAACAAAGTAAAAGAAGTAATGAGAGGCAAAAAGGCATCCTTTAAAATGCAGAAGTTGACTCTTAGAGAGGAAAATAGGAAAAAGCATACACTCTCGCAAATGAATTGTAAAAATATAATTAGGAAGGCCAAAAAAGAATGTGAAGAATAGCTAGCCAAAGACTCAAAAAGTAATAGCAAAAAACTTTTTATGTACATCAGAAACACGAAGCCTACTAAACAACCAGTGAGGTCGGTCACTGGACAATCGAGATGCTAAAAGAGTACTCAAGGATGAAAAAGCCATTGAGGAGAAAATAAATGAATTCTTTGCATCGGTCTTCATGGTTGAGGATGTGAGCGAGATTCCCAAAGCTGAGCCATTCTTTTTAGATGATAAATCTGAGAAACTGTCCCAGACTGGAGGTGTCATTAGAGGAGGTTTTGGAACAAATTGATAAACTATATAGTAATAAGTCACCAGGACCAGGTGGTATTCACCCAAGCATTCTGAAGGAACTCAAATGTGAAAATGCAGAACTACTAACTGTAGTCTGTAACCTATCATTTAAATCAGCTTCTGTACCAAATGATTGGAGGAAGCTAATGTGACACCAATTTTTAAAAAGGGCCAGTACGCTTGATTTCAGTACTTGGCAAACTGGCTGAAATGATAATAACGAACAAAATTGTCAGACACATACATGAACATAATTTTTTGGGGAAGAGTCAACATGTTTTTAGTAAAGGGAAATCATGCCTCACCAATCTACTAGAATTCTTTGGGAGGGTCACAAGCATGTAGACAAGGGGGATCCAGTGGATACAGTGTGCTTAGATTTTCAGAAAGCTTTTGACAAGGTCTCTCACCAAAGGCTCTTAAGCAAAGTAAGCTGTCATGGGATAAGAGGGAAGTTCCTCTTATGGACTGGTAACTGGTTAAAAGATAGGAAACAAAGGATAGGAATAAATGGTCAGTTCTCAGAAAGAAGACAGGTAAGTAATGATGCCCTCAGGGGTTTGTACTGGGACCAGTCCTATTCAACATATTCATAAATGATCTGGAAAAAGGGGTAAACAGTGACGTAGCAACATTTGCAGATGACACAAAACTACGCAAGATAGCTAAGCCCCAGGCAGACTGTGAAGAGCTACAAAAGGATCTTTCAAAACTGGGTGACAGGGCAACAAAATGGCAGACAAAATTCAATGCTGATAAATGCAAAGTAATGCACACTAGAAAACATAATCCCAAGTATACATATAAAATGATGGGGTATAAATTAGCAGTTACAATTTAAGAAAGATCTTGGAGTCATTGTGGATCGTTCTCTGAAAAAATCTACTCAATGTACAGCAGCAGTCAAAAAGCAAACAGAATGTTGGAAATCATTAAGAAAGGGATAGATAAGAAGACAGCAAATATCATACTGTCTCTATATAAATCCATGGTATGCCCACATTCTGAATACTGTGTGCAGATGTGGTCACCCCATCGCAAAAAAAGATATATTGGAATTGGAAAAGGTTCAGAAAAGGGCAACAAAATCAATCAGGGTTATCGAACAGCTTCCGTATGAGGAGAAATTAATAAGACTGGGACTTTTCAGCTTGGAAAAGAGACGACTAAGAGGGGATATGATGGAAGTCTATAAATCATGACTCGTGTGGAGAAAGTAAATAAGGAAGTGTTATTTACTCCTTTTCTCATAACACAAGAACTAGGGGTCACCAAATGACATTAATAGGCAGCAGGTTTAAAACAAACAAAAAGCATCAAAATTCAGGTTTTATTTAAATAATTTTTACAAAACCTATGATCAATGTATATATTTTCCATTATTTATTTTTAATTCCAAAAGAAACCAGAATTAAACAAACAACATTCCTCAGCAGGAGGAAACACAGTAAATTGTACTAGTTATGACAAAAATTAAATTGTCAAGAAACTGACTACAAAGGAAAGTGAGTTAACTATTTTTACTCTTTTGCATTTCTTGGACAAACAGTATAGAGAAAGTTTGTTAGTTCTTGTAAGTTGTTTCATTTTTAATAATTTAAGATTTCATTTGTAGCATAAGGCAAGGGTATTTAAATTTTTAGTAGATGACAATTAATCTGAAATGTTCCTATTAAGTTTTTAATTCTCCAGTGCCTAAGCACATTTTGGGAGCCACGATGTTGTAAGTAGTAATAATTAATTTATTATTATTAATGGCAATAATAATAATAATAGGGACAGTTTTCCATGATATTAAAAAAAATCTTAAATTTGCTCAACCTTAAAAATGTTTCAAACAGCAAAACACAACGTTTGAAAATGTCACTACATCAGCATGTTATCTGAGATAATTAGGAGGCTGGAGCGATTAAAAATGTTAGAACAAATTATTTAAAATAATAAAAGACGACAAAACCAGGTTCTGTTTCCATCACGGACATTGCTTTCTAGAAATAGCTGAAAATAAGACTTGCAATTTCTCTTCTTTTTGAGAATGTTTTCACTGCTTACAGAAGAAGCACTTAACCTTCAATTGTCAGAGGTTATGCAAACTGTGTTGACACAACTATATATGCAAATTGAATTCCTCAGAAGGAATGGAAAAAATTGTGGTTTGTGGTTTATCTGGGCTTCAAGTTTACAGAGAAGTGTTAAAAGCATGACTCTGAAGTCATTTTCCAGTAGTGTTGATTAATATAATCTTGTAGAGTATTTCAAATGCAATCACACATTTAAAATGAAAAAAAAGTTGAACAGTTGGCATTAATGCCAACTTATCATTTATCATTTTGCGTATGCTCTGACACATTTTTATTGCATTAGTGCCTAGAGGCCTCATTTAGGCCAATTCCGCTAGGCACTGTACAGTCTCCGCCCCAAAAAACTTTTTATAGAGTTTCATCATACTACTCGTCATGATTACAAGTGCACCCAAAACAGCAGCCGCACTAAACACAATAAAAGTATCACTGTTCAAACAACTTTACTGCACTATTCTTGAGAACACTCTCAGTAGTCTTGCTGTTTCACTGTGACATTCATGATAAGCAAACAAATTTAGAGAATTTTAGATAAATACAAGGAGGTAGGAGAGATACTACTGTAAAAAACCAGCAATCTGTACAACCGGCTAAGATGTATGTTTTCTTAGAGGAGGAAAATTTGTTTTAAAGGATCTTGAGGCATTTTTTAATTTTTAATTTAATTTATTTTGGACGAGGACTGGGAAGGAATATTATGTAAATATTTATGTAGTTATAAATCCAAGGTAACACAAAGAAAATCCCACTTTTTATGAGACTGAACAGGTTGCTGCAAAATGCTCAATCAAGCTACTCTTTATTTCAGATAGTTTTTAAAAACTAACTATGCAAAAACAAAGCTAACAACACAAGTTATTACAATAAAAACCTCTTATTAGCAACCTCATCATCTAAATAATTTAGTCTCAGCTACAAGAACCAGACAAAATGTTGACTATAAAGAAAATTTAATTATACAGTAAGACTGGAACAAGCAGGGTTGATTACTTTTACATTGATTTTTCTACTATTTACTTTTCTACAAGGCCCCTGAATTACTTCTGCTGCCCTAGCACCTTCCAAAAGCACCTTCCAAGAACACCCCTTTTAGCTTTCACTTAAGGAATTATTCAGTACTTTTAATGTTTTATCAATGCTGCTTAAGGCAAGTCTGAAGCAAGAAGCAAGGGGTTTGAAACACCATAAACACTAATAGCACCTTTAAAAGATGACACCTGGGTGCTGTAACAGATCACATATTTTGTCTTGCTCACTTGCACACTTATTAATGACTGTGAACATATGAAAATGAACAAACCTTATGCTCTATTACTATTCTTAGGACTGCTTATCCTTCTCAAACCAATATGCAAAAAACTAATTTTAAGGCTCATATTATGAATTGAGTAAGTTATCAATAACTCATTTGAATAGAATTTATCCCACTTTTTAAATACAAAAAGAATTTAACAAGGCATAAATTCTAATGAAGACATTTATCCACTAGGATTAGGATTGAGACTACAATCTGTTTTGGTTCGTATATGACTCCCATCACACAGGCTACAGAAGAAACCATCAGATGCTAAGGACTTTTGATCACTATCATCCTCTTCCAATTCAAACCACTGACCTCGTGATGCAAGGCTGTCTCACTGGCTCAAAAAGCTGATAATCAATTCCATTATATATCTTCCACTTTTAAACAAAAGACTTGCATTGGCTGAGGTCCTTGAGAGATGTCAATCACTAGTAGTCACAAACCAGACCACTCCCTCCTATGGGAGCAACAATGAGGCAGTTATGAAACTTCTTGCTGAGATTTATCCAGTCATTTGGACAGGCCTCTCCCCAACCACAGCAGATAAAACACAGTATTTGGCTCTCAAAGCCTGCAGATCTCAGGGAATCAACTGAAATCTAGGGCTATCCACACAGAGGCTCTATGCCTCAAAATATCTTTGGGAACTCATCATGACAGTACAGCTTCACTATTTCACTGTTCTTGGAGCACCACCCACCTTATACCGAAGTGTAGGATTTCCACAGCACAGGACAGAACAAGCACTATAAGAAGGGTAATACAGCATGATTCACTGTGGGATTGGTTGGATGTAGTCTTGGCCTGCTCCTACTCCATGATCTCTCCCCTCCTACCATTCCACACTATATGATAAAAATATGTACCTTCCATGAGTCATGCTGGTCAATGTGATTAACTAGTACTGTACTAGGTGGTATAATGGCTCAACAAAAATAGATTTTTTTCTTGCAGCAAGAATGTCAACTAAGTGCCTGAGTTCTCTGAGGCAAGGATTTATCTTATTTAAAGGGTTTATACAGGGCCCAGGATCATTGGGGCCTCTAGGTACTACTGTAATACCAGTAATAGTAATATGGGAGGCCTTTCCAGTCTAGTGGAAAACTCACTGAAAACCCATTTGAATAATATATTGTATATAATAATAATAATACCCATCTGCAAGGGAGCAAATGCTTTAACAATTGAGAAATCCTTTCGATGCTCCTAAATATAGGCTAATTACAGTTTATTTGTGGGTCTCAATACTGAATCCTACCTAGGACATCATAAGGAGCATGTGGAACTTATAGATTCTTACGAGTAAGCCATAACTATTGAAATATTAAATTGCTAAAACTCTGCAATTTAATATTTCAATAGTTCCTTGTTCAGCAGCCTCCACTTCCAAAGATACCTACAAGGTGAGCATACATCTCAAGACTTCATAACAAAAACAAAAAGTCCCTTTATAAACCTAAGAATTCTTCACAAGAATTCATAACATTGATGGAGGAGATTGCAGTAAATTTGTAAAATTTAGAACTCCTGTCTTCAGTGGCAGATAGGAAAGGAACAACAGGAATAAAGCATACTGAAGAATGTTTTGTGCTCATCCAGGCATGGAGATGTACTTTAACAGCTGTTACCTCCAATATGGGAAGAAGAATGTTGTTTTATTATTGGAGTTTAATATGTAATGCTTTATGTTGAGTAGTTCTAATTTACTTTTGCTGTATGTAGTTCAGCAATAAAAAATGAGACACTGCTAGATTCCCTTCCCAAGAACTGTATAAAACAAACAATCTGTAGCAAACATAGGATGAAGTATGTTTACTTAAGAAATAAACAGGTCATGTACCAAAGTATTGACTTTACCACAGTATTTACTGAATTCATGCTTTTATGTTTTTGTTTTAGACTGAAGTTCTTTGGGGAATAGACCCTCCTTATATTTGCATATTTTACCGTGGCAAACAGCTTGCAGTGGACAAAAAAATGTATTTCCCATATAGGAAATATATATCACAGTACAATTTAATCAAATCCACAGTAAATATTAATTTTTTTTAATTAATTTCCCCTTAGGCCTTTGAAAATCTTCCTCTAAACAGCCCACTAAATAGAAAGTTACACTGCTTCTCTCCTGTTCCTTCTTCCTTATCCTTATAACTAGAATGGGTAATACGTTTATTCCTGTGAGGGAACACAGCAGTGCCTCATTTTTATTGCTGTACTGTATACAGCTACATATTCTTAACAGAACAAGGCTACAAAAGTTCAAGTTCGTCACAGCCACTTAACGTTCATGAATGTCTGCCCAGAATATTTAAAGAAAACAGAACATCCAGTCTTAAAATTTTCCATCTTGGAATGGATGTGTCCCATATTAATTCATGATACAGATACAGAACTATATATATATTTTCTTGTCTTCAATTTCTAGCTATCATTACAGTGAATTTTGTGAAGACCTTAAGGACAGTTCTCTGCCTGACTGAAATATTTGGTACTGAAAATCAACATGTCTACTGCAAATGTCTGAGTGTTGGTTACTAGGATACTTCTGAAAATAAACCTTTTAAGTCAATCTGTGCTAAGAATCCCCATTTTGAATCAAAGCCTTGGGATAAAAGAATTGCCCCGTTTCTGGCAAACATCAGAACAGCAATAAAAATGGACTGAATACCCTGGCCTCATCCTAAATATTGCATGGTAGAAAACACTAAAGTTTATTTAGCAGTAAATTCTCAGGATGATACAGAGATTCATTCAAACTGTACACAACAGAAGCTCTGCTCTTAGTTGCTATGCTTAAAAATTCAAGTTTAAGATATATTCTAGAATATGGAGTGGAATTGAACTTTTTTATATTGCGAGGAAAAGAAAGCTTTGAGTTCCTGGCCCTCACAAAGTCTGCTACCTTTATGGGGTACAGTAGGAATATCAGACAACTTGCAGTAGAATAAAGATCTGTTCCACAAGGGCAAAGTCATAACATTGTACTGGCCAACAATATGTAACAGGGTTTTTTGTGTTTTCACCCAGCTATATTCCCTTTTCTGAATCTTTAATATCCCTCTTCTTAGACTGAGTTAATTCCAAAATAAAGGATTCTGAAAAATTTTGAAACTTTTATTTTTGGAATGGGCAACAGACCAAATGATAGTCTATACCCCAGCTTCTGTAAAAATTTTGTGGAAACCTTGGCAGATTCAGAGTTATTTTATGTATGTCATTATAAAGACAAGCATCTGAACCCAGAATCTGCCCCCAACATGTATGTCATAAACTGCCTTTCACCATAACAAAACAATTAAGTAAAAGCTCCCAACCACTTTCTAAAACCACAGTCACACTTTATTAAATGTTATTATCCATTCAAACATTTTGGTTCATGAGTATTGTTTTTGCTTTTTAAAGTAAGATGGCTTACGGCTATCAGTTTAAAAAAAGCAAAGGTTCTTTGTATAAAAATGGCTCATTGTTAACTATACTAAACGTATATGCACTTTTAGAACTTCAGGTGGAATCATTCTTACCATACCTGATAAAATTCCCGAAGCCAGTTCTTCTGTAAATTTTCTGGCTGAAAAACAAAACAAAAACACAAAAACCCATTAAGATGGAAGCAAAGCATTTTGTAAAAGAATATCTCAATACCCACTGATTTCCTTAATTGATTCAAATAGAGAATTTTTCCCCCATTAAAAAACAAACTAGTAAGTTCCTCCTAGAACTCTACCACTCAGAAATGAACAGTGCAAATATGTAAGTGAAAAAGATCCTGTATAAATGCAATAAAGATAATCCAAAACCATTTCATGTCTGACCTCTGCAACACTGTACAAAGTGCTAAGATAAAACAGTTGAACAGGCTGAAAATATTAATCAAATCTCAATTCCGCAATAATATATTTTTTAATTTATGCATTTAAAGTACTTATGAATTAACTGAATGTTAAAACAATGTAAACTGTTTAAATCTAATCTTTCATACATTTGAGATTATAGCTTCAGGTTACATGCACTGAACTTTACGGAGATATCTATTACAGCACTGACTTAAAAAATGACAGCATTCACTTTCTGTGTTTAAAATTTATTGGAATGCCTTCCAAAGATAAACATGTGGAAAGTACACAATCTCAGCATAAATGAAAAGATTTCTCGTTTGTAACTGTTTCAGGTTGAGAGCCTTTTTAGTAAACTCTACTTTTGGCTTTATTAAGAGTCAAAAATTAATTCTTTGGGGCAGGGACTGTCAGGTTACTCTGTTTGTACAGTGTGTAGCACAATGAGGCCCAAGCCAGGACTGGGGCTCGTTGGCACTACAATACATAAACAATACATAATTTAGAAATAGCAAAATGCTGCCCTTTTGAGGAAAAAAGGGAAAAAGAGAATTTCTAGATTGTCCCTTATTTTTAAGAACACAGCGATTTATGCACAGCCCTGCCCTTTCAGAAACATTTAAGTCTCTGAACAGAACAAGGGAAGTACAGTAATTTACAAATCTGCATGTAGCACCTAGCAAAAGATACAAACTGTTGTTTAATCTTCTGAAGCCAAGCTAGACTTGAGTAGGGGCATTTCTTGTAGTATTCTGAAAACAAAAGTCAGGCTCCCTCACATTTTACTTGCAAGAAGTATCATCATTTGTGTTACACAGAATAGAGGTTAGTGAAGTGAAAAGCCAAAAAAAGACTTCAATACATGGCTTTTACTTTACTGAGAGGCATAACACAAAATAATGTTGGTGCTTCTTTCAAATATAAGAAATTTCTGTTCTGCTGGGTTCTCTCTCAAGTGTTGTTCTGACATAGTTAAATAAAATTAAGAATATTTTATACTTTATTAACTTGTACTGATTGCTTATTAAATTGAGATCTCAATATTTCTGCCACACATGGCTAAAATCTCTGCATATAATGCAAGAATTGCAGCTGGTCAAACACAAATTTTTTCATGAAAATTTTCTGAAAATGTTTGTAACTGCTTTTTTGCTCAAAATCTCAAATTCAGAAAATTTTCAGTCAGCTCAGAAAAACAGGAAGCATTTTTAGCAATTTTGTGATTTTCAACCAGCTGTAATTGGAACATTATCTATTCTTTTCTGCCCTTATATAATTTTTTTTTTTCAGGATGACAGAAGTCCAAAGCAAAAATATGAAGACTTCAAGACCAGGAGCTCACAAAAGGAAAAGAATGCCAGCATGTTCTGCAGTGTTCACATCTGGATTATACTAGATCTTCGTAACTCTGTCAAAACTGCAAGGTAACAGTAGCTTCCTCATTTTTTTTCCATTTTGACTTCAATAAGACAACTTGCTGAGTAAAGATGAGCACAGATGTAAGGATCAGGGCCTAAGAACTGTAATACTGAATAGTTTAAAACAAGGATTGCTGTGATTTGAGGTCAAAACCTATTTTTCAAGATATAAAGATAAAGCCATTAAAATGTAATAAATTTAACTGATGCTGAATTACGACAACAAGGTACTGAACAGATTATGATAACAAAGATTGGCTATCATATAAAGACATATTTAACTTTTGATATTAATAGGAGATTTGTACAGAGATCAGCTGGCATTTCATGTGGATTAAGAATGGCACATTATACTAAATCATACCCTCAATCCATGGACTGTAATTCAAATGTCTTTCCACATAGACTATGTCTGCCCTGACACACATACCCAGTTACTGGGATTGTGTACATGTGCACGCATGTTCCCCATACCCACACCAAGTGTCCACACATCCTGTGCTGTCCATGGGTATAATGCCATGTACATGAGTTTACCCATGTCCATGCTGCCACCACTGTTACACAACACTAGCTCTACCACTTCAGGGATGGTATCCCCAGGTTCTGAGTGACACAGGGAGATAGTCTAGGAATGACTTTGCTGTGTGTTGTTGGTATTGTCCCCTGTCTAGGCTTCATACATATGTCAATGGCAGTTACTGATCATATCACCCCACTCACCACACTGAGTGGAACATATAGAGCAATAAGATGATGCCATGGTTCTCTTCCTGCTCCTTATCACAGGACAAATGTGTGTTTATTTAGTGGATGGACAATGGGCAACATGCTGATGGCATTTGTGCAGAACTTTCTGACACAATAAAGATGAGTGACCTAGAGGGTGAATGACAATTAATTTAGCTCCCATGGTATGGATATGGTGAATGCTGCTATTGCCACAATATGCCCCTCAGTGAGCCATCACTTCTAGGACAGGAAAAGCAACATAGAGCTGTGGGATCAAATCATTTTGGCAACCTGGGAGAACCAGCAGTGGCTTCAGAATTTATGAATATGGAAATGGATATTCACGGAGCTGTTTAACGAGCTTGCACCAAACCTCCCATGTCAGAACACTTGATTCAGGGAAACCATACTGGTGCAGAGGCAACTGGCTATTACCCTGTGGAAGTTGGGAACAGCGGACTGTAGGTCCACTGCAAACCACTTTGGGATTGGAAAGCCCACTGTTGGGGTTGGGGAGGTTTGTGAGGCAATTAACAATGTGCTCTAACCACAGGTGGTTGCCATTAGAAAAGTTCCAGAAATAGCAGCTGGATTTGACAGGATCGGGGTTTCCAAACTGTGCGGGGGCGATCAGTGGTACCCATATCCCAGTACTTCGCCTACCTAGAGGAGCAAGTGAGAGTGTGAACTGAAAAAGTTACTATTCACTCATTCCGCGAGGCTTAGTGGACCACAGAGGCATGAATACCAATGCAGGAAACACTGATTCATGATGCCTGGATGCTGAGATCAGGATTGCACTTGCTTCTAGGGAATAAAGTCCTTTCTTACCCCCATGAGTCTCTAGGATGTGTTTGTGCCAACAGTTATTTTGGAAGACAACATCTCTCCACCCTCCCCCGCCCCCGCCATCCTAATTTGGCTCATGAAACTATATACAAACATCAATGGAAAAAGGGACTCAGAAACAGCCTCTGTAGCTAGGGTCACCAACCCTCCAGGATTCTTCGGTCTCCAGAAATTAAAGATTAATCTTTAATTAAAGATTATGTCCTGTGATGAAACCTCCAGAAATATGCCCACTCAAAACTGGCAACCCAATCTGTAGCTGCAGAAGGGTCATGGAGTGTGCACGTGGTAGGCTGAAATCTTGTTGGTGCTGCCAACACACCTGTCTGGATGCCAATATGGCAAATTCTGTTCATAGAAGAGTTGCTTGCCACACACTCCAAAACATTTATGAAAATAAAGGGGAGAGCATCCCAACTAAGAGGG
>ML677335.1:11779437-12004449 GCA_007922305.1 Dermatemys mawii | reverse complement strand
CTGGCACTTACATATTGGGCTACATACTTTGTGAGGTTTTCCCCCCCAATAATTGAAGGTCACTAGCCATTCATTCCTGTGACAGTTCACAAATTATAGACAATTACAACAAGGCAGCTCCACTGGATTGACACCTTTCGGTCAGGCATGTGCTTTGGAAGGTGATGGCCAAGTTGTAATGCTGTTGTGCAATGCTTTTGTCTTAACACAGGTAAACAAGTGTGAACAGTTATCAGGAGCACTCAATTTTTTAACCATTCTTTATCAGCATTACTAACTATAGTTATCAGTTGTTATGGTGCACTAATTAATCTCTACTAAGCTTGAAATTGGTCGGGACGGGGGAAATGGCCATTTAATATTGGGTAGTGTCAGACACTTTGTTATTTGAATTGTGCTTTGCTTTTCCTGCATGTGAATCAAGCCATAAAAATATTTATCTCCCATTTTCTGTGTTAGTTCTTTTGCGTTTAGAATTAGCAGGGCAGTCTATAAGCATGTAACACTAACTGTACTTTCCCCCTCCCTCCTTGGAACTTTGGATATGGGGTGGGGAGAGGTTGTAGGTGTAGGGCAGACAAAGTGTCTGCAGGCTGATGACCCCAATTACACCATTCCAATTCATGTGCTGTGAATCATGGGCCGCAGTCCCAAATCTGAAAACATCCTACGTGCATCATACTTAGGAAGGAGGATCCACACACAAGTCAGAGAACTGATAACATTTATTAAAAGTATTATATTGAACATGTAACTGAAATATTTTTTAAAAGATGGAAACCAAACATAATGGGACTGAATCCATGAACCATGGCCAAATGATAATGCCTCATGGCCCTTCCCCAACAAGGAGGGAATGATGAGAGGAAAATTGTTCTGGGGCACAAAAAGGAATGTCTCTTGCATAGAGTTAGGGTGGGAGGCATGTGGTGGGCTTCAGGCCCTCTCACAGGGTTAGCTTCCTCCTCCTGGATGCTCAGGGGTCTCTCTTGCACGGGATTTTGGGTGCTGGTCTGATACTGAGAGTCCTGCAGACTCCTCTCAGTCACTCAGGGAACTGGGGATTGGGTCTTCTGCCTCAGCAACACCCTGAGAAGCAGCTGGTGGTGGTGGCAGCAGTTCAGAGACAAGGGCATTCTTCATGGCAGCAAATGGACCCCGTCTTCAACTCTATCGATCAGTTTCTTCATTAGGGAATGCTTCTGTTCCCCATGGCATGCCTTCTGTGCCATGAACCGATTCATCAGTGAAATCCTCCTGTCTCTTTTGTGTTCCTAATTGCTACTACTTCCTGCTGTCCCTCCCAATGAGCAGGTCCTCCAAGGTCCTTCATCATCTGCCTCTGCGGTCTCTGGGGCATTGCTCCTGCCCTCCTGGTAGAATGGTTTCCTTCTCAGGAGCCAAAAGCCCTGCCAATTCAAAGACAACAGTAACATTATATATTATTTCCTTTGTAAGAAGACAAGAAATCCCCCTATAGAACAAAACTTTGCTGTAGAAGGATTGCAACTATTAGCCCAGGGGTTGGCAACCTTTCAGAAGTGGTGTGCCAAGTCTTCATTTATTCATTCTAATTTAAGGTTTCACGTGCCAGTAACACATTTTAACATTTTTAGGTCTCTTTCTATAAGTCTATAATATGTAGCTAAGCTATTGTTGTATGTAAAATAAATCAGGATTTTAAAATGTTTAAGAAGATTCATTTAAAATTAAATTAAAATGCAGAGCCTTCTGGACCAGTGGGCCAGCACCCGGGCAGTACAAGTGCCACTAAAAATCAGCTTGCGTGCCGCCTTTGGCACATGTGCCATAGGTTGCCTACCCCTGTGTTAGACTATCCTAAGTTCTCAGATAACTTTGCAGCCCCTGAGGACAGTGCAGAGGCTACTAATGGTAAGATACATGTACTAACTTAAAAAAAATAAAATGTTCCTGTCTCCAGGAAGTTGGGAGTTGCAGTTCTTTCCAAGGGCTATGTTAGCAGCTGGCAATTTCTTCTTTAAAAACGGGTGAACATTTGGAGAAAATAGTGAGTTTCAAGGCACAAGGATAGAAAAGGGACATGGCTTTCCAGTCCTGTGGAGGAGATCTGGCAATCTATGCCAGAGAGCTGTTCTACTAATTGTCAGCCCCCTATATTTTCCTGAATGGAGAGGTTTGGTTGGCTATGTAGGTGGACCAAGCAGATTTGCACTATCACTGAACTTCAAGACCTAACTGGATTTTCTGCTACACCAGAAATATGTTTACAAGACTGGGTGGCAATTCAACTGGAAATTGACTATATTCTCAGCTATGGTACGGTGCTTCCATTCAAAGCGAGATGCAAACCACAAAAACTACCCACCCCACCATCACCAGAAAATCCTGTCCTTCTGCCTGCTTAACAATGGTGAAATGGGCACATAAAGATAAAATCATAGATTCATAGAAAGGTAGGACTGGAAGGGACCTCGAGAGGTCATCTAGTCCAATCCCCTGCACTCATGGCAGGACTAAGTATTATCCAGACCACCCCTGACAGGTCTTTGTCTAACCTGCTCTTAAAGATCTCCAGTGATGACGATTCTACAACCTCCCCAGCCAATTTGTGCCAGGGCTTACCCACCCTGACAGTTAGGAAGTTTTTCCTAATGTCCAACCTATACTGCCTTGCTGCAAGTTAAGCCCATTGCTTCTTGTCCTATCCTCAGAGGTTAATGAGAATAATTTTTCTCCCTCTTCCTTGTAACAACCTTTAATGTACTTGAGAACTGTTATATCCCCTGTCAGTCTTCTCTTCTCCAGACTAAACAAACCCAATTTTTTAAAATCTTCGTTCACTGGTCATGCTTTCTAGACGTTTAATCATTTTTGTTGCTCTTCTCTGCACTTTCTCCAGTTTTTCCTTATCTTTCTTGAAATGGGGTGCCCAGAACTGGATAAAATACTCCAGATTAGGCCTAATCATCATGGAGTAGAGCAGAAGAATTACTTCTCGTGTCTTGCTTATAACACTACTGCTAATATATCCCAGAATGATGATTTTTTTTTTGCAACACTGTTACCTCATATTTAGCTTGTGGTCCACTATGACCCCCAGAACCTTTTCTGCAGCACTCCTTCCTAGGCAGTCATTTTCTATTTTGTACGTGTGAAACTGGTTATTTCTTCCTAAGCAGAGTACTTTGCATTTGTCCTGATTGAATTGCAACCTATTTACTTCAGATAATTTCTCCAGTTTGTCTAGACCATTTTGAATTTTAATCCTATCCTTCAAAGCACGCAACCCCTCTAAGCTTGGTATCATCCACAAACTTTATGAGTGTAGTCTCTAAGCCATTATCTAAATCACTGATGACAATATTCAACTAAAACTCATCCAGAACTGATCCCTGAAGGGCCCACTCAATATGCCCTTCCAGCTTGACTGCAAACCACTGATATCTACTCTTTGGGAAGGGTTTTCCAACACATTATGCACCTACCATATAGCAGCTCCATCTAGGATGTATTTCCCCTAGATTGTTTATGAGAAGGTAGTGCAAGAGAGTATCCAAACCCTTACTAAAAATCAAGATATATGATACCTGCTGCTTCCACCTATGAACAAGGCTTGTTACCCTGTCAAAGAAAGCTATTAGGTTGGTTTGACACAATTTGTTCTTGACAAATCCATGCTGAATGTTACTTATCACCTTATTGTCTTCTAGGTGATTGCAAATCGATTGCTTAATTATTTGCTCCATTATCTGTCCGGGTACTGAATTGCAGCTGACTCATCTGTAATTCTCCAAGTTGTCCTTATATCCTTTTTATAGACAGACATTATATTTGCCCTTTCCCAATCCTCTGGAATCTCCCCCATCTTCCATGACTTTTTGTACATAAGCAGTAATGGCTCAGATATCTCCTCTGTCAGCTCCTTGAGTATTCTAGGATGTATTTCATCAGGCCCTGGTGACTTGAAGACATCTATCTTTTCTAAATAATTTTTAACAAATTCTTTCCCTATTTTAGCCTTAAACCTACCTCATTTTCACTGTCATTCATTATGTTAGACATCCAATTACTACTAAGAAAATTGAAATAAAGTCATTAAACACTTCTGCCAATTAGCCCACATCACAGAGAGACAAAACAACTTTATTGGGTTCCCTGAAGTTTCAGATCAGCACCACAAGCCCCTCTCCTGTTTACAGGAAAGTGACATCACACTCTGCTTATCCAACCGCCAGACCGGATCGTTCTACCATCTGTTTCCCCCAGCACGTGTAGTATGGCTCGGTGCAGGGTAAAGGCAGGCAACAGAGACAAGGATGATAAAAAAAAAATTGTAATCTTTCAAGGGAGAAGACAACTGTTGTGACTAACTTTTCCTCAGACAACTATAGTCTTCACTTCCCTTTCCTGAACCTAATTCTCCCTTCACCTCAACCCCCCAAATCCTCCCATTCCATGCAGTTCCTGTGTGCAAGGGAGTGGGAAGAAGCACTGAAACTATGAACTCCTCCAAGGGACAAGAGACAGCTGTCATTAACTTCAGACAAACAGCTATGAAATTTTCTACAACTGTCCCATCCCCAACTGGGACCTTTCTAAATCTGCTCCCTGGTGTGTGAGGCCCCAGATCATCACTTTCTCCATGCTGGCTGAGAAAAGCAGACAGTGGGGCAAAATTATTTTTGTTAATAATCTGTTTCTCAGACATAGCTTCTGCCAAATGCGTAACAGAGGTTCACTGGTAGTCAATAAAATTGCTGATTTGTATCCATGTCTTCCTTGGGGGCCATTTATGGGTTGGAGGGCCAGGAGGGGGAGGGAAATGTAGCAAAAGGGAGAGGGTACTATCAGGGAGGGTAAGGATTTATTATAAACTTACCAGCCTCTGGTTCTGGTTCCTGCCCAGCTCAGGGTCCTCCTGGAGCTCACCAGGAGGGCTTTCCCAATTGTTTCTCCAGGCAGAGTTGCAGAATCACATACTCCTTGTCCTTCAGGGTGTCCTCTGCAGTTCCCTGCTGCCTCCTTGCCCTGGCTCTCATCAGCATCCCATCACATGATAAGGCCAGCAGGATTGAGGTGGGAGTTCTGAGCCACTTGAGGTTCTGCACTGAGTGCCTTTGACAGCACCTGGTCCAGATCATCATAGAGGGCCACGGACAATGATCGCTCCTGGAGCAACTGCTGGTGTCTTTTGCCTGCCAGAACAGTAACCTCGAGTGCCTGATGCATTCCTAGCACTGGATCAGAGTCCAGCGAATATCCACATGCTCCAGCCTCTGTGAAGTTTCCTGGTAAAGGCGTATGTTCCTGCCACTTCTGGAGAAGTCATGGAGGACAGTGTTCTCCAGCCACACACTGATCAGCACCCCCATGTGGTCAGTAGGCCAGGCAGCTCTTGGAGCAAGATCCATGTTTACCTGTATTGATCAAAGGAGTGCAGCGGAAAACTGTCCTGATGTAGAAAGCTGTTCAAGCTACTGTCAGTGAAAACAGGAGGACAAGGACTTTACAGATTGGTAAACTCACGCTACCCTCATGCTATCTTTAGTGAGCTAGGCTTCTGCCTACCCAAGTTAAGAAGCATGCTCCTAGCTGCAGTGTAGATGTATTCTAAGACACGTGTGTCCTGTTTTTGTAGATTCCCTTTTGTATCACACTGTTTGATCCTCCTCCCTAATCAACCACCACACCTTGCTTTAGTACTACTGTCTGTGGTTATGTCTACACTGCAGCTGGAGCATGCTTCCCAGCTTGAGTAGACAGATACACACCAGTTCTGTTCAGACTAGTGTGCTAAGAATACCATTGTAGCTGGGGGTAGCACCAGCTCAAATTAACCACCCGAATATGTATCCAGAGGGGGAAAAGGGGGGGATGAAGTGGTTTTGTACTTGGATGGTTAGCCTGACTAGCCACCTGCGCCACTCTTGGCGACACTGCTATTTTTGGCTTGCTAGCTTGAGCAGAGCTAGTGTGCATCTGTCTACCCACGCTGGGAAGTACCCTTCCAGCTGAAGTCCAGATGTTCCCTATACAGCTCTACTGCCATTAGCACAGTGGATGTGATCCTGGACCAACTCACCCCCCGGCCCTGAGAGAATGAGCTGCTTCAGGTACAAAGTTCTCATCCTCCTTAGCTTTCCTGGAAGCTGCTGTTACTATTCTGGGTAAGCTTAAAGTAGCCCACGTCTGGTGAGCCCCTGAGTGGCGCTTCTTTGAGCATATTCTACAAACACGTACATGTTTTCCGGCTGAGATTTACAGGGGTCTTCAAAATACCACCGACGGATGTTCATTTGCCAAATCCAATCTCAAAATTCATTCCTTCTCTCAGAGAGAAAGAAAAAAATGTATACAGAAAGACACTTAGTTGATATTGTGTACATTATTTTAAAACCAGTGAGTTCACAGCGTCCTTTTAAGCTAAACAACAATGGAGATTAAAGTCACATGGGAGAAATCCTATATTAAGGCAGCTCTCACTAAATATAGATCCCTAATCCTTTGCTAAAAAAATTGAAACTAAAACATTAAAACACTGTAGAAATCTTTCCTGATTCCACCCCTTCTCTTCTCGGCAGCTCATTAAGATTACTCATTAGAAACAGAAAATGTCTAAAATATTTTAATTGTTGGGTAATCACCTTACAACTACAAACATATTGGCTCATCACTCATGCTCATGTCACTACAAAGAACATTATTCCCAAGAACGCAAATCAAGTAAAGAATTCACCAGCTGTTGTCCCTGAATTTTTTCACCAGATGGCAGCAGGAAGACAATATAGCTAACGGGAAATGAGAGTTGAATGTTGAACCAACAAGAGGTCTAACTGCTGGATTTAATTTTGTTTAAACTGCCTTGAATGATTACAATACAGACCAAAAGTAAGAGGTGGAAAATTTTCAATCGACTCTTGTTCTCAACTGTGATTTCTTGGAACAGATGACAGAGTAGATGAAGACAATCTTCCAGAAAAAAAAAATCTTATAAGGTCTTCTGCATAGCTTTAGAACCTCTAGATTAATTCCTTTCTTAGTTCCCAAGGAACCACGGCAGCCTGAAGAAGTGACAACAGTAGTGGACAAATCACTAGTGAGAACTCCAATACTGGAACATATTTTCAAAATTCTTTAACTTGTTGTCTGCTCAAGCTACCTGGACTCTGAAACCGCCATGACCAAAGTCACTTATTAAATCAAAGAGAATTTGTTTTTGTCTTCATTCTTCTGTTTTCATTACAGTTGATTACTCTTTCCTCTCCGACCTCTGCATTCTTCACTTCACTGATTTTGTATATTCTTGTTCCTCACCCTATCTTGTGGACTATTCCTTTAGTATCTCTTACAATGGTTCCTCATCTTCCTTTCCCAGCTCTTGGAATGTCTCATGGCTTAGTCCTCTAACTCTCCTTTTTCAGGATGACCCCATCCACTCCTGCTATTTCCACCATCCTCTTCACATGGATGATTCCCTATTTTACCTCCCAACTTCCTTCTCCTCTCAGTCCATTCTGACATCTCCAAATGCATCGTATACATCTCATCTTGGATGTTGATCCATCATCTCAAGCCTTTCAAAAACTTATCTTTCTTCCTTCTCTAACTCCAGGAAAAACTACACTTTGTTTCATGTCTCCCAGGCTCACTACTGTGGTCACATTTGGCTTTTCACCTGCTTTCCCTAATATCTAAACTTTCTCCGTATTGTCTATTACATCATATCATTTCTTCCTCTTTAATATGACCAAAAATCACCACCCTTTCCTCACTAAAATCATTTTCCATGCACTTCCCACATTTCACTATGGTAATCCTCTTCACACTGGCTTTCACTGCTTATAATTTCTTTCCCTTCTAATATATCAAAAATGCCCCTGCTAGACCCTCTTCCTCATCAATCCAGGGGTGGGCAAACTACAGCCCAGGGCCACATCGGCCCTTCAGCCATTTTAATCTGTCCCTCAAGCTTCTGCCAGGGAGCAAGATCCAGGGCTAGTCCCACTCTGGCACTCCAGCCAGGGAGCAGGGTTGGGCGCTTGCCCCACTCTGTGAGTGCCATGGCTCTGAGCAGTTTTCAGAAACAGCAGCATGTCCTCCCTCCAGCTCCTACATGTAGGGGCAGCCAGAGGGCTCCACTCACTTCATGTGCCCAAAGTACCGCCCCCCGCAGCTCCCATTGGCTGGGAACTAAGGCCAATGAGAGTTGCAGGGTCAGCACCTGCAGATGGGGGCAGCCCATAGAGCCACCTGGCTATGCCACTGCGTAGAAGCGGGAGTGGTGACATATCACTGCTTGCAGGAGCTGCTTGAGGCAAGCACGGCCTGGAGCCTGCACCCCTGACCCCTTTCCGAGGGCCACATTGGGGTTGCAAAACTATACGGAGGGCCTGGTAGGGAAGGCTGTGCCTCCCCAAACAGTCTGGCCCTGCCCCTCCCACTTCCCATCCTTTACTGTTCCCTCAGAATCCCCATCCAACCCACCCCGCTCCTTGACCCCTAACTGCCCCTCCTGAGATCCCCTCCCCAGGATCCAATCCCTATCAACTCCCCCCGCTCCCTGTCCCCTGGTTGCCCCAACCCCTATCCACACCCCAGCCCCCTGACAGGCCCCCTGGGACTCCCATGGCTATCCAAACCCCCGTCCCAGTTCCCCATCCCGACTGCTCCGACCCTGAACCTCAGCCCCATCCAACTGTTCCCTGCTCCCTGATTGCTGCCCAGGATTCCCTGCCCCTTATTCAACTCCCCGGCCCGCTCAGAGCACCATGTCTGGCAGCCACGCTGCCCGAAGCCAGACACGCAGCCGCGCTGCCCCACAAGAGCACGCAGCTCTGCCGCCCAAAGCACTGCCCGCATGGCAGCGAAGCTGTGGGGGAGAAGGGGACAACAGGAGAGGGACCGGGGGCTAGCCTCCCCGGCTGGGAGCTATGGGGCTGTGCAGGACGGTCCCGCAGGCTGCATGCGGCCCACAGGCCGTAGTTTGCCCTCTGATCTGGCACCTTTTCTCTTCAGATTCTTCCATTAAAGCTTTCTTCCTCCAGGAATGCTTCCTATCTTTGTTATCTCTTCAGTAAATCCCCACATCCAACAGACACATGTGCCTGAATTATTGTCTCGTCTAGATTTGTGTCTTCTTAGATTGTATAAACTCCTTAGGACACCTAACATGCTTTTATTTACAGTATGTTTGTAAAGCACTGTGTCTGCCTAGGGTGCTATATTAGTCAAGTTTAATAAATGCAGACCCAAATATTTTGGTGGGCTCAATGAACTGTGGCAAAATATCTCCCTTAGTTCACACAGCTGCAGCTGAGGTCTGCCTTTACTAAGGGCTGTGTATAAATACTACAAACAAATCTTATATGCAACACCTTAAATTAAGCAGATTTAGATTATATCTTCATTTTTATCTTATAGTTCTATCCAGTATTGTGCAAATCTTGACCAAGCAGGATCACAAATAGACACCTTCCACCAGATGCAACTGCTGTTTTTTAAACTCTAAAATTACGTGCAATCTTTGTTAAAATAACAGGATATATACACAGCGCATCACAGCTCCCTTCAATTAAATACCATTTTGACCTTTTCCTGGAATTCTGAGTCCCACCAAAACCGGCACTTTTTATGCTGAGTTTCCACTTGAAGTCTATTTATGTCACTCTGGTTGCAGTATTGGTCAGGATCATAAAGAAAAGCAGTAAGCTTGCAGACACATGGATACCACATGAGTTGGTAAGGTCTTGAAAACAAACAGCTTTTCAAAATGAACATACAAGTAGCTTCTCTTCTTCCCACTAGTCCCATTTCTTTATAAAAATAAGCTAACATAATAACCAAGAGAAAGTGAACAAAATAATCTGCAAAAAGCACATAATCAGAGTAGATACAAGACAACTTTTATTTTTAATGATTTTTTTTAAATACTGGAGAAAGAATCAAGTTGAAAAAAAATAAGATAGGGAAGGAGTCTCCAATTAATAGCCTGGAATATTTTGTTCAGTTTCACCCAATGGTGAATGAAGGGAAGTAGGTAAATTATAGTGGACAAACTCTGGTTTGTGGAGTTTATTTTTAGCTAAATAATATCTTCATTTTTTAAGAGTAAAAATAAAGTCCTGAATCAGTATATAAAAACTCACTGAGAGCCAGTCTGAGGGCTTGTCTACACTTACTAGGGTTTCCAGTTGCAGCAATCAATGTATCAGCTGTCAATTTAGTGGGTCTAGTGTAGACCTGCTACAATGACCACCGATTGCTCTCTTGTCAACTCCTATACTCCACCTGAACGAGAAGCACAAGGGGAGTCGACAGGAGAGCATCTTCAGTCGACATCGCATAGTGTGGCCCCCGTGGTAAGTAGATGTAAGTACGTAACTGAAGTTGCATAACTTAGATCAACCTTCCCCCGTAGACAAGACCTGAGAATGAGCACAGATGAGAAGGGACAGTATGACTTTATGTGGTGTTTGAAGAGAAGGTAAGAATTATTTTGTGGGCTTATGTGTTGGCTTCTTAAAATATTTCTGAACATCCTATGTGGGTTAAAGGATTACCCAAGTCTTGTTTTGGTGAGGTTAACTGCCACTGGTACTTAAAGTTCTCCTGGAATTACACAACAATAAAATTAGCCCTGTTAAAGCCTTTTGTTCCTAAGAATGAGCTCTCAGGTACTATGGTACATCTTTAGATCTTACTGTTTCCATTCACAACCGATTTTCAACACTGCAAAATAGTAAAGTTTAGCTCTTTTTTTGGATATATTTACTAATTTTAAAATATTTATATTAAAAAACCCTCATCAAATTTTGCATCGCCATAGTTACCAAAAACTGGTTATTAAATACGTGCATGTGATTATGGTTATGATTTTAACAACACTAATAAAGGTTAGTATTAAGATTTTTAAACATCTAGTATTTTTAAAACTTTGTATGAAATTTCTTGACTTTTAAAAAAATTCAGATTTATCTCCTAATGACCTTGTGCTCTCATTGTTGTTCTTTAAATATTAATCAGTATAGATTACGGTAGAGAAAAGTCCACAACAAATAGCAGTAATTAACATGGCATTTTGTACCAACTTTACAGTAACAGTTGACAAACAAAAGGATAAAAATTCTTGCAGCATCTTATAGACTAACAGATGTTTAGGAGCATAAGCTTTCGTGGGTGAAGACCCACTTCATCAGATGAATTCATCTGACAGAGTGGGTCTTTGCCCATGAAAGCTTATGCTCCTAAACATCTGTTAGTCTATAAGGCGCTACAAGACTTTTAGTCTGGATCTGTAAAAGCGACGAACACAGCTACCCCTCCGATACTAAATAAAAGGATGATAATCTATGAACTATATTCAAATGTTTGAGAGCCAGATTTCAAAGTGAATGGAGACAAACCAGTAGGGTTAAAAGAGAGAAAAATATATTCAAAGGTCTAACTGAAGCTTTTCTACACAAGTGTATTAACTTCTGCAGAATGTGAGCTTTCATTTAAAAATAACACTAGATTTCTAGCCAAATGTAAACAGACTATAAATCAATCCAATTCCTTTGCTGCTCACAGCTTTCCCAAACAGCAGCTTAGTAGATACTGAACAGTCATGTCTTTTTCCACTGCTGCTATCATACCCTGTGGACAGTAGTGAAACTGGCAAAAATCAAGTTGGTTTTACTTTGCTACAGCTTGGAAACACAGGTAGAAACAGTAGAATCAAACACTGGAGCTACTCACAAGAGGACCACCACTTAAAAATGGAGACTGGGAAAGGAGTAGAAGAAAAAAAACTTTGCAGCAGCCAACAGGCTGGCAAAGAGACTAGAGTAACAGCAACACACCTCATCCCTCTCATATTAGCCACGAGACTCTAGCGTGGAACAGTGAAAACAAGAAAAGGCTAAAATACAGATATTTTAAAAGGAAGCAACAGTAAAATACTGCACTTTCTAACAGCATTAGGAGTTTTCTTTACCACTGCTATGAACAGCAATTCTATCCTAGCTTCTGCATTTGAATATTCACAGATCCTCGTATATTCCGTTCTCATGTAAAGGAACAAAGTCTATCCAAAAACATTATTCAAAGAAAAAATAGTGATAGAAAGTTACACGACAAGCTTTATACCATTGGACCTAAATCAGTTTGTATACAGTACTTGCATGGGAAACTACTGTTTGTCAGGGTTTATTTTTCAGGGTTATTTTTAGCATTTTTTGAGTTTTATGTAGATGTCCAAAAATCAGGTTTCTTTGGGGCTCTTTTGTGTGTATGTACTGTAATAAATAATCTCTTTGTAATGTTTCCCAGTGCACTTTAGCATCATACCGTTTCAAACAGAACTATGCTAAAGTGTGCTAGGGAACCAACTGAATCGACATGGGCCAACTAATGCACAACATGTTTGTCTGCTTAACCCCACATCCCTATAGTCTACATTACTGCTCCACGTAGACTGACCTTTAGATACAAAATAACCTTTTCTAGTGTTTATCCAATAAAAACTAGAAAAACACCAGTTTCATATTTTTTTACACTTTTTTAAACACTTTTATCAGTGTCTTGTCTATTAAAACTGAAAATCTGAAGCCATATTTGCAATTAATGAAGGACAATACAGAAACAGCCACTAAGGAATCTATCAATCACATAGGCCAGGGGTGGGCAAACCTTTCGGCCCAACAGCCACATCTAGGTGGGGAAATTGCATGCGGGGCCATGAATGTAGGACTGGGGCAGGAGGTTGGGGTGTGGGAAGGAGTGCAGGGTGTGGCAGGGGGTTGGGGTGCGAGGTGCAGGAGAGGTTCAGGGTGTGGGCTCCAGCCCAGTGCCGCTTATCTTGAGCGGCTCCAGGGTGGCAGCGGTGCACAGCAAGGCTATGGCAGGGTCCCTGTCTGCCGTGGCCCTGCGCCACTCCCAGAAGCAGCCAGCACCATATTCCTGCAGCCCCTGGGATATGGGAGGCCAGAAGGCTCCACGTGCTGCACTCGCCTCTGGGTACCTCCCCCGAAAGCTCCCATTGGCCACTGTTCCCCATTCCTGAGCAATGGGAGCTGTGGGGGGCAGTCCCTGAAGGTGAGGGCAGCACGCACGGAGCCCTCCTCCCCCCCGCAATCTCCCAGGGGCTGCAGAAATGTGGTGCTAGGTGCTTCCGGGAGCAGCGCGGGACCAGGGCAGGCAGGGACTCAGCCTCGTGGTGCCCCAGGGGTGGCAAAGGCAATCTCGCAGCCCATAGTTTGCCCACTCCATTACATGAACATATAGTGTAGCAGTCTTCATGCCACAATTTCCAAGAATCAGAGGGGTAGCCATGTTAGTCTGGAATTGGAGAAGTGACAAAGAGTCCTGTGGCACCTTAAAGACCCTGGATACTTCCACTGCATGCATCCGACGAAGTGGGTATTAGCCCATGAAAGCTTATGCTCTAATTCTTTAGTTAGTCTTTAAGGTGCCACAGGACTCTTTGTCACTTCTACAATTTCCAAGGGCTTTGCAACATTAGTTAAAACTCACAGCCTCTCTGTATAGTCCTCATTTTACAAATCTGTAGAGTGGGTCATGGAGAAGTGCCACTACTAGGGAAGTCTGGATACGAATTGCATGGGTAAAAGGAAAACAAACAGTTCTGACCTACAGTCATCCGATCAAACGACTAGACCAAGCACCTGGCTGCCAATTAGGATGTAGATTTGTTGTTACTGATTTTCAACCAGCTGGCCAAAAAACCCACACAAACAACAAGTATTCTAAACCAAAACCAACTGTAAACAAACATACCATTCTCAAGCCACGGTTCTTAGCAGCATGCATTTAGCGCTAGAACATATCATGGAAAAATCACTTAATTAATGTTCTTACAGTTTTCAAACTAAGTTCAGGATTTGAAACTAAATCCCCTACTGTGACATACTATAGGATTTACAAAGGTAGCACTTTCAAATCACTTATTTATAGTCTATGCTTGCCAAAAATGTAAAGAAAATAACTGAATATCTGCAGTGTATGAGTGCAGCTATTCACTTACATTTTCAGTTAGCAAAAGACATTCTCATGCCCCTCTCTCTTTCATTGAGGACTGTATTGGCAGAAAGTAAAAAATGAGTAACTACCCAGTACAAAACTTTTTGTTATTAGCATAATTGCATGTGGCTTTTCAACAAAAATTTGAAAATGCAAATATTCAGTTGTCAGAATCCATTGTCACACACACTCTGCTGCTTGCATAACCCATATGTTATGTGCACTGCAGTAAGTCTAAAATGAAGGATAATGATAAGAATATTGGCAAGACACAAAGAAAAATAAATAAAACAATCAATTCCCAGTCACATTAGTAGTAATCTTGTTCCCTTTCTTAACACTAGACTAATTTTACATGAATATTAATAAATGCAAAACATTAATGCCTTTTCTAAGCATATTACTCTCTTAGCCATCCAATGATCTCTAATATAAAAAGCAGAAAACTACTTATTACTAACAAATATGTTTTTTTACAACTCTGATAACACTCAGTTTTTATTTTTAAAGCTCTTATACCAGCTCAAACAGGAAACCAACCCCCTGAAGTTACCAATGATTTTTCCTTACTAGAAATAATCATTTTCTTGCATTTTAGGTCATGCAAATGAGAACCAATATATTTGTCAGAATTTCAGAAATTGTTTTAGTTGTGTAGAAAATTATTCTGAATGGAATTATAACATCCATCTCACTTACGGCACTGAGTTTCTTGAAGTCAAATATAGATAGATTGCTGTGATTTCTCTAAATTCTATATTTTCTGGGGTATGGACCACTGTATATCAAACTATTTTATACACTGCCTTTTAACAAACAGATAAATAAAAACGCATTTTGATGACAGGAATGAAAAATGCACATAGCTAATAATAGTTTACAGTGTGTGTGCATCCACAGTGATATACACATGCTCACTCTCTCTTTATAAGTCCTACTCCTTCCCAGGAGAATCTCTTACAAAAAAAAAAAAAAAAAAATCATAAAACCACAACTCCTCAGTGATTCTCATCTTTGTCCACAATCCAACTCTGCAAGGAAATCTAGCCAAATGTAATTCTAATACAATAATTGCCAGTATGTATTTCCCACAATTCTACTTAACAGACTTATGGATTGATACATACATATGAATCCAAAAATATGAATCTTCACTTTATTCCCACCCTAGTGAAATCCTAATTTGTTTCCAATTTAACTTACATTTTAACCAAATCATACTTCCAGATTTAAGGATATTCGCTTCTCTGAGTAATCAATGTGTTAACACCAACAGTTTAATCCATTACATTGTATTATTAACATCACACACACTAATACTCAGCAAGGAGCAAAAATAAATGATTCTCTCTCTCTTAGGCACAATTTCAAATTCATGATGATCCTGTAATTTCTTTATTGTAGTTTTCAATTGTTTAGAAAAGCTAAGGGATACCAGACGTGATATTGAGAAATAGTGTAAATAAAGTTTATTTGCTCTTTCTTCATAGATAGGAGGGTAGAGAATACAGAACTCTGAAATTTTTTTAAAAATACCATTGTTGTTTATGATATATCCATAAGAATTCCCTCTAGGCTGAATATTAGAACATGTCAATGTCATGCAGCTGCGAAAAAAGGCTAATACGATTCTTGGGGGTATTGACAGGAATGTTGTATATAAGGCCTTGTCTACACTACCAGCTGGATCAACGGGTAGAGATTGATCTGTTGGGGATGATTTATTGCATGTCGTCAGGACACAATAAATCGGTCCCCAAAGTCAACTCCAGAACTCCAGCTCGCCAAAAGGCACAAGCTGGTGTCGACGGGAGAGCCCGCCGCCGACCGCTGCCGCCATGAGAATGGCAGGTAAGTCGACTTAAGATGCGTCTACTTCAGCAACTTTATTCACGTAGCAGAAGTTGTGCATCTTAGGTCAACCCTCCCCACTAGTGTAGACCAGACCTAAGACATAGGAGGTAACTATCCCACTGTACTCAGCACTGCCGAGGCTCAGCTGGAATAATGTGTCCATTTCAGGGCACCACAATTTAGGAAGGATGTGGATAAACTGGAAAGAGCCCAGAGAAGAGCAATGAAAATGAAGAGTGGCTTAGCAAACCTGACCTATTAGGCAAGCTTGAAAAAATAGGGCATGTTTAGTCTTAAGACTGAGGGGTGACCTGATAACAGTCTTCCAATATGTGAAGGGCTGTTATAAAGAAGACAGTAATCAAATGTTCTCCATGTCCACTGAACGTAGGACAAGAACTATAAGAGTAGTTAAGCTCCGAAATAAGCTTCCAAGGGAGGTCATGTCTACCGTCCTCATCTCTGAAAGCTTTTACAAAGAAGATACCTTTCAGAGAAGAGATTAAAATATGTTTGAATTTTTTGTCCAGTCTAGTAAATTATGAAGAAGGGCTGAGCAGAAGTTACTGTATAAATCAGAGCCATCAATTACCAATGACTTAAGACCAAATTCTGCTTTAAGTTACATATATGTAATCTGATTTATGCATGAGGACTCATCTCTGTACGGAGCCACATTAACTTCAAGAGGAGGCTGCACAGGTGTAAGTATTCCCTTTTATTGTCTACAACAGAGTGGCACAAGCATAACTGAGAGCAGATGAGCAGATTTTCATTCTCACATTTAATTCACATTTTCATGTGTAATCTACAGAGAAGAATACCCCTGATTTACAAAACTACTTACATTAACACCAACTAGCACGCTGAATTTGAAATGCAGAATTAAGAGCAAAATACAGGCAGCATCGTTCACCAAAACTTGGCAAAATAATCCATTAAGACCTGTACAATGTGCTATTGCAGGAGAAAGAACAAGTCGTCTTCAGGTATTGGTGGTGAAACATCCTTAAATACACTAAGTGTGTGTATGCAAGGCCAAGGACACTTTTTTCTTGGTGAGAATGAATAGTGTTTTTGTCAGTATTCAGATTAAGGTAGTAAGTCGTTTATGGAGCAAATTAAAATTAGCATCTTACTCACTATTCTTGTTTGTACTCCAGTAGCACTCACAATATGCTAGGCACTGTTATATGCATAAAAGGAAAGACACAGTCTTGCACCAAATCACTTACAATCTGTGACCACAGTCTTGTAAACATTTATTCATGGGCTTCATTTTAAATCATTCATGTGTCTAAATTAGCACAGATACCTTGATCTGCAAATATTGGCTAAGAAGATATGAAACAAAGGATATAGGAGAGCGATACACTCAACACATCTTTATATGGATATATTATTAAATAAATACAATTTTGTAACTATATATTATGTAATAAATACATGAATTATGCCTCGCCTCTTCAACCCTACCCATTATTAGTTGGGTAATATATTGTAGGAGTCATGGAAGTAGTAGATCTGGAAGAGGGATTTGTAGGAGAAAGTGGACCTTACAGATCAGATGAAGGCCTTATGGAAGGAACATAATTAAGGCAGTAAAAGGACCAGTCACACTGCAGATCTTCATTCATTACATGGGTTTTGCACAAAACCCAGTTTTCCTTACTGTACACTATACAAAGTGTGATAGACAGTGGCAGCGTGAGCTTTTTTGCCGCTTTAGATGGTGAAGCCAAAATGCTTCTGAAATGCTGCCAAGGAGGGGAGGAGCACCACCCCCGCAGGCAGTTCACCAGCCCTGGGATAGATGTCACCTAGTGCTTGCGCCGGCCCTGGTGATAGATGTCTCTTTTTCAGAGGGGATTAGAAAGGTTTTCTATGTTCTGCTTGCAACCTGATATTTTTACATATTGTGCAGCTTCAGAGTTGTACTGAAAAAGCAGCTGCTATACTATGTTCAAATAGAACTGCTGAAGCTCCCAAAATCTGGATGGCAGTTCTTGACACTTCATAGTCACATCACAAATCAGAACACTTAGTAAAACCACTAAACTCTCTGTGGCACTGGAGTTTCAAGGCCAAAGGCTATCCATGTGTTTTAGTGATGCTGCCACAAGTGCCAATCAGCACTGCACCTTGCTGACAAGAATGCAAGCCCGGGAAAGAATGCAAATATTATAAGCAATGTTATAAGAATGCAAATGTTATGTGGAAAAAAAAGAGCATGCGGACAATCATCATTCTACCACGACTGAAATAGTATTTATTTAAAATTTTCCATTTCTTGCAAATAACTGGTAATAAGAATTAGAACGTCACCACTCATAGAGAATAGATTTATACGAAAGATCTATGAGAACATCCAAATTTCCCCCTGCAAATATTGTGCCCTATATGGGACTTTATAGGTAAACAGAGAACCCAGCTGTTATAAGTATTGTTTTTATGGAAACTCTCTCTATAATAGTGTCTAATATTTACATAAAATTGAGTTAAAAAAATAGTGCATCATTAAGGCAGAAATTTTTTACTAACTGCAAAATAGTGAGATTTATCACAAGTGTATTTAATTTACTTCCCATCAATACATATTTCTAAAAAGGTTTATTGTGCTAATGATGGTGCCATTCTCTGCATTTTTACATTCACAAGAGTGATAATATTTATCCATATATAAAAGTATACTGTAAATTAACAGAACTGTAGTCGAGTAGATTTATAAAATATTATAATTGTTCTACAATTGCAATACTAACACACTTGAATAATCAATGTATGATTGTATATGATCCTGCTTAATTTTGCCCAAACAAGTGGGATCATACCGTTTCTTAGCATCACCAAAGGCAGTTTACTAGGCAAGCTAATAACTGTATGTTGATATAATTCTTTTTGGAGCAGAAATAAATAAATAGATACATGGAAATTACGTTAACTGCCATGGGCTTTTCACTGCTTTTATGACATGAACTATGCCATACATTTCCTTGGCATTGCTCAACAGTACTTGAGAGCTGGCTTAGGGATTTCCCGCAGTCCCCTCTCCCCCGCAGCCTCAGCGTACCATGCCGCCAGCACTCTGGTCAGCCACTTCTGCCGGGCAGCGTGGCTGCCTCTGGCTGGGTGGTGGGGCTGCGAGATCCTGCTGTTCTGAGCAGCATAGTAAGGGGCGGAGGGAGGGTTGGATAAGAGCAAGAGGTCCCGGGGGAAGGGAGCAGGAGGCAACTGGATGGGGTGGAGTTTCTTGGGAGGGTTGGTCAGGGATGGGGAACAGTGGGTGTCAGATGAGCGTAGGAATCTCGGGGGGAGGATGTCAGGGGGCGGGAGTGTGGATCAAGGCAGTCAGGGGACGGGGGGGGAGGGGTGTTGGATAAGTGTGGAAGTCCCAGGGGGCAGTTAGGGGCAGGGGTCCTGGGAGAGGGCAATCAGGGGACAAGGAATGAGGGGGTTGGATGGCTTAGGGTTTCTGAAGGAGGCAGGAAGCAAGAGGGCTGTTTGGGGAGGCACAGCCTTTCCTACCCAGCCTCCATACACAGTTTCTCAGTGCCGATGTGGCCCTCAGGCCAAAAAGTTTGCCCACCCATGTCCTAGCTGCTGTGCAGGCACACCCTAAAAGGCACTCCAGAAGATTGTGATGCTCAGATAATCTTCCCATTAATCTCTGCTTTAATCAGTAACAACCAAATTAATACACTAACATTTACAGCAATTTTTACATCATTTCACTCTACTACTGATGTATCAGGTTTAGTCTATAACAGCAGGCTTTGCACAGTGCAGTATAATGAAGTCAGTCAAAAAGGGGACAGGACTCCCCTCATCACCAATCAAAATCACCAGATTTAAAAGCTAACATTAGTCCTCTGTTTGACTCAGGCTGCATATAATAAACTGTCACAACGTGAACCAGAAATAATATAGTATCAATCAGGCTTTTATGTGCCAAGGGCCATATCCAGGAAGATGGCGAGCACCTAGAAACCCAAAGTTGAGAAGGCTCAGCGCTTCCCAGACATAACCTTTTGTGCATAATAGTATGATTATACAACAGCTTCCGGTTCACATTTTGACAAATTTATCATATGTAGTATTAGTCAAACAAAGTGGACTCTATTGATTTTGATTAGTGACTAGTGACTCATCTCCTACAGATGACTGACTTCATTACACGGCACTATAGATGAATTGTTGTTGAAGCATAAAAGCTGACATATTAACATGGTACAAAGTGAATTCAATAGGAGATGAGGATATTTGGCTCCTGGCAGCAACAGGCACTGTGTGTGAAATATTCTATAAGCAGAGCTGTGTGCAATTCTTGTGTAATAGGAACATGAGCTGAGGAGTATGGGGAGACAATATGAAATAAACTGGAGAAAGGCCTCAAGCAACTTGGGAAGGTGGCAGGGGGTTTCAAAGTAGCCTACACAGGTTAGCAGTCCAACTGTCTAAGAGACCATGGGAATTATTATACTAGTTTGTATTTCTGGCTATTTAATTACAGTTTTTATTGATATAGGAACACACTACTCAACTCACCTCTTTTAGAATTTACAGTAGAAATCCAGAGACTAGAGAATCAGTTCTTACATTCTAATCAGATAAACTGAATTTTCCTTGAATGTCAGGGCTCAAGTTTGTCTGGCAATATATAACTTTATGTTTGGGATTTACTATTAGCAGCTGTGGAACATATTCATACAAAGTTATTTGTTGATGTAAACACATGCCAAAAAATTTCAGGCAAATAAAGGTATTCTTACTGGATTTTGTAACAGATAATCCTGGAAAAAACAGGTTAGCTATAGGACAAGGATACATGGTTTTCATAAAGTTTTCAATATTTATAAAAAAAAAAATATTTTCTTTAGGTCTAAGAGTTCTGATGCAAATGTTCATCCATAACACCTTGCCAAAGAAGATGACAGTTACTACTATATATGTAATTCCAAAGTATCCTGGATTCATTCAGATAATTTTATTTCTGGGATGGGGTGGGGGGCAGGGAGAAAGTGAAACAGACTTCTATTTCACTCATCCACCCATCCACTTTTTACTTTTACTTTCACCTCACTCTGGAATCCTAGATATTGAGTAGAGCTGTCTGGAAGATGACTATTCACTTTTGTAGCAACCTTTGAAATTTGTTTTCATTTATCTTAATGAAAACAGTCCACTGAATATCTAGATCAGCATCTCTATAGCCTGGGGGTTAGGGTACTGGCCTGGCATGTATGGGACCCAGATTCCAAGTCCTCACTCTGCCTGATTCAGAGCAGTTTTTCATCCCTAATCACTGTGAGACAGAGCAGAGACTTGTATGTGGCCTTCCCCATCCCAGGCCAGTGCCCTAACCACAAGACTTCAGAGTCTCTCTAAACTTTTCCAGCAGAAATTTCATCAAAACTGACACATGTTGACAAAAAAGCATAGTTTGATAACATTTCATTTAGTTGAAAAAGTGTTCAGACTAGTTTTGATATCGAGGTGGAGCTGGGACTGCAAATAGTTTGCAGTGGGGTAAACCAGACAAAGGTTTAATGGCCTTAAAACATTTAATGTTTTAAGGCTATAAAATTAATTGCATTAAGGAAGAAAAGAGAAAAAAGAATCCTAAAAATTAATAAGACATTCAAGATCAAGAGGTCTGGGGATTTGTGGTGGGAGGAAGGGTATGTGCCTATGTTTAAATAATATTTGAGCGTTTCAAATGCAATTGCTTGTGTCATACTTAGACCTTCTGCTCTTGTCAACATAGATAATAAATCAGACTTTGTTGACACAGGTTTTTCATTAGAGAACACTTCCATATATAGATGATTCTGTAAATAAAGTATATTGGTGGGAAATAAGTCTTACAAATCACTTGTCAGTTTTATTAATCTACATAAAAATCATTTTGGAAAATATAATACAAAAGATTAAAAGTATTTTGCTCAATGTAATGCTCAATATCTGAGGGAATTTTTACTTCCTCAAGTGAAGTATAATGCAGGGGGTAAAACAGTCTGGCTATTTGTGTTTATTTTTCATAGAGGACTTTTGGATACCCTGGTGATGGCCAACATTATAAAAACAGACAGCAAGAGAGACACTTGTGTCTTTTACTCAAATGTTACATCTAAGAAGTCAAATTGACCATGTAACAAGCCTGAGGTTTTTCAACTCAGTGTCGTTCATCTCACATATTCCCTTTCCTTTGTTTGAAATATCTAAACACTGCATTTTTTTGTTTTGTTTTAGAAGTATAAATACAATCCGATCTGGCATGGACATTTAATACAAAGCCCTCAGAATGAAATCAGTAATATTATGAACCTAAAAATTGATATTACAAAGTTTTAAATTCCGCAAATCTCTATTTGTATATGCAAATCCCACGGACTTCAGTGGGACTCTAAATGAGAGTAAGGATGTGGACCCCTTTAAAAAATCAGGGTCTCAGACTTCAACTACTAGCATCATGTGTACATTCATATTCATGTATTGGTTCAAACATGATACACCTTTAAACCATGTACCAAAAAAAGTCTAAAAAATAGTGAATTTACACAAGCAAAGGTAATTAGAACAGTTTTGACTTTTAGAAGAGAAAAGAATGTACCACAGTATAAAGTTTGGGGGGCGAGTATGGGAGTGGGGCAGATAAGAACTAAATCAATGAAATTTGTTATCAGATCTAATTTGCATAAACTTTTACTTAATTTTATAGAGTTATTATAGTTATATTAGGAGGCAAGGTTTACAACAATTTCAGAATATACACAAACAAGTTCATTAACTGCAGGGAGCAGGAACTGGTATAGTTAATGATGAATTTGATATGCTATTAGATAATCTTCTAATCACATCATAGCATTCCTTTTTTACTTCATACAAAGAGAGCAATCAGTATCACAAGATGTTTCTACTCTCAAAAAAGGTTCATTCTTTCCATTGCAATATGTAGATTCAATGTCCTCTGGGCAAGAATTTAAAATTGTGAAGCAGTTTAAATAAGTGGATATTTATGGACATCTTTTCATTCACCTAAATCCTCCTACTTTATCTTAGATAAATATATACACATTTATTAATTAATGAAGCTGCGTTTTCTTTTCTCTATTTGAGATATCACAGAAGCTAAAAATCAGGAAAAACCGCGAGCAATTTGAACAAGTAAATAATAACACTCATCACCTCTCACCATTTCCTGTTCATTTTTGAAGATCGCTAACTAAACAAGTTTGGGTTTTTTTGCATCTGTGTTTTATGTACATTCTGTAACCTGTTGCAGATAAAAGCATGATCAATTAGTATACATTCATCACTGCTGGCTGGCCTACTTACAGCACTGACCACAGTCTGGAAGCAGTTCGCTCACCTGATCATAGATGATGATTGCAAAAACAGAAAACAAAGATGGCACTGATACTAGTAAGAGCTGACTGGAACATTTTGACAAAAATTAACTGTCAGAAAAAACCACACAAAAAACCCCTCTCACCTATTTCTTTTTCCATCTTCAAAAACCAACAGTGATTCCATGGACAGAAACCAAGAGTCATCCTTCTCTTCTTATTTAATCCATATTCAGGGAACCAATGGGAATTCTGTCTGAGTAAAGACTAAGAGCTATGTTCCCTGCCTGACCATAAAACAAGTGGAGAGGAAGAAACTAAACCAAAAACTCTGTACCCCTTACAAAGTCATTGATTTTACTCATTGTTTCATTACTGACTCATGGGGCCACCCAGGGTACTGAGATGGCAGAGAGGCTGAGAAGGCCAGCCAGAGCTATAGGAGCAATGAACCAGGAGGTTTGGCTCTCAGAATTCCTAGCCAGACATGCACAGGGACTCCACATCTAAGCAATAAACCAATACTGAACACTTCTGGAAAGATCACCCTGAAGGGTTACCACCACATATGGTTTTTGTCTCTGCAAATACTTAGTACTATGGACTTTGGTCTAGCTTGTCTAAGAATGTTTATGCTTCCTGTATTTATAAGAATTATAATAAAACAAATATTCTTTACGATTTGGGAATGATCAAGTATACTAAAACGCAAAGTAATACTGTGGAATGTATTTTTAGAGTATTGTTTCCATTCACAGCAACAGATGAAGCTTTAAACCAAAAGTGCAGGGACTTTAATATTTAATATTTTTTAATATTCCCTTTTTAAAGCATTTCCCCAAATTAGACAATTGTTGCAAGAACAGGCAGCAGTGGAAATGCTGAAATTGGGCCACCCTCCCACCCCAAAAATGGAGGTGGAGGGCGGAAATCAATACATTTACCTTCATTCAAATTCTATGTGCTATCCACACATGTTAAATTAACAAAATAGCTCTTCTACATGAAGGATAGAATCTCAGAGTTGGAAGGGACCTCAGAAGATCATCTAGTCCAACCCCCTACTCAAAGCAGGACCAATCCCATTTTTGCCCAATATCGCTAAATGGTCCCCTCAATGATTGAACTCTCAATCCTGGGTTTAGCAGGACAATTCTCAAACCGCTGAGCTATCCCTCTCCCCATACATGCAGGGTAGCAGCTCCAGCACTCTAGACCTCTATAAAGCATATGTGCATGTCCTTGTACATTCCTCTAAAGAAGTAGCAGGACTTCAGTGAAGAGGAGCAATCATGCCAATGCCCCCAATTAACAAATTCATGTGGACATTCCAGTAGTGGTCCCCCCAAGCAGCAAGGAAAGGACTTAATTGAACAGCCTGCCCAACCACTACACAGCATAAGAGGGGTATTTTCCAATGTACCCTCAATAAACACTTACAGAGCTAAGGTTAGCTCTGGTCAGTTCAGTACCCTACCTATGATTCTCTCCAGAACTACCACTGAGAGAGAATAGTCCTTCTGGTCCTTTTGCAGTCATCTACAGTAGATATTGTGAAAATCTTCCTTGAAGCACCTGCCTGCCACACAATATCCATATATTCCAAAATGTATAGGTTGCAAAAAGTTACTTTGCAGTAACATGGGAATAGAGAGCAGAGGTATAGAGAGCAGAGCCCCTTTAAAACCTTGTTGTAAGGCAGAGGAAGTGCTGGTTGTTCTGGGGATGAGGGAGGGGAAAGAGAGAGAGGAGGGGAGGGTGTGTCTCTGTAGCTCCGGGCAAGAGGGCCTACAAGGAGCAGGCCCACACCCTCATGTAGTGAAGCACCGAGAACCAGCCCAAAGCCCAGGAGGGACAGAAAAATCGACTAAGGATGTCCCAGGATGGGAGCCAGGAGGAGCAACATGCCAGGCACGAATCACCTGAGAAGGACAAAGCAGAACTGGACGCAGTATAACTGTTGCCCAGAAGTGTGTGGGACAGAGTGCTGAAGCTTGTAACTTTGCACTGGGAACGAGGAAGGCTGGAGCTAGTTAAGTGGGGAGACTATCGCTCTGTGTGCATTGACAAGGAGTGGCAGAAGAGGTTACCAGAGGGGTTTGTTACAGAAATTTTACTGGCATTGAAGCTGACCAGGAGCACCCAAGACTCTCTTCCCTGGACTCCTGAACTTTGAGTTTAGATGCATTACTTGGTATCTATCCTTTTATACTGTGGTACTATAGAATGCTTGAGGCCTTATGTTAGATCAAACCTGTTTTCCCAATCTTCTCCCCCTATTGTTTTTCTCCATCTATCCCTCTCTAAATATATATTTCCCTTTCCTAGATTTGTTGTACAATTCCAGCGTGTCTCTCTCTTTACTTAGGGTGACCAGCTGTCCTGATTTTATAGGGACAGTCCTGATTTTTGGTCCTTTTACTTATTTAGGCTCCTATTATCCCCCACCCCGTCCCGATTTTTCACATTTGCTGTCTGGTCACCCTATCTTTACTCCAAGGTTTTGGAACAGGAACTCAGGGGTGGAAGGCACTTTCCTTGCTATATTCCTACGTGTACCTTTTCTTTGCCAGAGTTGCCTTGATAGTAGGCTACACCTTAGCCACAAGAGTGCTCTAGTGACACAAAAGTATACAGGCCACACAAGGAACTCCAGGACAAGTCAGTTATCCTCAGAAATTTTCAGAAAATAAACAGGAATACATTTTTATTTGACATTTCAAGCAGTGCTAAACAATACCATGTCACAGCTGTGGCCTCATTTGGTTCCAGAGAACCTCCAATATTTCAGTTTCTCAGTGCCTCCATGTAAAATGAGAGGATAGCTCCAAATTTTAATCTCCTAATTCGATTTCTCTGATGCTTCATAATGTACAAAAATGTGAACAGAATAGTGAATTCACTACCTACTTCTGTAGTTTTCTCTAAAATAATCTTAAATCTCCATCTATCCCTCTGTAAATAAATATTTCCCAAAAATACTGCCTAGTACATATTTTACTAGGATCATAGCACATAGATTCCACTAAGAGGGGCGGAAGAACAGGTTTTTTATGTTGTTGTTACTTTCTGACTTTTTTTTTTTTTCGGTAAAGATCAAAAGTTATTCCACTGTGCATTCCAAGCTCCTTTCAAACTCACTCTTCGGCCTCTCAGCAGCATTACACTGTTGGTGCTCTCACATCTCTAGGAAGTGTGTTTGGTCACACAAGTGTAAATAAAAGGGTAAATTGTGAAATAAAAAACAAGGAAATATTTACTTTTCCCTTAGGGAGACTCATTGAGCATTAGCATCAAACAGCAGATACGTACAAAGCGAAGCAGCAAATACTCACAGTCTTCTAGGTCACATAAGGCTGGGGAGGGCACACAAACTGTCCAGAACAGTGGCCTATAACATTGCGCCAAGTGTCAGGTAAGCCTGCCTACCATGCAAGACAGTATTAAACGGTGGTTAAGGAGAATGGGAGGGAGAGTAACCACAGCCTGACGCCAGGGGTTTCAGAACCAATTATCTGGCTCTTTGGATTCATCTGCACTGCAATAAAAGACCCAAGGCAGGGCTGCGAGTGGCATAGGCCAGCTGATTCGGGCTTGCAAAGCTCAGGCTCCAGGGGCTAAAAATTGCAGTGTAGATATTTGGACTTGGGTTTGGAGACACCACAAGGGGCCTGAACACCTACAATGTAATTTTTAGCCCTTGCAACCTGAGCTTGAGTCAGCCAGCCCGGACCAGGCGTGGGTCTTCATTTAAGTACAGACATATCCTTTGCCTCCTTTAACTTCCTGTCCAGGGAAGTTAAAGGAGTCCATTTAGCTATTATCCCTTCACAAGCTATACAGCATGCTCAAGTCTGCAGCAACTCCCCAAGGCACCACCACCAAACAAAATGCAATGTCCCAAGTCCTCTTTGCACTTAGTATATGAGTCCTCTCCTATCCCCTGGTCCCATTAATAAAGAGGGGCAGTTCTGCCTTTTATAGTTTCAGAAGGTGAACGTTACTTTCACTGTCACTGTAAGGATGGTTCTCCCACCACGCTCTCCCGCTTCCTCATCCTTACAAATAAGGAAAGAAATCTTTGGCCCACTGGTTTTCTCACATCTTGCTTCATTTCACAACTGTCAGCCAGGGGGATGACTTCTATGGATGTCAATGCACTGACTAGTACATTTTGTTCCCTAGGAATAACTCACTCCTGTGTCCATTCCACTCATTCCCACAAGCCTTATGCCATACGGGGGAAAAAAAAAAAAAAAAGATGCATGCAGTCAGATTCCCCCAGGGAAGGAGGAAGGCTTAGTTACAGGAAAGATAAAAAGGTATATGCAAATTTTCCTGAGCGAGTGTACCTTAACACACACAGACTGACTGATTTGTTTTAAGAGATTTTTCCTAATCAAAACCATGATAGAGAATACACATAGCTTCATATTCTTGGAAATCTGTACAACAGCAATTACAATTCCTTTCCTAAGCAGAGTTGTATCTTCTTACTGCAAGGTCTTCCTCTTGTTCACATGCCTACATACAAAATATATTTTAAAATTTGTGTGCTGTTTTCTTTTTGCCTGAAAGAGAGTCTGGCTTGATAGCTTTTAAGAAAGAAAACAAAACATTTAAGCTGTGTTAAATAAGTAGTATTGCTATATAACAATCTCTTTTTTAAGAGATCTGTTTCTTTCAGCACTTGTACTAATTGTTACTGGCTTTATATTTAAAAAAAGACTTAAACAAACAAACAAAAAACAGTCATTTGTTTAAATTAACCACCTTTAAATTAAAGGCAGTTAGAGGATCCCATTTAATAGGTGCTGTATTTTGGCTCCATCTTCTAGAATGAAGATTTATTTTTATTATTAGTTCTTCCAGATCTGAGACTACCCAGAAGTCAAGCAGGTCAAAAGACAGTCCAGATCAAGGGTCAGAGTTTATACAAGAGGTCCAATAGGCAGGAGATCCAGGCCAAGGGGCATGTACAGCAAGGTAGTTTGCAGGATCAGACGGGGTCTGACTAGCATCTGGAGGGCAATGGATTATTCCTCAGTCAAAGCCAGAAAGACATTTATATATGGTCACTAACTAACCAGGGTCAAGATCATGTGGCCAATCAGAAAGCAGATCACACAACCATGGAGGCTGGCCCACTCAAGTCTGTGAATTCCTTGGTCATTGGAGTTGGCATGGCATGACAGCCAAGGCTGCTTCCTGGTGGGCCTGGGTTCAAGACTAGGATTTGAGACCAAGTCCTGAGAGATCTTCTCAATCTGTCAGCTACCCAAACTTCCACCATTTTGCTGAAATGTAGGTAAGCTTTACATATACCAGACAACAAAGGGTACTGTATTTTAGAGTGAAAATATAATTGTTCAATATATACTACTGTTCATTTTAAAAATACACTCATACACCACCTGCAGCTGCCCTGGCAATCTCCCTTTTATTGATTTTACTAGGTGCTGAAAAGGTTGGGACTGCATTGACCTTTTCTCACTGATGTGCATGGGCCTGGCGAGCTCCTCTTGCCCTAGTCCCACCACATAGTTAAAAAAAATGATATAGTATTAATATGACCCTGAAATATATTTGATAAAGTAAATATATTTAGTGTTTGCAAAGTATGACACTTCCTTCCCTATCCTTCTCCCCTCCTTCAGCAACCCATCCAAGTATTGAAACAAACTACTAATTAGCTTTAAATACCAATTTGAAAACACAGGAACTTCAGGGCCATATGGATTTTAAACACAATTCCTTGAGGCTAACAGCACCATTCAACCAGTGATCAACCACTCAACTGCTTAGCAATACAGGATGTTCGGACTTTTAAAAAGTGTCAGTTCTGTGAAGCTGTAGTTTCATGCAGGGTCTAAAGCAGTCATTATTTCATCTTTTCCAAAACTACTTCATACTAGCTATATTAATCATTCGAAAGCAATAAATGTAATATTGGGGGTTGGTTTTTTGGGGGGAGGGGGAAATCCATCCTTTAGAGATATAATACAAACTGTCCATATTTTTAGTTTAATAATGTTTCTTGCCACTACATTCAAAGTAACAGACTACTTTCATGCATCTGAGTTTCCACAGGAAATCCTGCCCTTCGTTCACTCTTATCCCTACAAAAAGCTATTTCCTTTCATTAGAAAGGAAACTGTGTTTAGCCCTATGCAGCAATGAGTATACTGAAACGCTAAATATAGATTCTCAGGGAACGAAACATTAGGCAGAAAGCAAAAGCTAGAAACATTAGTATGCACTATGTCAGATGGTGCATACTATGTAGAAAATTGCAGTGAATATGAGAACACAGATGCTATGTTAACAGAACAGAAACTGCAGCTTAATTAACTCTAGTGGAGATCATACAGATTTTCCTCACTGCTGAGTGCTTGATGAAATTAGTGTCTTACTACAGATGGCCACTTAAAAATGGTTTGCATCTCCTGCATGTGTTACTTTTCAGTTTATTTGTTCTTTCCGTGATCACAGAAATATATCTTACCTAATGCGTGAGGTTGCGTAAAAAAAACAACCACAACACACACCACAACAACATGCACAGTGGGCCTATTTCTGTCCTCCAAAAGGCACACCCAACTATTAAATTCTATGAGAGCTGCATGAATGTACAGCCTACTGAATACAGAACTGTTCCTGTATAGTTGTCTCAGATATCTGCATGTGTACTGCAGAATTATTTTCTTCTGACTTCAGCTGTAGTCAACAGTGCATGTCTTTATACAATGCCATTAAAAATAACTCTCTCTCCCACCAAATAAAATAATCTGCCAACCACAGAACACAGTGAATGATTACCTAATATAGCTTCTTTTAAACAGTCTTTGCATGATCCATTTGTGCCTGTTACATTTTTGAGTTTTGGAACTCCCACATACTATATCAAAACAAATCCTTGACACAGAACTATTGGTGCCCATCTCCTTCTCTCTAATCCACTTAATATGGATTTGTCTTCTGTGCTATTTGGGACAAATATGGCAATTTCCTGCAATATCCTTAGGAGATCTTATTGAATTAGGTTTAAGTGTCTTTTAGGTCCATTATATTAAATGAATGGTTTATCTATTACAGATGTGAGACCTCAACGCTCAAAGGAGTATACTGAACATATATGCCCCATATATGCATATGCCCCACATAAAATGGACTCTTGGAATAGAAAGTGCTAAGTCGTTTTCATGGGCAATATCCAGGCCGAGGTGAATGCAAGTTCCACATCTCCAGTTATGCAAAAATCGATCTTTCTGAAGCTACACCTTATGGAGGGGGACATTGTCTGCTAATCACTTGTTATATGAGCTCAAGATCAAAAGGCATAAGCTGTGTAAAAGAAAGACTGAACTATTTATGGTTCTTCTGGTTCTAAAACTAAGAGTGATGAACTTGTAACCACAGGGAAAACCCAGTTGTGAGTCCCTGAAGGACTGACACCTACCAGCGTCCAAGACTGGAGTTGGGGTAACCTCTGGAAAGCTCTTTACCATGTGTGTAGGTTCTTTTATTGTTTTAATGTTTTCTCTGTAATGTTTTCCCCATAAAGAATACATATGCTTATTTATAAAGAGCTGTGAAGTAACTTATAACTGCGGGCCATTATGCTGTCCATAGCGTCTGAAGAGAAAGCTAATTGCAGATGCTGGACTGTTTAAGTAGTCTGGCTTGCTGGAAATATCACAGTGGAGGCAGGAGACAAATATAAACGTGTCTTTACCCAACACAGGAGCCGGGAGTTTAGAGTGAAGGGGATATATGGGTGTAGCTGCACTGAACTGTGATGCTATGGTAGGCTAAAAGCTACAAGTTAGCGGTGTGACACCTGTGTAAAACTGGGAGAAATGAGAATTCAAAGTTGTACATGTAACAAACATTAAATAAAAGACAAATTTAATTTAAGGAATTTTCTTAACTGAATGAAGAAGAGGAATTCTGCAAGGTAATATAGACTGAGTATTCAGACTTACAATTTTCGTGTCTGTTACAAAATTTAAATTGACAAAAATGTTAATTAAACTGACAGTTTTTCTAATTTAATCATTCCCTTTCATGTACCCTAAAGGAAAAACATTACAGCACTGTTCTAAAGCAGGAGGCTGGAACCTGAATTTTAGTTATGTGCTAGCAACTCCCCCAGCTAGACTGGAAGCACTTGTAATAAATAGCAGCACTACAGCTGACACCAAGACCTATCAGTGACCTCCTGGTTACAGTTTCATGTTTCCCAACCAGTAACCACTCCTTTCTCCAGCCATAGAGGGGGAACATCCCTGACTTCCTTAGCCCTCTGATCTCTCAATACAAGAACAGACCACCTTCCCAAGCTGCCACTGTATCCAAACACATATATCCAGACATCCCTGCCCCCACGAAAAACAAGTTTAAAAAAACAAACCAGGAATTGAAATTGGGACCTGGTGCTCCAAACAACCCAGCTCTCCAGTGCCATAGGCCTTGTTGGGATCATCGCCTTCCTCAAGCTCTGAATGGTAATGTCAGCATCTGCACTACATGTCTTGCTGGTAGCTGAATGTATGTGTGAAGATTTCTGTGATAGTAGATCTTGCTGCTGGTAAAATAACTTCTGTAAAGGTAGCTATTTTCAGAAAGTGAAACTAAATTTTTTTGCATTCATAGTTCAAAGTGAGTGAAATACATAAAGTAAATAATTAGCACTAATTGTGGAATGGGTAGTTTTGATTTTTAAAATCCTGTCAGTTTTAATCTCATATTATTAGTAGCATAAAGGAAGATACTATTTAATTAATTATGATTTAAATTGATATTTTTCTTTTGAACAACATAGTAAAAGGCCCAGTCCAGCAACCTTTACTCAAGCAAAGTGATCCAAATAAAGAAGTTCTGAGTTAGGGCTATTACAGTACACCTGAGTTACAGGATAAGGCTTTATTTGTTCCAAAATCCTTTCAAAAATATTTTAAATGAGACATTTACTGATTGGTAAATTTAAAAAATGCATGAGAAATGATTCCCAAAACAAACTTCTGTATTTCTAAATACAATGAAGTTTATACACATACTTGCAAGAAAGATAAAAAACAATCAATCTTTCAATTTGACTATTATACTATATTTAAAACAAGTGTGTTATTTCTACCATGTTGGATAATTTACTATTTTTTTTAAACCTTTCTTAGTCTCATTTAAAAACTATTAAAATTTTCCACAAGTAGTCCATGTAAATTCAATACCCATTCCCCTTTAGAAACTATTGACTTCTATTTTAAATTTTAACATTAATACAACTGGAAGCAACATAGTTCATACAGAAACATTACAGGGTTCGATCAGATGATTGGATTATACCTATGGCCACCAGGGGGTGTATCAAAACTTTCATGGCACACAGTAACAATATCAGAATAAGAATTTTGTTTTAATACTCTTGATTGCTAAGCATTTTTCTTGGAATTTTCCTTTTTGTGGTCTTTCAGCTTATCTTTTGAAATAGTATCTATTCTTCTGAATCACAAAGCAAATTTTAGTAGGAAACACTAGTAATCAAATGGCAATTTCAGTGACAGTGATGAAATCATTAAACCAGCAACATACATCCTTAAAGTTGTGTTATTTACAATATAAGGTTTCAGCCTAGCAAAAAAACATATACATGAGTCCGATGGGACTGCTCACTTGCTTAAAGTTAAGCTTATGCTTGTGTCTCTGCATAACTCGAGCCTAAATTATTTAGTTCCTTAGATTTTTACCAAATGAAGATGGCAGATCACGTTACTTAGTAATAAGAGCACATGGAAATATATTGTTAGCTCTTACTGAATGCCTTCAAATACAATTGTTTACCTGAGAAACTAAGACTAGTGCCATTCAACACACACAAAATGTTACTAGCAAGTATTTTGTAGGCCTCTGTTGATGCAAAGTATTACCTTCAGCGCTGTTAGCTCTCAGTTTTATCCAGTGTCTTGCAATATTTGATTAAGTGAGGACCAGGTTTCAATTTTCGGGAAATAAAGTTATTTTCTATCACTCATATTTATAGAGCAAATCTTGAAAACATGACTCAAGTGCACCCTAAAAGCATGACAAGCAGAGATATCAGAGCAACTGCAGTCTAGTCATTCTTAATTTTTTTTTTCTAGACATTACAGAAAAGGTGAGTTTTGAGGAGGAGTTCTCAGTAGAACAATGAAGGAACAGACCCCCAAGTCTGAGGGTCAACATGGGAGAAAGCATAAAGATTCTTGTTTCAAAACTTAATAAATGAGTGATGGAAGATAGCGTCATGGGGCAATTAGAGGCAGGAGCTGACATTTCGATAGTGAAAGAGATGGTAGGTAAGGAGGAAATAGACTGTGAAAGGCTTCGAAAGTGAAGAAAAGTAGCTTAAGTTTGATATGACAGAGAAGGGAAACACTGAGGGGCACAAAGAGGAGCAACACAATCGAAGTGATGGTCAAGGAAAATGATCTTTGCAGCACGATTCTGAATGGATATGAGCGAAGTGAGATTGCATTTGTCAAGGCCAAAGAAAAAGATCTTGCAGTAACAGATATCAACTAACCACAGCCTTGGCTCACCCCCACTTCCTCTGCACTGCCCTTGTGAAACAAAGTGCTTCTGGTGGATGACATACAACCAGGTAGATTTCCTGCACTACAAATTCATTCTTTCCTCCTACAGTTCTTTCATCTCCCAAGCCAAGCACCAACTTTTCTGCCCTCTAACTGAAATCCATACTCACAAACCCTGTTGCTTTTTTGCCACTTTCATCTCTCTTCTTAATCCCTCTTCCCCTTTCTTGCCTCTTCTACCCACTCAGCTCAGGATTTCTTTAAAGGAAAAATTGTCAAGATCTGATGTAACCTCCCAACCACTGTCTTTACCCTTCACTTCCTTCTCTATGGCTGAAACAGATTTTCCACCTGTTCTCCTCTAGCCCCTTCACTGACTCCAAGGTCTCCCATCACATCCCATTTCCTGATCTCCTTTGCTTCCATCTTCACCCCCTACCTTTATCCTCACCCTTTCCCTTCTCCTCTGTTTCATGCCCCTCTCAAAACAAGTATGCATAACTCTCTGCCATCTTAATAATAAAAATAAAAATTCTTGACCCCTCTCGCTTCTCCAACTAGCACCCCCACTTAGCCCTTTCATTTCTCAACTCCTAGAACACGGCCTTTAACTGGTGTCTCAAGTTCCTCTCCTCTAATTCCATCTTAGACCCTCTCCAGTGTGGATACCACCTTCTGCACTTCACTGGAATGGCTCTCAGTTATTATACATCTCTTCCTGCCCAAATCTCCCAGCCTGTACTCCATCCTGCTCCTGATCCTCCTCCTCTTCCGCCTCTTGGTTATACTGGACATCATCAGCTACACCATTTAACAATTTTGTCCTCCCTCCTTCAGATTTCAAGACATTTGGGAGACAGGCCAGTCCTCACTTACAGACAGCCCCCAAACCTAAAGCAATTACTCACCAGCAACTACACACCATGCAACAAAAACATTAACCCAGGAATACATCACTTTAACAAACCCAAGTGTCAACTCTGTCCCCATATCTATTTAAGGGACACCATCATAGGACCTAACCACTTCAGCCACACCATCTGGGGCTCCTTCACCTGCACATTTACCAATGTGATATATGCCATCATGTACCAGCAATGCCCCTCTGCCACGTACATTTGCATAGACACTGTCCAGTTTGGCCAAAGAATAAAATGGACACAAATCAGATATCAAGAATTATAACATTCAAAAATCAGTTGGAGAAGACTTCAACCTCCCCGGACAGTGGGTAAGGCAACTCCCATCTTTTTATATATTGCTATATATATCTTCCTACTGTATTTTCCACTCAATGCATCTGAAGAAGTGGGTTTTAGCTCACAAAAGCTTATGCCCAAATAAACGTGCTAGTCTATAAGGTGCCATAAGTACTCCTCATTGTTTTTGCTTATACAAACTAACACGATTACCACTCTGAAAACTGTCCTCTCTTGGTTCTCCTACTTCTTTATTTGTGCCTTCAGCACTTCAGTCAGAAGAACTTCATCATCTCCACTACACCAGCCTGCAGAGGGCATCCAAAAGAGCTCTACTCTTGAACTTCTCTACACCTTATCTCTAGGCGATCCCATTCAAAATATAGCTTCAACTATCATCTCTGTGCTAATGATCCACAGAGCTACCTCTCCACCACAGCCCCATTTCTGAGTGCAAGCTACAAACTGAACTTTCTTTCTGATATCATCTTGTTTGTGTCCAACTGTCAACCTAACCTAAACCTGGCCCGAACTGAGCTCTTTATCTTGACCCTCCAAACATAACTCTTTTTTCTTATTCACTGTAAACACCACCACCATCCTCTTCGTCACTTTAATCACATAATCTCGGCATCATCTTTGATTCATCTCTCTCTCTCTCGAGACCCACACATCCAGACTGTGTTTAAATATTGCTGCCTCTTGCTACAAAATATCTCTTATTCATCAGCACATGCTAGCTACTACAACCGTCCCTTCTTCTCTTGATAAAAACACCCTAACATCCATGCAAAATGCTGATTCCAAGATTGCCTTGACTTTTCATAGCTTAGTCCCACCGTTACCACTCTTATACATTATCAAACTGACAATCTTCACCTCTGTTGTGTCTATTAGTGAAATTTTCCCACAAGCACCATCATACTTTCTCCCATGACACCTAACCATGGGAGCAACTCCCTGTAAAAATCCTCAAAGCCAGCCACCTAATCCTGCTTCAAATCTTTTTAATAATGATTTCTGTTGCAAGGTCTATAACACTTGACAGTGGTTAAGTAGCTGGTGTGTCATAATTGTTGCTTATTACTCCAATCACACTTGTGCCACCTTTACCTTGTTCTACTTCTCTGTTCTCTTGCACTTAGAGTATAAGCTCTCTAGGGTAAGGAGTGTATGTAGGCAGATACACGTGTGTGTACATGCACACACAGTGTCTAGCACAATGGGGCCCAAATCCCTTATCGGGGTCTCTTGGTGCTACTGCAGTATAAAACAAAACAAATAATAATATTGGCAAGTCAGTAGGGCTGTCTATTGTAGCAGTTTTTTTAAAAAAAATATCCTCTATTGCCCCATTATCACCTTCACCAGCGGTAGCAGCAGTGGAATCACTAGTGTAGACAAGATACGGGCATTTGTAGCAATATGTCATCTAAGCCTGCACTCTGTATAAGTGAGAAGTTTTTTGGGTTAATTAATGTGTCACATAATCTAAGTATTATCAAATACTCATTCTGCAAAGACGACAACTAAAACAAACTAATTAAATGACTTGACCAAATCACAGTGAGACAAATTTATGAGTAAAGTGCAGCATTCTTACCTCCCAGTTGTATGCTATATAAATTAAGCGGAGCTTTGCTTAGATAGAAATAAATCACTATGCTCACATTAACACTTGAAACGGAGCAGGAACTAGCAGATAACACTCTAGTACTAACAGTGTTGAAGTCTTAACATGAGTAATTTTCCAGCACAACAACATTTCCTTTCACCAATTCAAAGAGAAAAGTGAACATCCATTACCTGTCAAACACTGGCTTGCCTGTATCTTTCTATAGCCTCTCATCTCAAATCACAGGGAAACAGCAAATCAGCACAAAGGAAAATAGTGCTATTACCAGACAACTAAAAACATGCCAGCCTGAATGACTAAAAATGTAGAGCTGGTGTGGACATGCTGATTCAAGACAATGCATCCTGATGAAATTATTAGTCAAGGTTCATCAGTTGCCATTTTAGATGCTCATATTCCAAAGATCTGGTCATTTTATAGGAAAAGAGCTATTTCTGTCTTCCATTTCCACAATAAAAAATAAAACAGCAACACTAAATGTAAGGGACAAATCCCTTCCTTACATCCCCCCATATTAACTTCATTGGGGATGCATGGAGGTAACCAAGAGTAGAATGTGGCACTGAACATGTCATTTTTTTTAACTAAGAGCAGATATACAAAGTCTCAGGTTTCTCAGGACCAGTGCCTCAGTTCGACACTCTTCACCCTATAAACTCTGTTCTTTTATGAGAGCATTTTGAATAAAGAACGTTGTGACATACTGTACTTTCTTGGCTCAGGTTGAGCATGTCAGGCCAAAAACCTTTTAAATAGAAAGTTTCAACGTGTGTTTCAGTTAGTGTAACTGCTTGATTCTTTGTTTGATCCTTAAATCTTACAAACAAAATGAAGCTTTTCCCCCACTAAAACTACTGTAATTGGTGGGTTTAAGTTACACTGTGTTGCATTTGTACAATACACAGATGACGCATATAGGGCAGCTTGTGTCAATTATACGTCATCTTTCTGCAAAATTGCCATTTTCATACTGTATTTATAAGCATGTTACCCTGAAAGAATACATTCCACTATATTTCAATACTATTTGCAGAGTTTTGGACTGGCACATTATTAAAAGACACCATGAAATGTAAGTGATTTTTCAGATGATAAATCCAAACATCTATTGGGACACAAAAGCTTAGTGAGGTGCAGTGATGGGTAATGACCTTTGGAGCATTAAAGATAAAATTTATACACTGCCATCATCCACGAAAATAATAGTAAAAAAAAAGTCCATTCCTCTCCTCTGCCTCCGGTTGGAGTACCCACAGAAATCCGGGCAGCTTTTACTGGCCAGACAAGGATAGTCAAACTAACAAGTAGGAGTCTGAGCCCTATAAAACAGGCTGAAGATGAACCTTAGCCAAATACTTGCATGAGGCCTGTACTGTGATCACTGATGTGTGAGGGGATATGGGAGTTTGCAGACCAGAACAGCTCTGGGAGAACAGACCCAAAACAAAAAACAAAAAAAAAACTTGCCTGCTGTATTTCAGTAGGGGGTGAGTGAGAGGGAGACGACAAAAATGGGCAGAGGAAGGAGAAAGAGTCTTCATCCTGAGAGGAGATCCATTACATGGGGAAGGTGGGGCAGAATCTGTAGCTGAGTAAGTCTAGGAACATAGGGGACCCAAATGAGTAGGCACAAATTCAAGGTACAGGATGCAGATAATGGAAAAAGGTCAGGGGTATATAACAGCTGCACAGGTCGAAGGAAACATACACCAGATTTAATTTTATTTTTTAAAGAGTGCAGTTGTCCAATAGTAGCACTATAGATACATTTAACTGACACACACTACTCTATGTGGCTCATAAAACCCACTGGAATTCCTGCAACAGACCCTCAGTGGGGAGGCTCTAGCAGCCAAGACAGGGGGCCTTAGTTGTCAGCCACATGAATCCCAAAGATCTGTGAACAATCTGGCCCTAACTCCATGGATTCCAGGCCATCCCCTGGAGAGGCATCTAACCACAATACTGGTCCTCCCTGTCCTGTCCAGACACTCTACAGGGAATAGAGGCCAAATATCATGGGGGGGAGGGGGAACTGCACTTTAGAACCTTTTCAATCCTTCCCACATGCACTCCTCAAGGTGACAAGCCTCACTTCCTGCATCTCTCCCAAGGGTGAAACAATACAGTTCACCCACTCTTGGACTGCATCCCTGGATGGAACCCTTCATTTTCCCAACCATGCTAGCAATGACAGGCCCAACTGTGTTTGGCACCTGAAACCTTTTTTCCTTTGGGGGATCTGTTACTAGCAAGCTGATCTAGTGGCTCAAAAACAGATTCTTCAAAACAAAGCACTATGTATTCACTCAAACAGTACATAGTATGCATTGTAAAAAGCTAAACGCAATAAAGTTCTATATGCATATTTCCCCTTATTTAATCTTTCCTTGCAAACTCTGATAAATGTCATTCTGCTCAGTTATCTTTAACTCTGGGTGGGGAAAAAGTAGACTTACAGTACTGTAGCATGTTGCCAATGTCTAAGGCAGGGGTCTCAAAGTCCCAGCCCATGGGCCATCTGTGGCCCGAGAACCTCTCAACTGTATCCTGTGGAGGAGAGATGCATGCAGACACGATGCCAACAACGTCTGCTGCATGCACTGCCCCCTGCAACTCCCATTGGCTGGGGGAGAGGGACAGAGATACCATCACTATTCGCTGGGCAACATCAGCCATGGAGGCAGCATTATAGACAGTTGCCAGACAGAGTCAGCCAAGGCGGCAGCAGTACTTTTTTCTCACAGTGCATATAAACATGTCAAAATACCAAACACAACTATCTTATGCACACCTCGCCGCAATCCGGACGGTTTCAACTTCAGTCACGAGGGCCAAACATCAACAAACTGACAGAACTGAAGTGTTGCCAGGCGAAGAATTGTATAAAGTTGTATGACAGTTTTATTATTTCTAAGAAATTCAAAATAAAAAATACAATGTAAACATTTTCTTTCTGAACACCATCTTCAGTGACATTATTAGCCCGCTGGAATGATTTGAGGACTGGCACTGGCCCCAAAATACACTGAGTCTGAGACCCCTGGTCTAGACACTGATCTCTAGCCACTGCTGACAACCCATAACCTCCATTTCTGCCTACGTTATCCACTTCCATCCTAGGTTCGGCCTGGAAAAATTAACTGCACCAATCTGTTTGGAAACTGGCCAGGGATATTCCCCAACTAATAGCTTCTGCATTGTTTCCCACCTCCGCACCAATGTCTCTTGGTAAAGATAAGGCACACTCAAAGAGAATCTCATTGTGTCATTTCCTGTTAGCTTCTCCCTTTGATTTAACTCTATGGATTCAGGAAAGATAATATTTTACAGGTAAACTGAGGGTCACATGATGTTTTGAAAAAACAATATAGAAAATTCCCTCATTTTCCGTACTAAGTACTGAAGCTCTGAGTAGCATTAATTACCCCTGATCTTTATTTTTCTGAAGAAAAAAATGTGAATTTTCAAGAGCTCAGGTGCCTAAAAGAGGTGCTTCATCTCCTCTGATCAATTACTTTCCCTCAAATTCCAACAGATCCGGCACATTGCACAGGAGATGTGAATTGGACAGGAATATAACACATAGCTGCTACTTCCATAAAAATGCACTTCCTGGCCCCTTATCACATGATCAATGTACATTTGTTTTTTGTTACATGAGCTCACACTTCGAAATATGGCACATTTTGACATTAAGCAATACTGTCCATGTAAATAGTTAGAAAAGTCCAAGAGTTCTATTTTGCACAATTTTTAAAGTGTTGAAAGTACAAAAATATAAAATAAATGGAAGTTACATGATTGTGTTCCCTGGACAAGGAATGTTTCTAGAACTCAAAGGCAGGCAGCAGAAAATGTGTGCAATTGTATTTTCTGTATGTTAAAAACAGCTTTTCTAATACACAGGAACCAGTAGCCAAGAGACATTGTAGCTTTATCAGAATCCCTAAAGAGTTTTGCTTCTAAATGACATCATGAACTGAATATTCTTTAGTGCTGAATTTGGCTCATGAGGTCAGCATGATACTTTACAATAGAGGAGAAGTTTACTTAAGATCTGTGCAAAAAAACAACAAACAACAAACTCACCAACACCCAAATACACCAAGGTTTAACTGGGACCATTTAAAAAGAAAAAAAAAAGCAATGGAAGGGGGGCATCATCTGTGAGTGTGGAAATCAACATTCAATAGGGGAAGAACTTCTACTTTCACAACAACCCATACTGCCCAATTACTTTTGTAACAATATTACAGGATGTTTTCCAAATGGTATTCCTGAAGCAAACAGAGCTGATTTTTAACAAGCTACTCAAAAAGAGCAGTATCACTGTCATGCGGTTCAGGGTGCAACCCAGACCACTTCTTTACCCTGTAACCATAAGTGCCTCTCAATGCTTTGCTACTGTAGCTGCCAGCATAGGATTCACACAGTCAGTAGCAGTCATGCAGATCACACCAGGAGTGACTGTGTGCTGTGCAACCAGCCCTGGTTCAGCATCTCTGACCCCCAGTGGCTTGTCTACAGCCTCACTCTGGTTTCAACCAGCCTTACTTACAACCGGCAAAGTAACCTCAACGCATACCCAGTCCCAAATTTCCCAAAAATTGTGCGATCTGCAATGCCCAGCCCTCTGTCCATTCGAGAACTAATAAGATTTGTTTCTTCCTTTAAAGAGAAACAAAAGTACATCACAGCTTATTTTAGCTGAGGTAAATATGCAAACAGCACTGAGTTGGTTTATAGTAAAAATAAAACAAAATTTATTACCTACACACGATAGATAAGTGATGCCAAATAAAAGGAATAAAGTGAAACACACACATCTGAGTCTAAAACTTAATCTAGCAAGGTACAGGCTTTGTTCAAGACGGTTCACCAAAATTTCTTCTTCCCAGCCATGGCTGACTTCCCCTCAGTCAGAATATTCCATAGAAGTACAAGATGCTGGCTTCACTTGTTTCCCTAGATGAAAGATCTTTGTCTAAAGCACATATATTCATTCCAGTTTCCAAATACTTCAGGCCCCCTTGATTGAAGGGCCATCATTCTCAGCTTGCAAGATCTCAGTTCCATGCTGTCAGGCTAGTGATGCCAAAGATGGTATCTGTCTTTGCTTACATCTTCCAAAGTTCAGTATCTGTTTCAAGAGGCAGGATGACCTCACACTGTTCTTCCCTTCCTGTGCATTTCACATCCTCCTGTATATAAATGGGACTTCCATTGTTTTGTTTCACCATGCTTAAATATATGAGAGACCATAAATACATGCTTTCCCTCCTGTCTGTAAGGGAACCCATGTCTCCCTGTGTAGCCACATATTTTGAAGCATAATATCACTAAATACCCATATTTCCTCATATTGTGTGAATACATTAAAGTTCACAACGATATTAAATCACCAGTTTTCATTTGCTTTCAGAAAAGACCTCTCTTACACTTTTATAATACAGTAATATGCTACACAATCAGGAGATTTAATTGCTCGCCTCTGGATTTTAAGACCCAGTCTTTATTAGCCAGTGAACCTATGAAATGGATTTTTTGGAAAGTTAGCCCACAAAGTAAAGTTTATTCAAGCTGTGAGGAAGGTCTGCTCTCTCTGCATTCCCTCTTTCCCTCCAGCAAGCAGATGTTTGCTAAAATGTAAGTGTTCTGTGTCCTGAAATCTTCTCCACTACTCTCTTAATGCTGCGTGTATGTAAACTGAGGTAAACCCACTTTCTTTTGTTTTGGACATACCTGTTTACCAACTTCCCCTGACATATCTGATTTAAAACACACATCTCCATATCTCTTCACACACACCATGTACATATATCAAAAATAGTAATGATCAGTGGTTTGTCAGTTTTCAAATGATACCTCACAAGGCATATTTTTAACGGAGATTATTACTGTAGTGTGTGGATTGTGAATACAGGGGTGCTTAGCGTCACAACCATCCACCACCTTCTACTTCATCCTTTGGCAATAAAGGGGGTCAATCTATCTATTTTTGGTTCTGTGTCCCAGTCACCAAACGTCTCAATAAGAATTATGACTTTAGAAGCAAAAAGGGATATGATCAAGTTCCTGGATCTTAGCAACACTGATTCATGGGGATTTTGAGATAGTGAGTAATCCAGAGAGTCAGTAAATTGCAAGATCAGATTCCTGGCCTTCCCTCACATATTATTTCATCAAGTATCTTAAAAGAAATGTCCAGTTCTGTTTTATACACTACTACTTCTTTCTACAATCAGAAATAATGTTTTCTAAATTCATATAAGTGTCAAATCTTTATACATTTACTTTTAGTTCTTATACTGAAGATCTTAAAATGAGTGAGAGAGAGAAGTATTCTTTACTTGACCTAACTACAGAATTTCCCCTTCTCTCTTCTCCCCTCCATTTTGACAAGTTAGTTGATTTAAGAGGAATAATAGATTATTTTAGACAACTCAAATTTATTACACTCTATTTTTCTATAGAAACCTAAGCCTACTTATACTTTTTCAATTAGTAAAACACAGTTTTCTGAGAAAGTAGAGAATTTTCATTTTAAGGGAGACAATTAGCAAAGGCTATTTAAAAATTCTTGTTAAATACAGTTCCGTCTCTGAAATAAGAGACTACAGCCAGTACTAACAGTGCTAATTTTAGAAACCAATCTAATAACTTGTCAGTAATATTGAACTCCCCATGACCCATAGTAAAACAACAGTTTGGCATACAACACTAAAATAAGTACATGCCTGACATTTTAAGAAGAACATTTGCAGTATTTAGAGGAACATGTTTTTTGATAGGTGACGGAGGGGAGGGCCTGCCCATCATCAGCATTAAAAAGATATTTCTGGTGTTTAATCCTTCTTGACCTACCTTCTAAAGTCAAAAAGCAGACAACCCTTCATTACTTTAAAAGGAGCATCATCGGCTTAAAAGTTATAAAAGTTTTCAGACAGAAATGTATCTACTATAGTTACAAATAACCTCCGAGATTACTATGTTTCAAAAAAGTTAGCACAACAAATTTCCTTTGCAGTTTATTACAACTTTGCGCATTTGACAGATTTTTCTGCACAGTTTTGTTGATGGGCATTTGCACTTCCTGTCTCAGACTCTACCATGGTGGTATCAGTCACTCTGAGGGACTTCACATCCCCGATCCTCCCCAAGCACTGACATTCAGAGGATATTTACCAGCAATGCAATAGCTCGTTGTTTTTCAGGGTTTGCAAGCAGGAGGATGTCTCCTCTCCCAAGGAGCTCTGCATGTAGTTGGTGAACAACAGGAGCCAAAAATAGCCACTCTCTTTCCTTTCCAGATTCCTGTATAGTTCATAAAAGAGACTAGTGGAGCCCCCACTAGGTCCTCAGACTCTTGCACAGGACAGAGAAACAGGATCCTTATGAGGCTGAGCAGTTCTTCACACCTTGGGCCTCTTGTGTGGGTCCTCAAGAAGAGTTCAGAAGTTTGGAGGTGCTACTTCAGAGGTGCTGATAGGCAGGCAATGGTGTGAATGAGGCGAAGAAGGGCAAATACAGTTGTTAAGATGCTTATAAACCTTAGTTCAGAAGCAGAAAAGACGTTTTAAAAGAATCTTTTAAGCAATTCAAGACTTACTATTGAAAGCGTCCCCATCAAAAAACTTGAATTTTTGAAACTTACTAATTTAAAAAAAATCAAGATGAAAGTGGCCCTTTAAATGATCTAAATAATTGGCTTGTTATGAAAAACTAGAAGTTACTGAGGATAGGAAGAGACAGTGTAAGGGATATCCTATATTATTTCACAGGATTGTGGCTTATCAGGTCAGACTACTGGAAAGCAAAAAGGGTTCACAGTGCCAGGACCTGAGTTTCCTCTCACTTCCACCGGTTTTATTTCAGTGGGCTTTCCTCTGAAACACACTGCAAGAGGAGGATCAGGCCCCCATTCTATCTCAGAGTGTATTGCTGTAAAAACATGGAGTTCAAAGGCATTCAATAACAGACTGATAGGAATACAAAATATGAAGTGATGGAACTTCATTCTTTTTTTCAAATGGGTTACCTCCATATCTGCCTTTTATTACTCAGAGGATAAAACCCCAATGCACTTTCATCTAACTACACACTCCCTTTCCTTAAAGACAGAAGTAATTCCAGAAATACAGACATATGGTGCATTTTGTTTTCCTAATATCTGCTCCCTTTTAGGGGCACACTGAAAGAGTTGGTTAGTTTAGATCCAATCCTTCCCTAAAAATCTGTGTGGGAGGGGAACTTTTGTTTACTACTGGATATTTAGAGAAGTATAATTTTAGACCAGTAATATTGAAGGGCTTGATTTACCCTTGGATACCTAGAGGATTGCAGCAGCAATCGCAGGAAGACTTCAAGCAGCCAGAGATAATAATCCAGGAGTCTTATGCTGGTACAAAAATAATGCATTTTAAAATAGGTACAATATAACAAAAAAGTGCTAATAAAAAACAATATATTTACGAAGCACAAAACAATTTGTAGAGCATTTTTGTGGAATAATGTGTTCTGTTCATTACTAAAGCCTAAATCAACAATATCACTCAAATCTCAACACACGTCTCATACAAGCGGGTCAATAATAATTCAATGCAGTCTAAATTTACTCTTCTGTGTTTGTTGCTATATGAATTCAAAAGCCATGGAAAATCCTATATATTTCAACCTAACTATTAAGAGATATCCTGTTTGCAATGAGGTAACACCTAATTTTTCTCTCCCATGAGGAAGTGCACTTCACAGTGTATCAACATTTCTAAACTGTGCTGGAATCGCTCTTTTCCTGTTTAGGAAATCAGGTTCCCAAACCAAAATTAAACTCTTCTTCTGACAACATCTAGTTCAAAATTATTTTCATTATTTTTTCTCCAACCTAAAATGACTTCTAAATATTTAACTGACTTCCAGATTTGTAATGGAATATAAAGAAAGAACATTGTATTTTGTAGTATGTCAGTCTTGTTCAGATAATTCAACAGGGATTCAGTAGAGATAGGCAAATGGAAAGCAGTTGTCAGACACTATGGTTTAATAAAAACTGACAGAAAAATGCAAATGTGACCATTGTGAATATTTTAAAATTCTGATGTGTTGCTAGTAGTGCTAGTAGAGAGCAAAGTTATGGTAAGCAGGACTTCTGCAAAGTAAGTAGGTAACACTTTGCCCCTTATACAGATTAAGATCGGAGGCACAAAAGCTGGGACTTTCAAAGTAGCCTGAGGAAATCAGTCACTCAGCTCACATTTAATTTCCCTTGCACAAAGTCACATAGGCCAAGCCAGGAAATGTACCCAAATCTCTTGAGCCTCGACCAGTGTCTGAACCACAAGAATATCATTCTTCACAGAGCTCACTTTAAGAAAAAGCTGGCAAGCAAGCGACATGGAGAATCAAAACAAGAAGGTATCTTGAGAAGTGGTCCTGTCAGTGAGACTCATGTATGGGCATTGTACTCTTCCTCATTTCAGTGGCAAATAGCCTTACCTCTGGTATTGATCAACTCTCTGGTTGCCATAAGGGAAGACTCATATCCTTTTCCTAGGGAAAAGTATTTTGCACATTGGCTAGTGTGTGAACAATTCTAAAGGATCCCTCTATTAGAGAAAAAGTGGTTGCAAGGTGAATATGAAAAATAAAGACTACAGCATCTTAATACTATCAGATATTAAATTTTACTGCAGTGACATTTTGCTCAGTCATCTCAGTCAAAACTGATAACATCCCTACCTCTATGAAGTGTCTTTGAAACAATTTATTTAATCTCCCAAGAGACTTTAATATCTTCTATATTCAAAAATATTACAGTATATTGATTGGGCGGTGCAGGGAAGCTATAATGTAAATTTCAGTCACATTCAATATTTTAAAAATGCACAATTCTAAAATATTTTATATTAGATGTGCAAAAAGAAAAACATTCTTTGCATTTTATTTATGATAAGCTATTTGGACAAAATTCACCCTATGGAAGAGTATACATGCAAAGCCCTTCTGTTTCACTTACTCCCATAGGGGTTGCTCTAAACCTTGTGGAAGTGAACAGGTGTCTTCAGGAAGGGAGGGCAACTGAAGGAAACCCTGTTCCAGCCTGTGCACTTGAAAGGGCCTGGGTTTCCACAGAACAGGCACAGGTCTCCATGCATGCATTCAGTCAGCGGACATATGCAGGAGCCCAATTTCTAGCTTTTCCTCTGCACCATGCTGCACTCCTCATGGATGAGTGGGGGCACAAAGAGTCCTAGTACAATGGGGAGAAAGAAAATAGAGTGACCAGATGTCCCGATTTTATAGGGACAGTCACAATTTTTGGGTCTTTTTCTTATATAGGCCCCTTTTACCCCCCTCCCCAGTCCCAATTTTTCATATTTGCTCTCTGGTCACCTAGAATCTCCTCTCCAGACCAAGGCAGACAGACCCTGGCAGCCTAGCCATTTAAAAAAACAAAAACAAAAAAAACACAAAAAAAAACCCCAACCAACCAAAAAACAAATAAACCTTTTCCTTTGTTGGCATCTTCAAATTTGCACTGCAGCAGGGATGACATGGTCTGCCTGCCTGAAGATGAAGAAGCAGACAAAAAAACAGCAATTTTTGAGAGGTGGAACCAAACGTCCCCTGTCACTGATTGATAGGTATTGTCTGCCTCCAAGGCAACACAGAGCAGCGACCCAAATGTCGTGGATCTGTGCACCTCATTATGAATAAGAAAGACGTATCCACAAGCTTAACTTTACACACTATTTTAAATAGTTGATAGGACTACTCATGAGGTGTAGAATTTAACTCATACTTAGATCTTTGTAGGATCAGGGCCTTACACCTTATTGAGAAAGGACTGTAGGTTCAAACCTCAGTTTGCATTTAATTTTTCTCTGCAGAACACTTTCTACCAGGCAAGACTGTTCTTACTACTACTTCTCTGTTTACCTGTAAATATAACAGCAAAAGATTAATGCTATTTTAGAAAACAGGTAAATACCTTGTCCATTTGAAAAGTCACTTATGTCACACCCTATTAAGCAGTTGCTTAGCCTATTTATTTCTAAACCATTACCTGCTAATTTTAAATTTCGAGTAGTATCTAAAATTATGTCATAGACATACAATATACATTCTGCAGGGAAAAAAAGTTTCATGTAAACTGTCAAATGTTATAGCAAATAATCCACAAGCCAATTAACCTATTTTACACAATGACTGAAATTAAACAACTTTCTACCTTTGAAACAGATTTCATTCTTCATAGCAAATTCAGCATGAAACTTGATCTCAGACCAGTTCAAATAATTCTGAAAGAGGCCAGTTGACATTTTATAAATACACCCACAGCAAAAATAACTTAAGCAGGCGCAATGTAAGAACTGTTGGGCTGCCAGCTTCTTCTGAACACACTCCAAAAGCAGCTGTGCATTTTTCAAAAGGTGTAGAAAGCTTTATGAAAATTTTGTGGCAAACAATGGAAACCCTTTACTCTCAGAAGCAAAGGTCTGCAGTCCTGGGCAGTTGTTATAGACAGACAAATCTTTATTATAAGAACTGAATAGTCAAGTGTTAACTTTATATCCTGAGTAAAAAAGAGAGAGATTTTCACAAAAACATATGCACTATCATCAACTTCCTCTAGATTTTCATTTTAAAAACAGGAGATATTTATTGTTCAGACCAGGAATTCCACTAATATAGTAAATCAATTATTTCCATTTCAATAAATTATTTAGTGAGATAACAGCCCCAGTGGATTCCCTGAGAAAGTGTCCAAAATGGCAATGATGAAACAGCCAACCAGTTTCTAAAACCATTCTCAAATTCCATGCGAATTAGTGCTTTGGAAAGTTAGCCTCACTCAACATGATTAAAGTCATTAACTATAAATCTGATAAAAAGTGAATGCCCATGCATAAACCTATACTGTACTGCTATGCATTACCCTGGACAATAGCCTCTTGTTCCTCCTAATTAAAACTGCGAGTTTGTCACGATGGTCATGGATTCCATGACTTTCTGGGCCCTCCAGGACTTCTGCAGTGGCCAGTAGGCTGCCGCTGTCTGCAGCGGCAGTTCTGCAGACAGCTCCTGGGCCAGCCACAGTGGCCAATGCTGGGGCAGTCTCGTGCCACCGTGCCCCTGCCCGCCCAGCAGCAACAGGAGGAGTTTGGGTATGGGAGGGGTCTCAGGGCTGGGGTGCAGGAAGGGGTGACAGCACTGCTTACCAGATTTGACAAAACACAAAAAGGTACCTATGTGAGATTCCTAAAAATAGCTACACCACTCAACTCAAGGTTTAAGAATCTGAAGTGCTGTCCAAAATCTGAGAAGGATGAGGTATGAAGCACGCTTTTAGAAGTCTTAAAAGAGCAACACTCTGATGTGGAAACTACAGAACCCAAAACCATCAAAAAAGAAAATCAAACTTCTGCAGGTGGCATCTGACTCAGATGATGAAAATGAACATGTCAGTCCGCACTGCTTTGGATCGTTATCTAGCAAAACCTATCATCAACATGGACGGATGTCCTCTGAAATGGTGGCTGAAGCATGAAAAGACATATGAATCTTTAGCACATCTGGCATGTAAATATCTTGAAACACCAGCTACAACAGTGCCATGTGAATGCCTTTTCTCACTTTCAGGTGACATTGTAAAGAAGCAGCAGACAGCATTATCTCTTGCAAATTGTAACCAACCTTATTTGTCTGCGTGAGTGGCTGACCAAGAAGTAGGTCTGAGTGGACTTGTAGGCTCTAAAGTTTTATATTGTTTTATTTTTGAATGCAGTTTTTTTGGTACATAATTCCACATTTATAAGTTCAACTTTCACGATAAAGAGATTGCACTACGGTATTTTTATTACATGAATTGAAAAATACATTCTTTATTACAGCGCAAATATTTGTAATAAAAAATAAAGTGAGCACTGTACACTTTGTACTGTGTTTTAATTGAAATTAATATATTTGAAAATTAGTAAATATCCAAAAAAATTAAAATAAATGGTATTCTGTTTAATCATGTGATTAATTTTTTTAATTGCTTGACAGCCCTAATTACCCGATATCCACTAGAAACCATGTAACTACAGATATAAATACAAGCGTAGCCACAGTTCAATTCTAGTCACAAAATGCATGCAAAAATCCTGTAGGTGAAAACTGAGTCCACAAAATGGACAGTCTACCCCTTCTTGTGAAAGTTTAGCTCTAAATGCTTTAAAATGAATGTTTAAGAGTTTGGTTTCTGTCTTTTTAACACTGGAACATATATTTTTAAAATGTCAAGTTCTCCGATTTCTACCTGCTCAGGAGTATTTAGGTCACTAGTTATCAACAAAAAGAAAATATAAGTTTGCTCAAACTTCATTTTTGCTTTTTATTTTATGTATATCTTTAAATATAAAAGTAATAAAAGATGCGATTTTAAATCCTTCATGGAAACCAGTTATAGAATTAAATAGGGGTGGAACCAATAGGGTCCCTATTGTAAGATTAACTTCAAAACATATTATTTACTAGTAAATAATATCCTATTTATAAAATGTTTAAACCACGCCATATACATTTAATAGAGAACTCTATCTCTGCTATAGAACTCTATCGCTAGATTTTAAATAATATAGAAATACTCTTGTATGAAAGGGATACCATGTAAACAAGTACAAGCTAAAAATGTACAATGGTTGCTATTTAAGAGAGTAAGCATTTATACTGTATATTTATAACATTTCATATTTTACTATATTTTACTGTTTCCTGATTACACAGTAACGAAATCAAATACATCTGAGTAGTAATCAGTTTTGTTTTTAACTGTTCAGCGTAGTGCATGAGACTCAAGAAGTGTCTAAAAACAGATCAGTCTAGTTCTGCTGTTTAATTTATGCATTAAATTCTACTTTAACAGCATAAATAAATATTTCAGTAAATGTTTCAGTTAATAACCTGACGTCAGATACTGCCATTGGATCTGTGTAAGGCTTAAGTTGCTATATTAATAAAAAAGTAGTCCTTACAGTATCTGCAATCCTACAATAAACATTTGATCCGTACAGTTCTTTTAAATAAATCAGTATTAATTATAGCTGTTGTGCTTTTGGGGAAAAAAAAAAAAAAAAAAAAAAGAAGAAGAAGAAGAATGCAGTGACTTTCCTGAACTTCATACCCAGCTATGGAAATTTTCTGCCGAGTATTCAGACATCACAGTAACAGTGTATATTTCAGTTCTAAAAAAGTAACAACAGCTACATACAGCTGCCAATGACTGGCGAATTGCAGTTATTTTTCTGAGCGTCAGTTGTGAACAGAATGACTACTGAACATAAACACCATGTTTTTCTTAAATTTCAATCTTAAAAAAAAAAAATTAACCCACTCATCAGTTGCTTCCACAATGTCCCAAAGACATTGCTACACCAGCCTAGGATCAACAGAACACCATGTACACTGCACCACCACCTTCTGTGTTCTGTTTGAAGCTTAGGGTAATGAAGGAAGTGGGTGGTAGCTGGCCGAAAATATCATGAAGAATCCTCAACTGCACATTTTGGGCAGTTGTAGGACTCCTTTGTGTCATCAGCAGAAAAGAGAGCCTCGTTAGGACTGAAAATCCGGCCCCAGAAAACTTATGCTCTAATACTTTAGTTAGTCTTTAAGGTGCCACAGGACTCTTTGTCGCTTCTGCAATTCCAGACTAAGATGGCTACCTCTCTGATTCCTGGCCCCAAGTGTTTATCATCATGTTAGTTATTGTGTTAACAGGTATTTTGGCGATTTCCCGGTGAAGACAAAGTCCCAAAAAGGACAGAAGTGTCAACATTAGTTATTTTCCTCCAGAGGCAGTACATCCTCTTATGTCACAGGAGGTGCAGCAGCAGGCACCAAAAAAATGAATTGAATCTGTGATGTGCACATGTGGCCTGGCTGGTAGTATGACTGCCAGTCAGAGCTGAGGTTATGAATGCTCTTGACCACCAAGAGGTAGGAAGGTTATGGAAGAAGCACTTCTCTTTATTCTTGAGAACATCATTTTTGGCTACCACATGAAGTAGCATTAAAAGGCATCCAACGGAGCCAAATACAAGTAAGTTGTGTAGTAAGAAATTGTGTGATGACGACATGGAAATTCTGAGGGGATGGGGAAAATGAGTGAGTCTCTCTTCAAAGAGCGACCAATCTCCATGCTTTGGAAGATTATTTTTATCTTCCCCATTTTGAGAGTAATCCTGCATTACAGGAAACCAAACTCAGCTGACATGCTTATAATTCAATTAACAAATCTACTTCTCTTCTGTACTAGTGATGGTGTATAAATTAAATACCAAACATTTTTATTATGGCCAGCAGTCAACAATTTATTTTGCAAAGGAATCCAGGTCCAGAGCTGTGCTCCAATTCATCAGAGGTTCAGGTTTCAGTTCAACAATCCTCTCCAGGATTTATTTCAGGAGTTCTAACTAAAATTAAAGAAACTTGAAAAGAATCTCTGGCTGCATCCCTTTCCTGCAACTTTGCTGGCTGTAAGGACCAGGACAAAATATATTCAAGCCAAAAGGACAGCTTATGTTTCCCCTGGAGCTCCCTGACCTGATTTCTGGTCAGCACAATCTCTTACTCTCTCTCCAGTGGAAATAACCCAGTCCCACTTTAAAAGTGCTGAATCTAACTAGGTTCAAATATGCTTAATTAGCTCCCAGATTGCAGTGCCTTCCCGACCTGCCACTGGACTTTGTCTGGGAAGGAATCTATGAAACTACAGGTTGCTGTCTAGCAGGGGCACTGCTGGGATGAAGTACAGAAGATCTACAAGTTTCTCTCCATGGGGCACCAAAAGACCTGTACTCTCTGTATGACATTCCAGGATGCAATCCAGATTAGTCAAGGGGTGTGTCATCACCTGCCCTACCACCTTCAGTGCCTCACAATGCTTGCCTGGCAGCCACATTTCAGTCATAATTTCAGTTTATGTACATAATTTTATATATGTTGCTACATACATTCCACCATATTACTGACCAGTGAGTTATTAATTTTCACATAATACCCCAAAAGGCATACTCTGTATAAAGATTACCACAAGTGTGTGTGAATACAAGGTGCACTCAGTCACACCCTGTGACAAGTGGACTGAGGGAATTCAAGTATAATGTCCTTGAAATGTTTACTCTTATAAATGGAAGTGTGGAAAACTACAGTAGTATCCTGTACCGTTAATGGCTGTAGCTGGAAAATATATGTATGTTCTTGTGGAATGGTATATAAAAATAATTTTTAAAAACATTTGCCATACAAATATAATGAGTCTAAGAATATAACTAATGGAGCAACCTGTTTTAGAAATACTTAATTTTGTACAGATAACATTATGAATCAGCCGCTATTTTTAAGTTTGATTTGATTTGTTTTTGTGGGAGATACAGGGGGGGAAGGAAGAAGGAATTTAATACTGTGAATGGGTATACAGACTGATTTGCAAGTTACACATGTACAGAAAGTTCCTTTATTAATAGTTATTCAAGGCATGAGAAGACAAGGCAAAAGTTAGCAGATCTTCAAGAAGTCGCAAACAAGACCCAGCCGGATTCATATTACTTGCCCAGAATGAATCATGTTTACTTAGCTAATGCCTGGTAGAAGCTGACCTCAAGAGAACAAACTGCAGCTGGACTTTACTTCAGCCCAGTCTGGATTCTGATTACAGCAGGGGTAGGCAACCTATGGCACACGTGCCAAAGGCAGCACATGAGCTGATTTTCAGTGTCACTCACACTGCCCGGGACCTGGCCACCAGTCTGGGGGGCTCTGCATTTTAATTTAATTTTAAATGAAGTTTCTTAAACATTTTAAAATCCTTATTTACTTTACATACAACAACAGTTAAGTTATATATTCCAGACTTATAAGAGAGAGACTTTTTAAAAATGTTAAAATGTATTACTGGCACGCAAAACCTTAAATTACAGTGAATAACTGAAGACTCGGCACACTGCTTCTGAAAGGCTGCCAACCCCTGAATATAATTCACGTAACTATCAGCAGGCTAGCAATACAGCACAATCTACACAGGACATTAAAGTATTTAGGAATGTTCACAATACCAAAGGGTTAACATAAATCAGTACCTCATGCTACTTATATAAAAACCATTTATAAAAATATTCCAATAGTCTGTCTAATTTGCATTACAAGAAGTGCATTGTTACATAGACATGATGAGGAGAAGCAGTCAAGAGCAACTAATGTAATTTAGATTAGAAAGGAGTCTCTGGACACTGATTTCAGTTTTACTGAAAATTTTTAATGTTTTCCAATAAATTTTAAAATAATTTGGGTTTCTCTTTATTTGAATTACAGGTTACCTTATTCGTAATTCAAACATGGTCAGGGACATAATCATTTAGCTTTTGTAATCTTGAAGCCCAGTGTCACGATTACTCATGAAAAATCCTCTGATTCCACAGAGGCAACTTTTGAAGCCCCTACACACGTACAGGACATAAGGACATTGTTTAACACAAAAACTTTTGCTATATAAAATTCTTTGGTGGAAACTATGCTGAATAGCTATTAATGCAATAGCGTTTCTGGTTAAAAAGAAAACAATCATTATTCACTTATTGACACAAATCTTGTATGTACTGCAGACACTGTCAATAATGCTAACATGACAAGAGTTAAAGAATAAAAAACTGTTTACTGAAATTATAGAAACGTGGATTATATTTATTATCTCATGTGCAGATGGCTCTCTCATACAAGAATGTATTCCTTCCAATAAATCTGCAGAGAGTTAAATATGTATTTTAAGGGAGTCCACTTAGTAAGCAGATAAAGTGGCCAGCTGTATACTTTTTTCTCCCCCAGGAGAGTTCTAAAGTACATGTACTGTATATAAAACATTCTCAGTCTTACCTTTATGTTGTACTTTAGCTATCGAGAAAATATTTCTTCTAATAAATAAGAAAAAAATAGCAAATGTTTCTTTAAAAGTCATTCTCAGAATATGGAAAATATCTGTGCTTTGACATTTAAACATTCAGCACAGCATTAGATACACCCCAGTGCAAACAAAAAAAGAAAAAGAAGAAAAACTAAGTAGCATAATATGACTAATATTTACACAGCAAATATGTATGAATGGTAGATGTACTATCACAAGTTATCTCTAAAATGCAATACGTGTTAGAGAACTGCTTCCACTCTTGGAGAAATAAGGAAAATATAGTTCTACTAGCCAGCTTGGTTGAAGAAATGCAAGACTTTAGTATTTGGCATCCTTCACCTGACAACCTCAGAGCACTTAACATTAATTAAGCCTTGCAACATTTCTATGAGATGGAAAATAAGGCACATACACAGAGATTGAGGATGAAGTTTTCAAAAGCACTGAAGTAATTTACCCATTTAAATCCTGAACAATCAATGGGACCTAGGCTTACAAGCTACTTCGGGGCTTCTGAAAATTTTACTGTGCCTTATGTATTTGTGCATTAATTGAAAAAAGTAACAACAAAGCAAAATAATGAAAAATTTAATAGCATCTAACATTAGGAGCCAATTGGAAGTTAAGAGTTAGACTTATCTTTACTTTGGGCACTGAAGTTTTCCGATGAGCAGTTTAAATGTTTCTGTAAATGTCTTTGGTGAGTCGAAAACTGGGGAGCAGGAAGATACAGGGAGACACATAATATGACAGAGGAGGAGGAGGCAGAAAAGCATGAACGAAGCTATTTTAAGATCCCCAAGGTTTTGCTTCTGATTCTCTATAAGGATGGCTACTCCTAAACTTTTCTTCTCTTACTCACTTGAGTCTCATCCCCTGAAACATTGTTCTAAGCTGAATTTGCTAAAATCCAAAATATCTCCCTCATCTCTAATTCCTCATCTCTATTACCCCTTCACCTTTCCTTTCTATCTTAACCTAGAGGACTGCAGTAACAAATTTTCAAATGCACCTAAGTGACTTAGGAGTCTACATCCCATTAACTTTGAGTATTTTTAAAATCTATTTTTCTACATCTAAATTTGGACAACCGGGATATCCCGCTCCAGTGTGTGTTCCATTTAGATGGCTCCTATTCCACTGTATTCGTTTTTAAATGTTTATTAAGTTCACTTCAGTTTTCAATCAACTACATGATATTCAGCAGAAAAAGTATTCAGACTGTGAAGTGGGATGTCTATCATTTCTTTCTAACAGTAACAAATCTTTTTTGTCTGAGCAAGAACCATAGTGAAGCCTAGTCAGAAAAAGATTTGTAAAATCAAGTATATTTTCTAAAATCCAGTCATTACAGATTAATGTGTTTTCCCATCTCCTCAAGTACATTCAAGTAAGGTTTCCCATTTTTGCTCTTTTACCTTTGCTTTGGGTCTATTTTGAGGAACCAAAACTGAAAGCTAGAATTTATATACTAGTACATTCCACACAAAATGTTGTAACATTGTTTCCTAAACCATCTCTCTTTCCACTTCATAGTTATTCTGGGATTGATCTATGGCATGAATGCACACCAGGCACTGCGCAGCAGTATCCAAGATCTACTTATTACACAATTGCGCTATCAACTTTGGGAGAAAGGTATAGTCATGGTGCACATTCAGAAATAGCAACTGGCAATATGACCTGGAGTTTTTCAGTTTCTGATCTCTGGTTCATCTTATTGAAGGAGATGGCTCTCCAGCAGCCTAGATTACATACATTCATGGTGGGAGGCAGTTTCTACACACAAAGTTAAACTACAGTTTAACTAAAATCAGTTTTAAAACAGTTAACTGGTAGGACTTAGGAGTCTACGTCCTAAGTGTAAATAGTGTAGGAACACTTATCAATTTAAGATTGGCTAATGTCAATTTAGCTTAAGCAGATTCTTGAACAAATTTAGCTAACCTGTAATACATTTTTAAATTGATACAAGTGTGTCCCCATGGGTTTTTACACTTGTTTAACTACACTGGTTTAACCATACTGTTAGTTAAAACAAGTACATGTGTTGCAAAAGCCTCAATCTTTTTTCAGTTTACCTCAAATACCACCATAATTGAAATCCTCTGTTAGCAGGTTTGAAAAGAAATGGAGAATGAACTGCAATTTTCCCTTTTAAAATGATCTGTTTAGTTCATGCTGGGTGAGCAATACGCCAGAAAAGTTTGCACTTCCAATGCCCCTGCTTTATTTGGTTTGTGGAAAGAGGATTTTAGATTTCAGTGGAAGTTAGCCATCTAAATATGTTTGTGGATCTAGATATTAGTATCCTAAATCCAGTACTCCTCAAGAGAACTAAATACAAAACAGAATGCCAGAGCTGAAGGATTTATAAGGAAAACAGATGAAAAGAGAAAAACAGTAGTCAAACAAGCTTCTAGATCAGAAATGTAACAAAAGTGTCCATACCAAGAACGAGATAATGTAATCTATTAGAATATAGATATATATATTTTCAAGGAGGTATACAGATAAACTCAGCAAAGGCTAGTTTCTCAACCCATATGTCCTAATTCTAGACATCAGAAAGAGACTTTGAAACTCAAAATGTATCCACTTTTCACTTTGGTCTACAAAAGTTTTAGATTGATCCCATAAAATATTGTTCAAGCTAAGTTTTCTAAAATCTATATACATGAAGGAATAAAGATCACCTCCAAAAACTTCCTAACCTTAACCTCCACCCATCAAAAAGAAAAAAAATCTGAAAGACATAATATTATATATATTCTGAGTTCTCAATTCTGCAGTAAGAACTGTGTGGTTACTGTAACCACATGGGTCTCTTACAGAGCTGTGTGGCCTAAGTGGGAAAGTGCAAGTAGTCATTGTCCTTCCAAAGGCATTTTTTTTTAGAAGTCTGGCATTAGCCTTGTCATTTTTGAGATATAAAAGACATTCCATTTAAAAAAATGACTCTCTCTCTCACCTATGCAGTTCATTCTTTCAGAGACATAACTCGTTCCACTGATTTTCCATATACTTCATATGGGGGAATACATTAGAACCCATAACATGTCTAAAAACAGAATGAAGTTTTCAAATGTGCCCACTGTATATTTTCTATATTGTATATGGATGGAATTTCCTTTGTTTTTAAAGGAAACAAGAGAGAGGAAATAGTCTGTACTCTGTCCAGATACCACCAGAACTAACTATATATTGTACCTGTGAACCTTATGAGCTGTGCAGAATCACAACATGTCTAGTGACGGAGATTACGATTTCTGTGTAGCTGATTCACTCATGGTGCATTTTACTGCATAGCTAAGTTAGGCAGGCACACACAATGACTTTCCTGAGCTGTACATACTGAGAGTTTAGGAAGATGACACCCCACAAAATGGACTGTCATTGCAGAATGCAATTTTGAATGGGCAATTACTCAGTCAAATGAATACTGAATTTTCACTGGAATATTCAGACACTCCTGGGTGAAGGATATTTCCATGCCAAAGTTCAACTTTCTCTCTCAATCATTTCAGTGCTAGAGATGTCCAAAGCAGGCCTTAATGTTTTCATAATAGGATGGCATCTTGTTTTAAACTCTTTTTGCATTCCAAAGTGGCTGAACTATAGTCACTTAACTAGCAGCTCGGCCCTGCTCCAGCCAGGGTGCAGGACTGGTGTCCGCACTACACAGCTGGATCGCGCTCCAGCTGGGGCACAGGGTCGGGGGGTACATCACATGGCTGGGCCCCACTCCAGCCAGGGTGCAGGGTCGCAGTCTGTACCACATGGCTCCTGGAAGCCGCGGCATGGCCCCACTCTAGCTCCTACACACTCCAATGCCCTCCTCCGGTCCTCCAAATGGGAGCTGAAAGGGTGGTGCCTGTGGATGGAACAGCCTGCAGGGCTGTACCTCCGCACAGGAGCTGGAGAAGGGACTTGCCACTGCTTCTGGAAGCCACCTGAGGTAAGCACCACTGAGAGCCTGCACCCCTGAGCCTCTCCCCATGTCCCAACCCCCTGCTCCAGCCTTGATCTCCCTCCCACTCTCCAAACCCCTTGACCCCAGACCACAGCACCTTCCTGCACCCCAAACCCCACATCCCCAGCCGGAACCTGCACCTCTGATCCCTCTCCCACCCTATAAACCCCTCAGTCACAGCCTGGAGCATCCTCCTGCACCCCCAAACTCATTCCCAGAGCCCGCACACCCCAACCCCAATTTTGTGAGCATTCATGGCCCACTGTACAATTTATATTCCCTGACATGGGCCTCGGGCCAAAAAGGTTGCCAATCCCTGTACTACAGCATGTAAAATTATAAACTGGATTGACTAAATCTCTCATAAGTAATGAAAAGTTCCAGCAGTGTATATAGACACACATGACATTAAAAAACCACTCATACTGAGCTGGCCATCTTTAAACAAGTACTAAGACCTTTTTCTTTTTTGCCTTTTTAAAATGCAAAATACTTCAGTAGTGGAGTGCACGGGAATTATTTGGCAGAAGGAAAAGAAAAAAAAGCAAGAAGACAAACTTCATCAGACTCAATCCCACAAATTATACATCAAAATGTGAAGTACAGTAGCAAAATAACATTTTAACTGAGACATTATCAGCATTTCTTATTATTATTGCTATCAATTCTACAAAAAAAGTTTTCTACCAAGTAGAGTTTTGGGAGAATAGGGGTTTCCAAATTTGGTCTTGGAATTTTTTTGGATCACTATTGTCAGATTCCATTTAGGTTCATTTTATTTGTGTTTTTGTACATAAAACTGTAGCTCACTGAGCTTTGATAAGAGCTAAAAGATAAGCATAAAATTTCAGGGGCAATACACATTTGATAGTTTTATTTAGAATTCTAGTTTTAAGATTAAAAATAAATTCTCCTCTATTGTATTTTATTCACAGATGAAAGCCATTCTTGTGACGTCAACACAAGTACATTAACTTATTCTTAAGTGTTTTCTGCCACTCCTATATATAAACGTAAGTAATACAGTAGCTAAAAAAGAAAGTAGTTTGACACCCTAAGAACCTGTACATTTAAAAAGAACTCTCCAAATGGAACACAAAATATAAAAGACAGCTAAATCACAATGGTGTTTCATCATCATCATTTGATTTACTAGTTTCACATAAAACCGGGAGTTGGATTTAATTTGTATATAATGTTAGCTGTTGTGTTTAAGTTCTTTACAGCAATGTTCACTGCAACAATATACAAGTAAAAACAAATCACCAACACAAAGTAAGTATTTTTTCCACTTAAGAAAACAGTGATTATTGACAAATAGTTTTATCTTTTTAAAAAACACTGAACTCAGAACTATGCATCAATTGGAAATGTGACAAACTACGAGAACTCAACTACTGCAAAGATTTTATCTTTTTTTAAAAAAAAAAAATCCATCACAGCAGCTGGAACAATTTCACTTGTTGGGAGGGTCTTTTGTGGCTTTTTAAAAACATCATACAATTCAATATTTGTGCACTATAACATGATAGCCAGGATACTAATAAAAACAAGATTATTAAGCTACAACTGACATTCTTTCACTTGTTCTGTTATGCCTAGTACCTCAGGCATCCCTTATCAGTTTGATGTTACTTACTACATGTACAGAGACAACACTCCTGGTAAGCTAGAGATCCGTGTGCTGCCAAAAATGCGGGTGTACATTCCAATATATCTTAATTTATGCCCTTCTTAGAAAAAGGGCAAGAGAAAAATATCTAAAAGATCCTGGAGGCTGCTGAAGAGTTTTATTCATATTATGGTGAATTTTAAAGATTTTTTTTCTTCCCTAAAAAACTAAGCTGTTCCTTGCCCCTTTTGCCCTTAAATTTCTTTCCCCCCATCCCCCTTTTCTTCCTTCCTTTTAGCTGATAAGGGCAGAGATCAGATACTCAGTGTTCTTTCTTCTGCAGTAGTTGATGACATCACTAACAAATAGTGCAGGGAGCTGCTCTCCTTAAAAACTGCATTTGGTATCATGAGAGACACGGTGTGGCAAGATCTTTTATTGGACCAACTGGATGCTATAATTCCAATGATAGCATGACAGTGGGCACAGTAATTGGACAGAGCTACAGATATCAAGGGGCAGAGGGTCTCGGGGGGTGGTCAGGGGACAGGGAATGGGGGGCGTTGGATAGGGAGTGGGAGTCCCAACAGGCCTATCAGGGGGCAGGGGTGTGGCTAGGGGTTGGGGCAGTCAGGGGACAGGGAGCAGGGGGGGTTGGATAGGGCTGCAGTCCTGGGGAGTGATTAAGGGGCCAGGGGAAGTGTCTCTGGAGGGGGTAGTCAGGAGACGAGGAGCAGGGGGCTTAGATAGGGAGTGCGGTCCTGAGCGGGGAGTTAGGGTAGGGGTCTCGGGAGGATGTCATCGGGGACAAAGAGTAGAGGGGCTTAAGATAGAGGGTGAAGTTTGGGGCAGGGGCAGTCAGTGGGCGGGAAGTGGGTGGGGCCAGGCTGTATGGGGTGGCACAGCCTTCCCTACCCGGCCCTCCACAAAATTTTGAACCCTAATCTGGCTCACGGGCCAAAGTTCGCCCACTCCTGATCTAGACACAGGCCTCAAATGAATCCTCCTCCCTTTGGAGAGAGAAGAGGATGAATTAAAGAACATCTCATGACTATCCCCCCAAGTGTGGAAACCTGATGTTAAAATATATTCTAACCCTGAAATTACCCATTTTACTGAGTGGAAGGGAAAAAAGCGGGGGGGGGGGGAAGGGGAGAGAGCGGAAGGAAAGAGAGCTATAAGAGCGCTCTATAAAAGCAGCATATTTTTTTAACCACTACCTGTAACCCTTTCCTCTTTTTTTTGTAAATACCAAACACCCACAGAATAGATTTCATAAAAGTAAAAGACTTTGAAACTGTTCAGTGGCACAAGTTAACTTCACATGAATTAGCAAATAAAAGCAGCATTAACGTGATCAAGCACAACGGAATTTATTGTCACTCTGCCCTTTAAAATAAGGCACATTTTTATTTAACTAAGATCATTTATGCAAGGAATGGTACAAGCCCTTTTGTAAATCACACACCCTTTAAGTTACAGGCAGATCCTCAGGGAGAAATTTTCATAAGCCTGATGTAAAGCTACAGATAATTATTTGATAGCCACTACTTGGCTATACTTAATATAAAACACTTCTTCCCACAGCTCTTTAGTAAAGTTTCTAAGATGCAGTTCATCTACATCAAAATAAAAAAGTATAACTTTTCTGAGGAAGGAAGGATGCTATCTTGGGATAGTTGCCTTACTAAAAATTGCCATACCCATATAAAAGTAAAAAAACCAAAACACCAAGTTCCACAAAATATGGCTAAATGAAGCAAATCTTTTTTCCAAGAAATAGAGCATTTAACAAACACAATTTAGATATATTTTCATTGCTTTAAACAGGTCTCCCCCTCAAACCCTTTCCAAAATATATCGCTCCAGATGGCTGTAACCTACCTTAACAACTGTCTATTAGTCAACAATGACTCTATCCAGAGAAGCAAATCAAATATTCCATAAACCACTTTCATTTCCCAAACTACAATTATCAGGTTAATTCTCCAGCACTAATTAATGCTTTTATTTTTCAAGAAGATGCCAGCAGATTCAGCAAGAAGAGCACAAGAGATTATATTCCTCTCAAAATAGGTGTTCCCTAATGTCAGGGATTTATGAGTGTAATAGGAATGATCTTAGTCATTCAAAGCTTAAGTGAAAGAATCTTTTGGCCTATCCTTGAAAGAGAAATAACTGTCCTATTTTACTAAACCTGTGCAAATTCTCAATATTATAATGTGTTTCTTTTCCTGAAACAGAAATAGCAGCCAAAAGATTGGTACAGAAAAATATCTCTAGTAAATAATAAGATATTTAAAATGAGAGGCTGTCTGGACTATGAAGAGATACAGAGAAAGCATCACCGCACAGAAAGGCCACACAAAAATACAAACATTGTTAAGGGGCCACGTGGGTGGTATCACACAAAGAAAATCTCCTCCATCTCATTTCAAACACTTCATCAGAACTTGGGGGGGGGGGGGGGAACAGTAGGCAACACAAATTTAACAACAAACAAAAAAACTATCAAATTTCTTATTTCAGAATCCACAAACCTCTCCTCAAAAGCAACGGTTAGACACCAGGTCTAATGTTGCATGGGTGAGTTAGTTATCTTTTTTAATAAAATATCTGAGTAATAGAGCAGGCTACTCATTACCATAGTCATTTCACAATAAATATTCTACTGAAAACTAAGTCCCTGAAGGTTGACTGTGGGCTCTACCAAGTGTTGCCCTGTCCACTTCCCCCAAACCACAGAATGGACATCAATGGTTAGACTCTAAGAACAGAGGATTTTATCTCCTTGTATAGGCTGATCCAAAGCTCACTAAAGTCAATAGAAAGAAATCCAGTGGCTTCACGGGGCTTTGGATCAGGCAGGTCCTATACAATATAATAGCAACCACAATAAAGAAAGAATTTTAATGCAGTTTCTCAAATTGGAAAGCTTAGTGTATTCTAAAAATTTGTCAATCTACAGTAAATCACAAAAACTCACTTCAAAAAGCAAAACACTATGTAACAGAATATAATCATGATCTACCACAGGTCATACCACCTCCCTAACAGACTACATATCCTCTTCAGCATTAGAGAGAGGATATCGGACAAAATATTCAAGCTATCACTTCCCAGAAGAGAAAGAGGCTCTATAGTTCTCTTGAAGTCCTGAAAAAGCTAAGAACATCAGGACTACATATTCTATATGGAAAGCGATTTTTTTCATCCATTTAAAACACAACCACTATTCAATTTCACATTCATGCTTCGTTACAAGTAGTAAGACTAGATACTACAAGTTCTGGCAATATTTTGCTTCCCAGTTTCACATGTATTTTAATGACAATTTCACAGAGTTTCATATCTGCTTGAATATTTAGCAGTTGAAATATGCCAGTCTATATAGGAAGCACAACACCAGGAAAATGTATTTATCGCAGTATTGCAATTCACTTATACTTGACACAAATTTTTGTCAATGTTCTTTTGTCTTCAGATTAAGTATGTTCTATGCATTATCCACATAAAAACTTTCACCCAACACTGGACTTTATAAATACTTGAAATGCTAACCAGTGGATATTGTATTTTTGGCTATTTCCCAAAGTATTAAATGGTGTTCACTAAAACGTTTATCCCACGATTGCTCCATATATATTCACTTATCTCATTAAAAATCACAGAGAAGCACACACAAAAAAGCATACACTATTCATACCTGACACACCTTAAAGGGGCCTGATTTTCAGAAGGTGGAAGTCCCAACATTTCTTTGAAAAATCTCTTTAAGGTGTCTTAAATTGGACACCCAAAAAAAATCACTAAAAACTCTTAAAAATATATACTCATGGCCAAATTATTTTTAAAATTTACATTCTGTAGTACTCACACATGGAACTGAAATGCCTTACAATATACAAAAGATCTCTAACGCTTTTAAACTCAGAAAAAATTCTGCCCACTTTGCTCAGATATTGGTGCCCCTCTAAGAACTTAAAATAACTTTACATTTGTCATAGTGATCATTCTCAATATGAAAGTCAAATCAAGTAAAATTCCGACCTCAGTCACACTAATTTAAATCACTAGTAAATCTACTGTAGCCAATGGCATAACACATGTACAAATTTGGAGTAAGAGGAATCTTACTACTTGGGTGCAAACGTAGTACACGTCATTATCAGACCAAGATTCTGAAAAACAGGGGCCTAAAGATCAGGTTCCTATTTCTATATTTAAGCACCTGAATAACAAACAGTTTTCACTGTTCCTGATAGCACAGAAATTCAGTGATTTTGTTGAGAACTCAGCTCTTCTTTGAAAATCAAGCAACTTAATTAGGTGCCTAAATATAGATTTACAACCCCAACTCCAGGATCCTGCTTTTCAAAACCTTGGCCTCGCTGTCTACAACAGGGGTCGGCAGCCTTTCAGAAGCGGTTTGCCAAGTCTTCATTTATTCACTCTAATTTAAGGTTTCGCGTGCCAGTAATACATTTTAACATTTTTAGAAGGTCTCTTTCTACAAGTCTTTTATATATAACTAAACTATTGTTGTATGTAAAGTAAATAAGGTTTTTAAAATGTTTAAGAAGCTTCATTTAAAATTAAATTAAATGCAGAGCCCCAGGACCCGGGCAGTGTGAGTGCCACTGAAAATCAGCTCGTGCGCCGCCTTCGGCACGCGTGCCATAGACTGCCTACCCCTGGTCTACAAACCTCTTGTCTAGCTATACCCTCCATATGTAGGTAGACAACTTTTGTCAATATTTACATTTAGCAATCAGAAAAAGTTACAGTATAAGGCCATACTTCATATGTGAGAACAAATATTTACAAGCTATGTTTTTTGGGGGAGAGTAAGGGTTCTATGGTGGGTGTTGATTCATTTTCAGTCTATACAAAGGAGAATGGTAATTTGTTCTAACAAAATTAACTTTCTGCATATCCAAAACACTATCCAAGACCTAAGCCTCATAAGCATGGTATGCAGGTCTAATGCTAAATATCTATATAGAGACTCATTTTCCAAACCTTCATTGAAGATGTAACCTCTAAGGTTGAAGCCTGCCCCAGTGGTTGCAGGCAATATAAGCATCTTCCTTACATTTCTACTAACACCCTTGATTTTAGAAGAAATTCAGAATCATTTACGCTGGTGTAACTCAAGAATCATGACAATGAATTCAATGGAGCTACACTGGTGTAAAAGACCGAATTGTGTGCTCTTGTACATCTAATTGTACTGTCTTTATTTTATAGTCCACTTTTCAAGTAACTGATGCACTTTCAAGAGCTATATTGAATAGATTTTAATATCTTCCATAAGACTGGTCTTTGCAAGATCTTTAGGGATTTGCTAAGCATAAGCATTAATACTAGCATATCTGCTTTTGATTATGTTCAGCATAGTTTCCATATGGAAACTTATACTAAATTTCACTGGGGCTTTACTCTGTTTAAACCAACCACCCATTTAATATGATGAATATATGCAGTTATTTTCCTGTACCACCTTTATAGGTCACCCTTATACAGAAGGGAAAGAACGAAAGTAACTTTTTCTCATGCATCACCCGCTTCCCTCCCTCCAACGATGATCACTCCCTTTTCTTTTGTCTCCACTCCTCAGGTCTCACTTTGAATCTTGAGTTTATCTGAGAATAACAGAATGAAAGTGAGTAAATTAAGATTTAGACCAAGGAGATGGGGAGTTGGGAAATAAGGAAAGCTTTCAATGGTGAGAGCTATTGGTCTTTGGACACTTTCCCAATGAAAACTGTAGAAGTTTCATAATTTGGAAACTTTAAAAATACATCTTTGTAAGCCCTGAAGAATGTAACAATTTTACACTAGCCTTTAGAGAGGTACCTAACCCAGTGGTTCTCAACCTGAGGTACGCGTACCTGTGGGGGTACACAGAGGTCTTCCAGAGGATACATCCACTCACCTTGTTTTACAGCAGGCTACATAAAAAGCACTGGCAAAGGCAGTACCAACTAAAATGTCATTCAGATAGTGACTTGTTTATAACGCTTTATATGCTATACACTGAAATGTAAGTATAGTATTTATATTCCAATTGATTTATTCTATAATTAGATGGTAAAAATGAGAAAGTAAGCAATTTTTCCAGTAATATTGTGTCTGATTTTGTAAGCAAGTAGTTTTTAAGTGAAATGAAACTTAGGGGTAAGCAAGAGAAATCAGCCTCCTGAAAAGGGTACAGTAGTCTGGAAAAGTTGAATGCCCCTGATCTATTCAACGTAATATTGTCTCTACTTCTAACCTCAACAGTATCCAGCCACAATGCACAAAGTACACTTCAACTTTTCTGCTAAAATTATCTACTGTAACAAAATTTTGAAATAATGATTTTTAAAATTTTATCTTTAGGTTTCAGAATCAATACATCACAAGGTGAATGGAGCACTTCACATCTCAGAGTTATTTTTCATTGTTTCTATATTCTGAAATACAATACTGCACTGGCTCATATTCAGCATGTTTTATTAACAACCATAATATCTAGAAATGTAATGTTTTAAAATCTTAAAATTCTACAGGAATGGATAAGGATAAAAGTACTAAAATGACATTCTGACCCATTCCAAAATATTTAGAGCTCTTTTACGGAGTTGTATGATAGAACAATTAAGAATTTCAACTGTAACTTCTTAAATTTTTCTACACAAGAGTTAATTCAAATCCATATACAGTAGACTCTTGATGATCTGGGATGATAGGGTAAAATTTAATCCTGGTTAATAAAATCCCAGTTAATCACCATCCAAAGCATGGTGGGTGGGTGGTTCGCCGGCCGCCTTGCACTGGCAGGGGAAGGGGTTGGTTTGCCAGTCACCCTGCGCTGCGGGGTGGGGGACAGGGTTACGCTGGCTGCCCTGTGCCCAGCCAAGGGGGCTTTGGTTCCCTGGCTGCTCTGCATCCTGGGGTTTGGGGGGTTTTCCCCCCTCAGGGAGGCAACAAAGCCAGAGCCGGCCCTGTGAATTACCCGTATTTGTTGTTGACATCTCGGTTAATCCGCAACCCAATTAACCTGATCCTGGATAATCGAGAGTCTACTGTATAACTAAACTAAATTATCATTAAATTTAGTTTTACGTGTTCTGCATTTGTAGCCTCCCTACTTCAAACTAAATCAACACATTTATTTTCCCTCCAGCACCACTCCAAATATTTATTTTTTGAAAGCTGCATCCTGAACAGATGAATAGAATAATGTCACTGTTTGTATTTGAGGCAAATCATATTCACATTACTCACACGAGAAACCCCACTGGCTTTAATGAGGCTACTCATATAAAGTTTGTAGTCTGAGCCACTCACCTAGGAAAACTGACCAAATAAAAATAAAAAGGAGGGCATTTGTAAAAATTCAGCATGCCAAATCAATGCTTAGGAGTCAAAATCTCTCAAGTGTGTGTGCACTGAGTGGCATCCTATATCAGTCAAATTAAAAACAAAATAAGGTTCTTCAGAAATTAGAGGTAAAATGTACAAAATCTTAAGAGGGGTTTTTTTTTCCCTTTCTTTCTAAAGAAGAGAGAGTCCTTTAAAGAAAAGGACTGGAATACTGCATCAGTAGTGAAATTACCAACTTAGCATTTCAGAAGCAACCATGATAACTAGAGAAAGGAAGTCTATTGCCAAAACAAATCAGCTGAAAGGGAAATTTAGAAAATTTTATTCTCACATGTATATTGTGCACAAATTTATGTATACACAGTGTACATATATATAGGGGGAAGTACCTGGAGGTGGGTCTGACCCAACCCCAGGAGTGGCCCCTGAAGGAGAAGAGGAATTTCTATCCTCCCCAGCCTGGCCAGGACTAGCATCTGGAGCCTAACATACAGTAGGGGTCACCTCTAGCAGCACAAAGGAGATCACAGCGACCACTGGGCACCTCCCCGGGCAGTAGGAAGCTCCATGGCTGCTGGCTGGGAGCCCAGGTCTAAAGACAATGCAGCCCAGCACTTGGTGGTTAAATGGGCTTTGGGCTTGCGGGGAGGAGGGGGATTGGACCACAGCATCTCCCTAAGCATGGGGTCTTGGGCGGACACCTATTAGGCCGATACTGCTCCCCCAAAAGTGATGACCCCCTGTAGTGAGGAAGGGTGGCCTCCCGAGGACCCGAAGTGGGAAGTTCTTCACACTGAGCCCTGGTGGGCAGAACCAGGGCCTAGTTGCCCTTCCCTCAGGAAGTGGGTGGGATGGGCAGGAAGTATAAAAGGCAACCCAGAAAGCTTAGTAGGGAAGCAACCACCAGAGAGACCAGATGCCTCCTGAGCTGGGAAGCAGCAGAGGGAGCCAAGGGAGCAGAGGACTGGCCTGGGCCACCAGAGACGCTAGCTGATTCAGATCTGGAGAAAGCAGACAACTGGCTCAGACCGCCCAGGCCATCCTCAGACCTTACCCCAGAGGGAGATGACGACGGGCCCGGATCACTGACGGATCAGACCTGCCGAGACTTTCTTGCTGTCCCAGAAGCCCCTGTCAACCTCGGTTTCTCCTTACAGCAATTGATACACCAAGAAGGGGAGCGTGTAAGGGGTAGCAGACCCCTGTCTGGCCGCAATGCTGACAGAGGTGACTCAGCATGTCGCGGCATAGATCCCCGCTTTGACCCAGTGACTAAGCACTGTTACTTCTAGGGCCCTGGGCCGGAACGGAGTGGAGTGGGTGGGCCTGCCTTCCCACTGCAACCCCAACTGCGGGTGGCAGTCTCCCCTTCCCCAAACCAGAAGCCTGAGCCTCAGACTCTTCGCTGCCCCACCTTGATCCAGGGCCTGGGCTGACTGTTTGTTTCCTGCCCAGCCTGAGCATAGGCCTGGGCTCCAGCTGCGAGTGGAGACTGCTTAATTCCCCACTGTGGCTGATGTATCAGTGACGTAGTAAAGCAGGGTGGTCTCCCAAGGACCCAGCGTGGGGGGAACCCCACTACTGAGCCACTACACACACACACCCTAACCTGTGATCCCCTTACAACAGTTTTGCGATCCCCCACAACCCATGTTGGGTGGGGACCTCCAGGGTTAGAGCACTATGGAATTTCAGATGTAAACATGAAATATACTATTTTAAATATCCTAGGACCACGAAATTGACTAAAATGGACCATGAATTTGGAAGGACCTTAGTCATATGGTCACTGTCAGAAAAAGTCACTTAGCATACAGGCTCCCTACTCTTTAAAAATATTAATCTTTTAAAAATATCATTCATAGTTTGCAGATGGCAAAAAGCATTTCTCATCACATAAAACCTCAAAGATGTTTTGCCAAACAAAATGGACATCACTTTCTTTCAAAAAACAAATTAAACTAACAAATAAGTGAAGACTAAGAATAGTGAGATTACAAACCTTCTTGTTTGACAACTCTGAGTTGTTGTTGCTGCTGCTGCTGCTGCTATTTGTTCATTCACCTGCATGTCCTGATCAACAGACATGGAAATGGATTTAAGTGGCAGGCCACAATTATAATTTAACTGTGGTGAGGGGCATAACAGGCCCACCCTGCACTCAGATTTCAGGCATTTAGCTGAGTCCTAGGTACAGGCTGAGGAGGGGCTACCCCAAGTTATTGGTTATATGATGAGAACCCTGTAACCCTATACTGGACCCAGTTAACTTCTGAATCCTCTTGCCCACCCCTCTCAGGGCAGGAGATGGAGAAGTTAGAAGATATCAAGGAGGGACCTCTCTCTAAGTCTTCAGGTCTCCTCTTCTACTAAAGACACAAGGTCCAACACCAAAATCCTTTATTTCTTTCGTCTCTGGAACTGGCCCTTTCAATCTTTCACTGCACTGGACACCAGCCACAAGTTGTGATGAGATAAACAGTCTTACCTTTCTAATACTAAACTTTCAAGTCCTATGCCTTTTAACCTAACTGTGACACAATAATGCATCCAGGAAGGCAGAAAAAAAGAACAAAAACAAAGGGTCGTGGCCAGCTTTGTCAGACAGGAAAATATTCTTCCTGATACGAAACAGGTGATCGGTCAGACTTGCGACATCCAATAAATAAATACATAAATAAAAAACCAACAAAACAGCTCTTATGCTACAAACAAGGGGAAGGTGGGTGGGGCAGCTAAGAAGTAACAAGCATTTGTAAAGCATAAGACAAGTTTAAATAGACCCTCGGGAGGGCCGGCCTGTGAAAGCTTATCAACCTACCCACTCCCCCCAGCCTGGTCAATGGAAGCCAAAGGACCCCAGAAGGAGGAGGAGGAGGATCCCAGCTTCTGCTTCACTAAGCACATGTTCTTGCTGCTCCTCTCCCTTCCAGGCCCTGTCTCACTGCTGATCGTCCAAGCAAGAGCTCCTGCCATTGAAATAGGGGGATGCATTTTGGACAGTCCTATATTTCAATTGCTAGTTTACTGATAGAGCTCTCATGACACTGAATTACTTAATATTTTACTGACAAGTCAGTAAGAAGTGACAGTGGTGATGAGGAATGTCCATGAAGGACATATTCAGACTGCTGTAAAGGATTGGGAGATACACTTCTATCTATCAGCCTTCACATCCAAAGTAAACTGTTCACTGAATTTCTGTTCCATACTCTTCCTGTCACTGAATAACGTGTTATTGGCAAATAATGGAAATCTACAGCACCAAAAGCAATCCACCTGGAAAACAGAACACAGTGGTAAGCACTGTTTTCTTTTTGTGGAATTTACTTAGGGCCAGATTATGAACCCTCTACTTACTGAGCAGCTACTCACATTGAGTAGTCTCACTGAAGTCACAATATGTTCTTGTTTATTCAGACACTATGTAATAGACAAAGATGCTCAAATGTTCTCCAAGACCTTGTGCAGCTGGACACCCCGAAGCATGAGTTATCTACAGATCTGTTGCAATGAGTGTACAGTAAATATTGGTTTGTCAGTAGCATTGTGAATGAAATTGGGCCTCATTAACACTGAGGCTGGTGGAATTTTTCTCCCTTTCCCACCAAGTAAATAATTTGCTATATGCCACCTCCTCCATCAGACAATTACAAGAAGTGTTGTCTCTGCGAACACTATTTTCCCATATGTAGAACAGAGACTGTACTTATTGTGCATTTGTACAGTATTTAGTCCAGCAGTGCCTTAATCTTTATTGCAAGAGTGCCTAAATGTCCCCATAAGTAACTAATTCAGTCTGTAATCTCGTTTTAGATCATGGAAGTGCTAGGAAATTCAAGGACATGTACAAACAAACAATAAATAATAGACAAAAATTGTTCATATCATATCCATCCTATGAGTCAAGATGGGACAGGTAGGAAGAGCATAATTTTAAAAGGATTATGTTCCATTTAAGAAGTCGCTGTTTCAAATAGAATTCAAGGTGGCAATGGCTGAAAATCTTTACCCAATGTATTTTTTCCACTCTAAGAACTCAAATGTGACCAAAGGAAGCTTCCTCAAAACTTCAAAATAAAAAAATTGTCTTGTCTATGCTAAGTATAAGCAAGAAAAGCTTCAGCCCAAAGATTTTTTTCTTTTAAAAGAAGCTATGAGGATGCAAATACAGAGTTATAATGAACATTAATTTAGCGTTAATCTTTGAAATCAGCAAAAGCTATAATAAGCAATGGAAAATAGACAGTCGTGTTGCAAGGACTTGCAGTTTCCTTAAGTGCTGGTAAACAGCTAGCTACTCAGAAGAAACTCACCAGAAGATTAAATGCTATATTTAAAAACAAAAGACTGAGAATACTCTTTACACTCTTTCCATTCCATGAGAATCTGTGAAGGATGTTAAAACAGAAGCTACTAAAGATAGACATTTTTAAATTAGCAGGTCCAGGTAGCAATTTTAAAACTCTAGAATGCCAATTAACTGAGAAGTTCATGGGACCATTAATGTTGATTTTCAATAAATCTTGGCGAACTGGAAGAAAGCTAAGGTTGCTCCAATTTTTAAAAAGGGTAAATAGGATGAACTGGGCAATTATAGGCGGTCAACCTGACATCCTGGGCAAGAAAAAGGAGCAGCTGATATGAAATGCTATTAACAAACACAAAAATTAGGGTAGTGGTAAATAACGAAGATGACAGATTACTGATTCAGAGTGATCTAGATAGCTTCGTAAACTGGGCATAAGCAAACAATATGCATTCTAGTCTGGCTAAATGTAAATTATACATCTCAAAACAAAGAATGTAGGCCATAATTACAGGTGGGGGAGCTATATCCTGGGAAATTGTGATTCTGATAATAATTTGGGGGCCATGGTGGATAATCATCTGAACATGAGCTCCCAGTGCAATGCTGTGGTCAAAAGAGCTCATGCAATCCTTCGATGCATAAACAAGGGAATCTTGAATAGGAGTGAAGAGATTATTTCTCTGTATTTGGCACTGGTACAATCACTGTCAGACTATAGTACAGGTTCTGGTTCCCATAATTCAAGAACAATGTTGATAAAGTTCTGGAGAGGGTTCAGAGAAGAACCACAAAAATGACTGGAGGATTAGAAACCATGCTCTATATTAAGCTCCTTTACTCTCCATTTAGTTTAACAACGTAAGAGGTGACTTGATCACAGTGTAGGTATCTACATAGGAAACAAATATTTAATAATAGGCTCTTTCTAACATAGAAAGGTATAACACAATACAATGGCTTGAATCTGAAAGTTAGACAAATTCAAACTGGAAATAAGGCATACATTTTTGACAGTGAGGAACAATTTAGCAAGGGTAATAGTAGATTCACCATCCCTGACAATTTTTAAGTCAGGGCTGGACATTTTTCTAATAGATATGCTCTATGAATTATTTTGGGGGAAGTTCTATGACCTGTATTATACAGGAGATCAAACTAGATGATCACAATGGTCCCTTCTGGGCTTGGAGTCTATGACTCTATGAAAGAGACCAGACATTTCAATGTCTAACTTCAAAATCAAAAAGCCTCTTGTATTCCATAAAATCAAATCTCAGACCCAGATTGTGCAATGGGAGCCGTGCAGAAGGACACCTGCATCCATGTGGAGTCCAGAGAGGCCAGTGGGGTACTGCCCAAGCACAGGTGTTCCTTTTCTTTCTTCTGCCCTCTACATTATTCACCCTTTGGGGTCCAACTGGAGTATCTAGATCTTTCATCATATATTCTTCAGATTAAGAATTGTGTCTTTTTTGGATTATACAATACCCACCATAACTAATCCCCAACACTGACTAAGTACTTTGGGCTCTACCCTAATATGCATGAATTAAAAAAAAAATTGAATGTGTACACATCGAATTTTAAAGTAAATACAAATAGAAAAAATTCCCTTCTTTGAATAATGAAGTCCACAGATCCATTACAATAGATACTTCAACTTGCTTATTACTTTGGAACAGATCCACATCTGTCAGTCACTAGCAACAGGGGAATGACCCACTCCTGAAGTTTCCTCCAGTTGAGACAACTAACAAAGTCAGAATTATTCAAGTTTACTTTCCAAAATTGCAGATGGTGTTAAATATACTTTTAGGGAAAAAAACACAATAATTTTTTTTATTGTCAAGCATGGGAAATTCCCCCAACAAACCTAAGTCTTTGAATGTCCATTTCCATGTCTATCTTGGATGATTCATTTCTCTCTAAGGTCAACTAGATCTGTGAACCTTATTATCTGAAGGAAGGACATTTTCAGGAAAGCACAAATAAATTTTCCTATTCTTCTTTATGCTAAGGCCTACAAATCTGTTACAATGGGATTTTTACAGCAGGGTGCCTTCAAGGAGGGAAGTAGGATCATTACTAGCGTGACCAGATAGAAACTGTGAGGGAAAAAAGGATGGAAGGCATGGGGGGAGAACAGGCACCTATATAAGAAAAGGCCCCAAAAAAACGGGGCTGTCCCTTTGAAAATGGGATATCTGGTCGCCCTAATCAGTACTTAAAATATGGACACCCGAAACTAGACATGTCCTCTCTCTTCCATTGTCCTTTAGGGCACTAAGACACAAAGAAGACTTCTGAAAAAGAAAAAACATTAGCTAAAAAATGAACCACCATTATGCATAATTTGGGTCAATGTATAGTGATGGCTATGTGGCCATCTAGCAGACATCAATGCAGAAGACAGGTCTTCTCTGCCCCTGAGACTGTCAGTGTTGCCAAGGAAACTGATGCTTAACAGAAGGAAGAACATTTACTAATTTACTCTGGGAATTAATGCTAAGATATGAATGAGTTGTGAGTGTTAGTTTGAATTAGAAAGTACAACAGTGGGTGTCATCTGAGAAAGCTCCCACCTTCAAAACTCATCTGACTGGAGATTGTGGCTATTGGGAGGTATACCTTAATGAATAGGAAAGACAGTGTCACCTACTGCAGAGGTTCAATCTACATAGGGCTATAAACAGCTGAGTTAGGTGCTCTATAAACCATGTGGCACAGAAATAAAGGTTGCTGACTTTAAATTCCACTATATGCTCTCTAATGTAGCCGCTCTAAACAGATGGGAGAAAGCTCTCCCATTGACTTCATTAATGCAACTTCAACAAGCAGAGATAGCTATGTCAGTGGGAGAAGCTCTTATCTGTGTGACTTATTCATGCCCCTCAGCGGCATAAGTTATGCCCACATAAGTGGTAGCATAGACCTAGCCTTAGGTAATTTTGCTCCATTAAGAAGAAGATAAAATTGGTTCTCTTTCTGGAACAGAGTGTCTGCTTGTAGTGGTCATAAAGGAAGAAAACCTTACAGCTTATTTATAACCCCTCCATCAGACGGGTTGACTCTCATGACCTCAGTGAATCATTGTGTTCTAGCTGGTGGATGCCTTGCTCCCTCTCTTTCCGATATTTATTAAGGCACTCATCTGGGAAGTGGATGTGGATACAAATCCTCTCTTTGCCTGACTCACATGAGGGGCACCCCACACACATACCTCTGAAGCTGCCCTGGGGAAAAAAATCCTATCTGAAACCAATTGACTCAAATTTACATATAGTTTCAGGTTGACCCAAAGTGCATTTTTCCGTACATCAACTACTCCTTTGAAATATTTCACCCAGCTCTAATGCTTACCATCCTTTACAAAGACCTCTACAAATGAAAAATACTGTAATAAGAAATAAAAATTACTGAAAGCTTCATTATAAAACATTTCAACAATGAACGATTGATCGTATCAGTTGAATATAATACTCTCACAACTCAGCAAATAATTAAATGCAATTAATAATATTCAAATTTACTACAGGGACATGTACGAGAAGATAAAAACCTTATATTCCTCCAGTAATGATCCAGGAAGCCATAAGTACTATACTGCTAAGAACAGATATATTCATGAGAGCACAGGCATTGCTAGTGGAGTTGTCAGACTATTGGAAGACCAGACAGCTCTAAATTATGACTTATGTTTAGAATCTTAGTTGAGATCTTCAAATGAAAGGTCACCTATTACACGACAGACCCAACAAAGAAAATAATAGAAGGACTACCCCTCACTCTCACAGACCTTGGGTGACAGGCCAGTTCTCACTTAGCGCCCCCGCCCCGCAACCCGAAACAAATCTCACCAGCAACTACACACCACACAATACTAACCCAGGAACCCATCCCTGCAACAAACCCCATTGCTAACTCTGTCCGTGTATCTGTTCAAGGGACACCATCATAGGACCTAACCACATCAGAGACAGCCACACAATCAGGGGCTCATTCACCTGCATGTCTACCAACATGATATACGCCATCCTGTGCCAGCAATGCACCTCTGCCATGTACACTGGCAAAACCGGACAGTCTCTGTGCAAAGGAATAAATGGACACAAATCACACATCAAGAATTGGAACATTCAAAAATCAGTAGGAGAACACTTAATAAAACTCAATAAACAGACTTAAATGTGGTCATTCAACAAAAAAACTTCAAAAACAGATTTCAACGAGAAACTTCCAAGCTGGAATTAATTTGCGAACTTGACACCATCACATTAGGCCTGACCAAAGACTGGGAGTGACTGGGTCACTACAAAAAGTAATTTTCTCTGTGTTGATACTTACACCTTGTCAACTATTGGAAATGGGCCACATCCACCCTGATTGAATTGGCCTCATTAACATGTACACACATACACACACGCCACTTAGTAAGGTGACTCCCATCTTTTCATGGGCTGTATATTTATACCTGCCTACTGTATTTTTCACTCCATGCATCTGATGAAGTGGGTTATAGCCCACCAAAGCTTATGCCCAAATACATTTGTTAGTCTCTAAGGTGCCACAAGGACTCCTGTGTTTTTATAGAAAGTTTGTATCACAGCCAATTCTCAGAAGCCAGTGCTTTAAGTTAGATTGACCCAATATTTTCTTACATAATATTGATATTATTTGTATTGAAGACCATACTAACAACCCTCTCAGATTTTTGGCCATATCCAAAAATTCAAATATTAGTTTCTCCATTTCTTTCTTCAACAAAGAGAGGCCCAGAAATTCTCACCACACATTTTTGTCCTGTGTAACTGGTCTTAAAACTACAAAGTCATCTCAGTTGATCATTTCTACTGTTTGTATTTACAGTCCCATATTTCATAAGCACTTTACACTGGACAATTTGAAATAAAGAGCAGGAATAATGTCAATGAGTTTCCCTTGCAACATTATCTGGATTTATTCAGTGCTCACTTTGTACAATTAAAAGCCACTTAGGACACCATATAATGAATAGGAATTCTGAAGCATTCAGATATGGATCAGTTACTGTTGATGATAGCAAGCAAACACAAAATTCTTTCACTGAACTCTGAATAATTTAGATACCAAGCAAATACAGCCTAAAAGAACAGTTACATCCAAAACCCCTTCTGGCAAAAAAATTAAGCTTACATTTGTCAGATGTTCTTATGGGAAAAATTAGTTTTACTGTTCCCATGGGGATTGATAAAAATCTCTAAAATTAGACAGTTTGCCACAACTGAGATACAAGCCTTCCAAAGTAAGTTCTCTCAGCGTCACTTAACAAAAAGTTATGAATCCAGAATTACTTTCTGCTTGCAATCCCTGCTTACTTTCCACAATCCATCTAGTATAGCATTTTAAAATACTAACAATATGTACATGTAGCCACTAAAAAGGCTAGAGACGTCTCTGATGTGCTCAAATAAACCTGAAACTTCCAAAATTTACAGAAAAACAACAAATACAGAGGTTGTAATGAATTTTGAGGTTTCAAAGATTAGAAGTCAGAGAGGGAAAAGTGTTATTAGCCTCCTACATATGTCAGAAGTTCTGGGTTTGTTTTATTTTAATATAAAGACAATAGGTCCAAGCACACATTTTAATTACATGTTGAAAATCACATTACTTGTATAGAATTTCCCCTGTTAATCCCTTCAGTTATCCTTACATTAGATTGGACTAGTATTTCTCAAAGCATAGCAAAAACAAATGCAGGAATAGAATGTTAAACAAAACAAAACCACCCTCTCTCCACAAAAAACAAACTATATCATAGTAATTTACTTATGTAAACAAATCCAAAGGACAGGGAAAAAATTCTCCTCTCAAACATGTAATGGAAGTCTTTATGTGACAAAGCTCACAGAGTAATGAGCAGAATAATCTTTACAGCAAACACCATAATTGTCAGCACTGATGCTACTGATCAAGGTTGGAATAACACTGACTGAGATTAAAACATTTATTACTTTCTATTGTTTGCCTTAAGACAATGCCTTTAGTCCAAAAGCAGAATTGGGGCTGCACTGTGCTAGACGTTGTACAACAGAGTAAAGTGGCCCCTACTCTAAAGAATTTACTTGCAATTTTAAAGGCCTAAAAAAAAATTTCTTCAAGTAGCAACCTGGCCATTTTTTAAAAATAGATCATCCATATATAACTGCACATAATTTTGCTAAAGAATACATAACATTTTGTCACTGACAGCTGGTATTCCCTGTTCTCTCTATATTCATTTATCATCTCTCATTTTATACTTAGATTATTATAAACCCTTTGGAACAGGAATTGTCTTTTTATTCTGTGGTTGTACAGCACCGCAAGCAATGGGGTCTTGGTTCATGACAAGAGCTCCTAGACCCAATGGTAAAACAAGTTGGTAAAACTGTCAGCTGATAAGACTCTACCACAGTTTTGAAGTTTCCCCCTCATTCTCTCAGACACCATCAGTCCAAGTTTCACCCAAACAACTAATCTGTCAGTTACAAAGACTTTTAAGACCCACTGTATTTCACATTGCTGCTCTTTCTTATGATGCTTTTTGTCAGCACAAGAATAAAAAATTGAGGATTCTTTCGCCCTTCTATCCTTGCTACTATTTCACATCACAGAAAATCTTTCCCTCTTAAGAGTTTGAAGCATCAAATTCTATTAAATGGAGAGCTGAAATGAAACTGGGTGGTGGGGGGGAGAGACAGAAAAGTGGTGGGTGTTTCAAAAACAGAAGTATTTGGCAGCAGATATAAGAAGGGTAGCTTTTCAGCATGTGGCAGATTATGGCAATTTCCTACAATATCCTTAGAAGACACTATTGTACTAAGTCTATGTATTACTGTGAGCCAGGATCATATGTAACCTCTTGGAGGAGGGAAGATGTAAAACCTGTGAGTAACAGATATAAGACCTGGGAGTTCAAAAGACCATATTGAAAACGTGCCAGAAAAGTGTGGACTTTTGGGACAATAAATGTTAAGTGGGTTTCCTGGAGAATTCCTAGGGGATATTAATGCAAATTCCCTACCTCCACTTCTGTAAAAATCCAGCATTTGATGAAGCTATGCCCCGAGAAGGAATCATTGTCTGAGGATTAGCTGTTACGGAAGACCAAGATCAAAAGGTGTGAGCTGTATAAATGCACAGCTGATCTGCCCATTCTCTAAATCAGTTTTGAATCTAAGATAGATGAAAGTGTAACCATGGGGAAAACCCAGTTGTGGGTTGAAGGATATAGGTTTCCTCAAAGAGAGGCTTCTGGCTCCCAGCCATCACCTAACATGGGTACCTTTGGAGGACCACGCAGGAAGAATACAGGTGCAGTTGCACAGAAACCGTGACACCATGAAACAGAATTTGTGGAAAGAAGATAAATAAAAGATTTTAATAGATTGGAACAAAAAGGCAGAGAGATAGAAACAAAAGATCCCCAAATAAAATCTCCCCTCTGAAGTCTGCCTTTTAGTTATATCCTTACGTTTTATTAGCCTCACTTTATGAGAACACAGTTCCTTCAAATATTGAAGTATGAGGATGTAGATTTTAGTAACAGTTCAATTATGTGATAATTAGGATCAGTCTTTAACCTACCATCTCAAACAATGATAGAAATTTGAGAGATACTGTGCTGATGCATACAGTGTTACCCTCATGGAATTTGATCCAGTAAATCCAATTTAGATCTTAATCAACTTCTTCTATTTTTATTAAAATGAGACTTGTATCTGGTTTACTGATAGAGAACTTTCTTTTACACTCCAATTCTAAATATATGTAAATTCCAATTGCTTTTCCTAGAAAATGCTATAAACCAATAAATACCACATCTGAGAAGTTACTAGTTTAACATTAAGTAATGGAAGATGTAATGAAATAATCCAAGTGCTGCTAAGAACATCTAGAACAATGAACAGTATATTAGTTTTAGAAGAGGTACTGAAAAGCCAAGAGGAAGAATACCACAAATAATAACTGTTTAATTCAGCCTAATGCCCATTGTATTTAATCCAACGTCCTTCTTATGGTTAGTGAATAATGCTTCTATGAAGTTGTACATAAGTGAATAATGCTTCTGTGAAGTTGTACACGTGTTACTACAGTTAATCTGAAAAAAAGTGATTCCTTGTTTTAATATTAGTGATACACTCGTAAAAGTACACTAAATCACGATATGATAGCATCTGCATGCAGTGGTTATAAAGGAAGAAATCTTCACATGCATTCCTAAGGTACTCCCCTCTTCTCCTAGGGGCAAATCAAAACATCTGCTGGGTAAAGTATTAAATTACACTACATTATATTTCCCTAATACCTTTACCCCAAAGCAATGGGATATTGAAAAATGAATTACAGTTTCATTTTTTTTTTTTTTTAAATGTTCATGTTAGGCTAGATTAAGGGGAAAAAAAGGCTTTCCCGGCAGAGAAGGGGTGTTAAAGCAGTGGGCAGAAGTTTCTGAGAAAACACCCTGCTGTCACATTTTTACAGCCATTCCATCTTTCGAGGACTCAGTAATTCCTCCATCAGCGCGTATGCACATGTAACCCTTCTGCCGATCAGAGTTGGCAGCAACAAGGGACGGGCAGAGCTCATCCTGACACTGCTTACACACACACAAACACACTCGGGTTCCAAAGCTTGTGAAAGTCTGCTGTTCCATAGATGTTAGGACACTCATAAATGGTAAATCAGATATAATGACATTTGCAAGACAAGAATACAGTCCTGCCTGAAAACATGAGTTTATGTCACCTATACTATGTTGTTCTGGCTCTAATGTGCATATTCTGGTTAATATCAAAAGTAATAAAGTGCCCGGGGAGGGGGTGGAGGGAACCTGCATCAATAAATTAGGTCAACCTCCACGTGCATTTTATCAATGTTGGAGCTGTAGAATTTATTACTTAAGAAGGCAATAAAAATATGTTCAGTGGAGCTCATGATAACCAGGATACTGTTGTTCTCAAGGTGATACATGGCTTGACTTTCCCCCATAACTGAACGCGTACATTTTACCTCTCTAAAATATCCTTTAACTCAAACTAGCTAAAAGTCACCGGCCTGCACTTTGAACAAGGGGGAGGTGGGAAGAGAGGGGTTGTCTGGCTGGCCCAGAGTAGAAGGCAATGCTTTCTGACTTGAGGGAGGAGGGGAGACGTAAAACTTCTGGAAAAGCAGTCAGAGTGGTGGATGACTCACCACCTAGGAATTTAGGGTTTAAAAAGACCTATGGTTTAAAAGGGTCAGCCCGGGCCCACCCCGAACTCAGAGCAGGTTAGGCAGCACCCACCTCCCTTTCCCTATTTAGGTCAGAAATATGCCGAGTGATTAGCTACATCTACTGAGGGCATTACCCTAGCCGTCCCACTGAGGGGGCTGGGAAGGAATTTTTTCCATTACCACCATATTGGCCAGGTGCAGTGGGGGTTTTTGCCTTCCTTGCAACAGGTTCTGGTGGGCTCTGTTCACGCATAGCATGATGAGTGGTGGACCATAAGTCGCAACTCTTTATTTAAGTGCATTGTGGACCTTCAGTGGAGGTACTCCGTAAATTGAGGCACAAAAGAACAGAGAAATAGCTTGGAAAAGGAATTAAGGAGAGGTGCGGGACAGTTAGGGACTCCTCTGATTGGTCTAGCAGGGAGCCAAACCCCACTTCCTATCATTATAGTCCACCTTAACTCCCCCTATGAGAGGGATGGTCAGTAAGGTAAATTGCTGGAGGGATCTGGATGAAGAGGGGCGGAGCTGGTGGAAGTCCCGTCCCCCTGAATTGGAGGTTCCCGACAGTGGATCAGCTGAAGGAACATGAACAGAAAGGTGTGGAGGGAAGGCAGTAAAAGCACTCATACCCCAACCCCAGTGAATTGTGGGAGTTTTCACTCACACTTCACATTTTATCTGCCGCACTGCCCAGACATCTAAAATAAAGTTGTGGCCCGATTAAACCCATATCTAATGTCTCCTGTCATTCTTTCAGCATAGCCAGACAATAATTTTTACTCTTAGTGCAGAAAGCAGCAAGGACACACACTTTTCCCACCTATTATTTGAACCCCTCCACCCACATTTGTTTTCCTAATATGATCAATCTTAGATCATCAGAAATTTGTTTTCCTGGTAGATTTCCAAGTGATAGCGTTAAAACTGTAAATGAAAAGGATACCAAGCCTTTTTGAATACAACCTCACTTTTTAAAAAATATAATTAAAAGGAGTATTGCCAATGGGAGATAATACAGGGAAACAAAATGGTTAAGAGATAAAAAGGAGATGCCTTTTTAGCGGTCTGAAGGGAAACAAAAGCAATGGAATGAAGAAGAGAACAGAAATGAGAAGAAACAGAATGGAGAAGAAGCAGATACCACAAAAACACATTCACTTGAGGCCTTTTAGAGACATCATACAATTACTGAGAGCCTGATTAGCTGTGTGTCAGAAACTTCCAGTGAAATCAATTTATATAAAAGCAAAGACTATGTTGAGATCTTGGGAAATGAAACAAAATCTCTGAAGTTTGAGACCAGTATGTCTATTGCTTAGGGTTGCCAATCATTCAGGATTGACGTGGAGTCTCCAGGAATTAAAGATTAATCTTTAAAGATTATGTCATGCGAAGAAACCTCCAGGAATAAGTCCAACCAAAATTGGCAACCTTACTCTTGCTATAAAAATCAAGGCTTGAATCCTCTTAAATACAGACTTAATCCACATGGAAAATATCTAGTATCAATGGTTTCCAAATTTCAAGTTACAGTATACAATAAATTACTGTAATTCACCTATAATTGTAAGTAGGCAACAATACATGCAGCAAAAGTAAACTAGCCTACACTGGTATTTATACTTTCTCTTAAATATTCTGCTGCTTACCTAATAAAATGAAATTCAAATACCTTGAAAATATTAGTTTCTTAAGCCATGACCTGTGATCCACTGATGGATGGTCTATGAAATTCAGTATATCAAGTGATGCTAACTCTCCTCCTTGTTTTACCTAAAAAACACATCATATTAAAGATAGCTAAAATTACATTATATACTTTCCTCATATTACTTTTCCATGTAAGCAACTGCTGTAGGTGTCAGACAATCATCATCGATGGGAGAAAAGAGGGTCCACAAGATAATCACTTCAGTCTCCTGCCTAGAGGGGACTGAAAAATGTCAGAACTTGGAAATATTAAAGCCCAGCTGCTGAGAGTATTGTAAAATCCTGTGTACGTATTTAAAAAAAAAATGTACAGCTGATTTTAAACACAGAAATCCAGTTTGAACAATATATACTTTGCACTTGTTTATTTCTGAATAAATAGCTTTCTGAAGCCCATATTCCAAGCGGATTGCCCAGCACAACTTTTTCATCCATTTTCTTCGGCAAATAGAAAATAGTCTACTTGAGTCTCTTGTGTAGGTACATTTAAAATGTTTTACTGCTTTATTATTCTGTGGAGTCTTAATTTATTCTCACATTTATAAGGACAGTCAACCGCTTTATTCTTTAATTTCCTCTCAGAAGTCATTGACTACCACATCCTTAAGGAGATGAAAATAAAAGCTGAATTCTGAGCATAGTTAACCATCTGCATGCCTCTCGAAAATGGAGGAAGTGATGTGAATGTGTCACACAGCTGAACAGGACAGACCCACAGGGATTCTATGTGCCATCTGAAAGAGGTATATATCTATGATACAGATCTCTTCTATTTTGTAACCCTGTCATCTCAGAAGGGGATTGCTGTCTTATGTAAGGGAGTGAGTCCTGAAACCATGAGTTACTTATACGCTGCCATCTGGAAAGCTACAAACAGCTGCTTTAATGTCACTTAGATCTTATATAAGTACCATGCAAAGGGCTTATGAAAGCTATTGTCAAAACTGCACGAGAGAGAGCAATAGGTACGTTGTGCATATGTATGTTGTGCTGTTTATCATCATTTACCTAAGCCATAAGTAAATAAGGAGCTAACAAACTGATGCAGACTCCCAAATCAATTTAACTATTGTCTGCAGTTTATTAAGCAGGAAAACATGCAATTTCAAGCTGTTCTTTGTGTGTGCATGAAAAAACAATCCTATGATAATGTAGTTGCCCCTCTCAGGCAGGCATTGTTACTATCTGTCCTATTCCCAAGGTATAACGAACCTCACATCAAGGCTGCAAAGGAAAATGAGACCCTTTGATTTCTGCCCCCACGCCCTACACACACACCACCACTATTTCTTAGATCACAATTACTGAAAAATGCTTCTTCCTTTGCTCTCTAAAGCAGCATTCATAAGTATTTGTTGAGTAGAACTAAAACTGGAATCCCCACTTATAATACAAATGTTTTCCAGTGTCACTTAACCGCTGGATGCAGAAACAAAGTATACCAGTGAATAAATTCATATTTTAGGGCCATATTCTCTGATGTGGATTGCAGAAGGCCAAGTACATTGATAACAGTATGAAGAGAGCCCATACCAAGAGTTTACAATCACGTGACATGACACTGTTTTGCAAGGGGACTTTCTGAACTAACCGATGGGTGTTTAGGGTGCGGGGGAGGAGTGGAATGGTTTATCACCTGTACACAAATTCACTGGCCAACTTGGTGTTGGGGAATGCTCCTTCCCCCTCGCACCCGCCCATGTCCTCTCCCCGCTTCCCTTCAGCGGCCCAGTTTCCACGCTCCTTATCATGTATTTGTGCTAAATGCTACAAAGAGGATTTGATCCTAATTAAAGTCCCAGTTCAGCAAGGTATTTAAGCACGTGAGTAGTCGCACTGAAGCCAACAGAACTACACACATGCTTATAGTTAGACATGTGCTTAAGTACCTCGCTGACTCAAGGCCTTCATCCAGGCAGACTTGACACTGTTTTTATTTCCTTGTTGTTGTGCCACTATACAAGATGATGCCAGAAAAGCTCAAAGAATAAAAACATGACAACTCAAGTGTTGCATGTGTGTGTTCCTAGCAATGAAGTAAACAATTTAAATAGTTTTGTAAAAAGCTTAATAGTAGTTCAGATCTGAAGAAACAGTAAAATGGGCTTTATCAAACTTCAAGTTTTGCTTAGATATTATACAGGTTTTCCTTAATACTCACTTGAAAAAATAAACATTTTTCCATCCTACAGAAATTAAGGTATCCAACAAAATTCAAAATATTTTTTTCCTGAATAAAGTGTTTATCACCTCTGTCTGGTAATGCCAGTTAAGCTCATTAACATTTAGGGTCATAAGCAAAACTACACAGACTATTTCAAGCATGGAAAACTTAGATCACACTTAGTAAAGATTGAATGTAGTACATAATTCTCTGTCCATTAAAGGACAAACTGGTTTTAAAAATGAAATGTCTAAATGTCTAAGTGTGTATGTTTCAGATAAAAGCCATCAAATCTTTCTCTTACCCACACTTTCATTCTGACCTTATTTTAGTGCCCATTACTTTGAGAACTGTTCAAACTACACCAAGAGCTGAGTATCCAATAGCTTGTAATTACATCTATGCAACAAATAAAGCATTAGGTACTCTAGAAATACTTTCTCTCTAAGTGATTTAGAAGCCTAAATCCCACTGACACATTGAAAATGGGTGTTGGGCACTTTTGAAAATTTTATCCCATCTAAGTCAAAGAGTCAGTAATAATATTGACAGGTAAAATAATGATAGAACTGAAGTGGGGGGGGGGGGGAAGATGGTGACCAGAATGACCTGATTTTAAAGAATGGCTGCTCTCTGACTTAAGTTATTTTTCCATATTGTAATTAATTTGGGCCAGACTGATACAAACACTTTCCCAACTAGTAAGATTTCTAAACACTAACTGGACTAATGACTAAAATAAAGTCTAAAACCTAACTGAAGTTAACAGGATGCTTTGGGGGTAAGAAGATCTGCTTTGGTGGATCCCTTTGCATTTTCACCCATACGCATTTATCACAAGCTTTAATAGACCTCTTCTTCCTCAGCGCTGCTCACTCCTCACACTTCTGGGGAAGATTTACATTTGACATATTGCCTAAATAACTCACCCATTTCCCCAACCATCATCTCATCATATAGAACTGATGCGATCCTAACTCTTACTCTAAAAAAATGAAAACCAACAGCAACAAGTAATGTATTACTTCTTAATTAACTGAACAGATTGCAGAAAGCTGGGACGGGAGAAGGAAAGTAGGTCATCACTAGATCTTACTATATACTGCAGTCCTTAAAGCCCTAAATTGTTTTGTTTTTTAACTGGAAGTTGAAAACTCTTCACAAGTAGAATCTGGCTACTCAGCATACCAGCTACAGGTGTTCTGTTTGTTTATTTTAATAGTGTGCTAAAATAACCTACACAAAAAACACACACCCCTAAATCTGAAGCAAACATTTACTACAATTTTAACATAATCAAAACTACACACAATAAACAGACAAATGTTCCAGTCAAATTAAGTTCTTTGCTACTACAAACACTGTCTATCCATTGTCAGGTAGATATGAAGTTGTGTAAATGCAGCAGAAATAGCTAAAGGGAAAAAAAAAAAAAAAAAAAAAAAAAGGCAGTAGCCCACAGGTAACCTGAACTCGCATCTTCTGTTGTCAGCAACTGTATACTGTGATAAAAACAGGAAATGTTTATACAGTGAGACTTGAGTTAAATCATTAAGTACACTATATAAGAACATAAAGCAAGTTATATGCTCCAACATATCTGTAAAATATATTTGCAAATCTCAGAAAATTTGCATTTATGTTTTTAATGAAATAGTCCCAATGACTTGGGGGAAGGAGAGGTAAAGAAACCCAATTCAGTCACTCATGACTGTTAAACTCACGAATACTAATGCACAAGTTCACGAATAGTCTGCTATAAATGGGGCAGATGACTGAAGGGAGCATATCAGTAAGTTATGAGAAGTTACTTTCCCAAATCAAGGGTACAAGATACTCATCGTCACTCATTACTAAAATTGTAACCAAAATAGCAATACTACTAATCAGAGATTAAGAAAGTTTCAGTTGGGTGGCATGACCTATCAACCATGCAAAAAGATTTTAATCTGCTCTACTATGAAAAGCTGATTTCAAATAAGGAATATTTTCAGGTACTAAATAAATGTGTAGCAGCCAAGTAAGCAGCACCAATCTTAATAACCTTATTTAGAGTAGGAGTCATATTTTTGCTGCACAGCAACATCTATGCTACAAACTAGAGAAAGTTATTTACCATAAAGCCTGTGTAATCAGTTTATTTGGGTGATGCAGAGAGAAGAGAAATCACACGCACTTTTTAGTCTAAAGGCTGGAAGAGCAGCCACAACACCTTGATGCAACCTGAGCCAACTGATCCATAAAACTGTAGACCTCCTGGACCCTCCCCCCAGCTTGCCCCTCTCCCGCACTGCCCTCATTCATGACTAGTTTCAAAACGGCAGCACACAGGACTTCAAGGCCTCTGTGTGCAGTTTCCCTTGGGAAATCTTAATAAGGTGTGTAAAGCCTTGCACAAGCCTTCTGCACAAGGATGAATTATACACCAGTGAGCCAAAGCACACACTACAGTGTTGCACAGAATATTCAGATTCAAACCTCCAGCACACCTCCAATTCCCATGTTGCACCATTAAAAATGAATCTGACTACTTGTTGAGGCCCAGCGATACCATAATAAAATGTACAGAGGTTAAATTTAATGTAAAATTAAAAAAACTTGGAATAAAAGGAATATGGACACTGGAAAGCATTTTTCAGGCAAAAAATATCTTAAAGTCAATATATATATAAAGTGGGTGAAATCTATCAAAAATAAGTATTTATTTGCTAGTGCAATCAGTTCATGTCACAGGTTCATCCACAGAACAGATTCTTATTCTCTTCCCAAATAATAAGATCTCAACAGTCAAAAGCAGTCATCTGCCTACTCATAAATATGGAACCTAAAAATTCAAATTCACAAACCAGTCTCATTTCAACTTCATCATACTTTAATGAAACTGACACAATTCCAGAAACCTGGCTTGTCAATTGCCAGGCACAATTCCAACAGCATGAAACCAGAAATGTAATCAAGAAACTTCAGGCCAGTCTTTTTATTGCCCTCTTTGAAACTGACATATCCAAACACATCCTTTCTTCTTCTTGTTCTAGAAACTCTTTTTGTTTTCATTTTAAGAGAATAACCAACATATTCCTTTTTGGGGTCATGTACATTTCAATTAATAATAAAAAAGCTTCGGTTCCTCTAGGTATTTTAATATCTATAAACACAAATTAAGAGCTTCCAGGCAGTCACTAAATCTCAAGACATGCATTACCTAAATGACAATGCTCAAAAGTCACCCTAACAGCCATAGGAGAACTTACACCACACATTTCTGAACTAACTAGTATGTATTTTTCTGAAGAGAGAAAGCATGTTGAGACTAATTACTTTGCCACTTCAGGCTCTGATCCTGCAAACCCGTAGATATTTATCACAGGATTGCTCTCAAACTATTCATGTATATAAAGTTATTCACCTGAGTAAAAGTATGAAGGATCAAGGCCATAATGTGTACATATTCCTTTTAAAATTTATGTATATTCAGTTTTGTTTTATAAAATACATTTAGTCTGAATTCAAATAAAATTAGTTAAAAAGACTGATAGATGCCTGCACTAAAGACAGCATCCCATGAATGGTCAAATCCCACGTGCTTTAATTATGACAACTACAAAAAACTGGAACTTGTTCACTGAGGTACACTTAAACAATGATTTGCATATAACACATGAACATGAGGCAAGTCTAATGTTAGCTCACTTGGCTACAATCTTTAACTAATAGAATCTTGGGCCCCAATCCTGCAATGACTTACACATTTTCTCAGTGTTATTAACTGCGAGGCAACGGGACTACTCCATTCACTGTGTGTGAAAGCCTGATTTCACCAAAAAGTCAACTGGAGCTTTGCCATTGACTTCAGAGGGACCAGAATTCATCCCATACATGCAAGTCCTTTCAGGATCAGAACCCTGGCTGTTATCCAGTTTGTGCAGTTTAAAGGATTTTTGATAAACTAACTTTTGCCAATTTACAAACAAAATTTCTCCTCTTTGCTTTAATCCAAGACATGTCAAGTGTTACAATAATATTTTTCCTGTAGAAAAATATTTAAAGTATTTCTATGAATAATATATTTTGCTAAACAAAAATTAAAGCATATTTTCATGTAACTGTAAAAAATAATTTTGGGGGAAAGTATAGCTGAGTTGCAGCATTTTTTAGATTACTGGAAGGAATACAGTAGAATTTATTTTTTTTCCTGTGAGAATGAAAGCAATGTAAGGTTTTATTTCTGAGGCTTCAGAACCACAACTAAGGAACTTTATTATCTAAGACCATGATATACTGTTTGATATGTTAAGAAAAAATGAAAACTTGGAATATTATTTAGACTCTTCTAAGAAAGCATTTTGCTGCAGACTAAATTACTTTGGCTATCTTGACATTTTAACTAAGGCCTCCAAAGAAACAGAAGTCCACCTTCAGCAAATATTCAACTTACTGTTAGGAAAACAAAACAGCTGACATAAAATACACCAATGCTGGGGAAAATGGCATCTAAAAATAAACAGTCAAGTTTTATGGAAAAGTGCAACACCTTATCTTCATATTTTAGTAAATATGTATATTAGCTAAATAAAAACTGATTTATCATACACGGTCATCACCATAGATGACATTTTGTAATGTCTAAATTTCAGTTTAAGGATCATAAGACACAGAAAACCTAAGGACTGCTATCACTCCAAGTCTTCTGGTTTTAAAAATATATGTATAATTAGAGAGATTCTAAAAGATACAGAAAGGAAAACTACTTTTGCTTGACAGCAGCTTCACAGAGTTGCACAGAGCTCTCTGAAGGCTTAAGGGTACTGGAGTATGAGCACATGAAGGTGGCTAATTCTTTAAACAAGGAGTCAATCTCCGATTAGTAGTTTCTAATTAAAAAGCACTAACACACCCTTGCCTATATTTCTTTCACGCCTGAAACAGTTTCTCTAACGCCAAGGCCCTACTAACAGCTACCATCTTTTCCTTGGCATTTCAAATCTGGAAGTCTACTTCGTTTATACAGTCCTCGGAGAGTGTGTATAAACAAGAAGAAACACAAAGTCATCAGGGCACAGAGTGAGCATGACACACTGTTGCTAACCGGCTGATAAGAAACAAACTTTCCCCAGCGAGCAAGCCTCGGGGCGGTGGATTTGCTGATCAGGGGTCTTCAGAGGCAGACCTAGTAGTTTTCTATCTAGGAATGGAGGATGCATGGGAAGCAGTGAATCCTTCCCCCACCCCCTGGCAAAGAAGGCCCCTGCTTCAGGCTGGGGGGAGGCAGGAGGCTAACCAGCCCCTCACTGCCTTTGCATGCGGCCGGGAATGGGGAGGAGGGAACAGCTGAGCTGCGCGGAGGCTGGGAAGCGTCCCCAGCCCCGGGGCAGGGCGTGCGGGGAAAAGGTGGCTGCCGCCTCTCACGCCCGGCAGGCAGGACCGACCCCGGCCCGCCTGTACGTGCGCGACCCGGCGCCACCCGCCCGTGAGAGCCGCCCCGCCGCGCTCGGAGCGGTGACGGTGAGAAGATGTCCCGCCGCTCCGGTGAGGCAGCTGGGGCCAGAGTCCTTTCCCCAGGCCCCTCCCGCCGCGGGGGTGGCTCAGGGGACGAGCACGAACCTTGCAAGCGGCCGGTGCTGCCCGTGGAGAGAGCCCGTCCCCGCGCTCGGGAGGGGGTGGGGGGCGCTGAGCCCCCACCCCCTGCGCCAGAGAACCGGCCGGGCGCTAGGACCGGGCACAGCCCACCCGCCAAGGAAGTCGGCAGCCTGGGATCCTGCTGGTTCTTCCGAGCCACTCCGGGGAGATGCACCGGGACCGCCGCCGCCGCCACCCCGGGGACACAGCCCGCATCCTCCGCGCAGCCCGGCCCGGGGGCACCCGGCGCGCTGCGACCCCGGAACGCCCGGGCCGCGACCACCTGGGCTCCCTGCCGGGGTGCAGACCCCGCTCAGCCGCGCTACTTACATCGTCAAAGAGGGATCCAACGTTGGCTGTTACTAACAACATTCCGGTACCTGCCGCGGCCCCCTTCACCGCCATGACACCGGCGGGGCAGAGTTTAGCGAGTCCCGCGCTCTCTCAGCCCCGCGGCGGAACGGGCTCTCCCCTGGGAATGCGGGCGGGCGGGGAGGCGGCGGGGTGCGGTGCGGTGCGGTGCGGGCCGGGGGGGAGCCCTGGCCCCGCGGAAGTTTCCAAGTCAGTTTCCAAGCCCCCCGGGGCCGGGGAGGAAGCTGCTGCCCCTCTGCCGCCCCTGCCGCGCTCACTCGCTCGGCGGCGCCCCAGGGGAGGAGGAGCAGGAAGGTACGCGAGGGATTCTCAGTCCTCCCGCCGCGGGGAGGCCGGGGGACATCAGTGCCAAGCCGCCCCTGGGCTCATTGCTGCCGGATCTCCCGCTCCCCGGCTGGAGGCGAAGACTTGGTTCTTAGATTTCCCCCTTCGCAGCCATTAGGCTCCCGCCAGGAAAGTTCCCGCTGGTGGACGCGGCGGCTGAATCCCCGTGCATGGCCGGGCTCTGCGGACGGGGCTCCAGCGCGCTCCCCGCACGCGCCCGGGAAGCTGCACTGCGCGAAGCCCCTCGCCCGCGCGGCCGGAGCTGCCCTTGTCGCCGCTGCTGCTCCCAGCCTCTGGCTGCAATAACACAGGCAGCAGGCACTAGGGCTCTGCGCTCTCTGACGTCACAGGCCTGACACCACGGGGATGCTCTTAAAAGGGCAACGTCGCCTCGCTCCCCGCTGCTGTCCAAGGGGGAAGAGAGAGTGACAGGCGTGTCCCCACCTGCAGGGTCCTTTTGCCCTCTCTGCGGTTTAATACCGGCTAAAGGCACCCTGTATATTAATCCAGCCAAGGGGCCATTGCCTCCTGCTTTCACTAGTGAGCTTTAGAGAATATAGAAGAGAAAAACTTCCCTAGGGACACTCCCCTCCTCTCTCCCTGGTGGGGGAGGGAAGGTGTAGGCAGTGGCATACAGGTCCATGCACACATCCCTTTCCCCCTACTCTAGCGCAGTAGATAAAGCAGTAGCCTGGGACTCAGTACATCTGGGTTTCATTAGTGGCTTGGTCACTGCCTGCTAGGTGACTTTGGACAAATCACTTTAGTGTGCTGAGTTAACTTCCTCCTCTGCAAAAGGGGATGGTGATACTGATATGCTTTGTAAAGCACATAAGTGTTATATAAGCACTCAGTTCTTGTTTTATGACATATAATACCGCTGCTCTGAATTACATCCATTATAGCCCTATTCTATACACCCTCTTTGGCCAGCTATTACACTTTGCATTTGGAGAGCTCTTTGCTTCCTGCTTCTTAAGGAGCTGAAATTGAATGTTCTGGACACACTGAGCCAGTGGCAATTGGTCTCAGCTTGAAGCAGGGCAGGAATCTTTGGGAGAGAGGGGAGTTAAGGTGCTGTCTCAGGTGCAGTTTGGAGCTCAGTAAAGGAGGTGCCTAGTCAAATGATACCATGACCAATCCGACTACAGGGTTTCACTGTCGTATACCAGGGCTATTGATACCTGGTAGTGTGTTGGGTGTAAAACAGTCTCAGAAGCAAGTGCTATAGGTATCAGGCTCTCAACAGTCCAGCACATGGTGATATACACTGAAAGTCTCATGAACAACAAAAGATTGCCTTGGGGGGGCTGCCTGATATAAACCGTCCAGTTAACTAATGCATGTTTGTTTTAATGTTTATCCAAATAAAAACAAAAACCCAACACACAATAGTTCCCAGTCCCATGCTATGAAAGCAGAGCTCCTCATGCCTAACACCAGAGCCACTCCCTGAAGGAAGCCATCACGCAGTGGCCTGCAGTCCCCCAGAGTTCAGTTCTTTTGGTCTTGCCACCCCATTTGCAGGTATTCTCAAGTATTCAGCTATCAAGAGGGCTAGCACAGGCCCCCTTGCCAGCAGCAGGCTGCTGCTTATCTGTTCTCCTCCAGCTCATGACTTCTCTCCACAGGCTGCCTCTGACCTACTGCTCCTGCTCAATGCATCCTCGGGCTCCCTCCTGGTGTGCTCCCTTCCCAGTGCTGGACGAAGTATGGAGTCCCGTAGTGGCAGGATGTTGTGCTGGAAGTCAACACTGTTCTATAGGAGCTCACAGATTCAGCACAACACCTTGAGAGAAGCAGGATTACAAGTAAGTAATGATTCCAGCAGGGGCCAAAATCACCTTATCCAGTGAGTTTGGCTGTTTTCCCCACTTGCTGCCGGGAAGAACAGCCAACCACACCTAGCAGCTCAGGGTGATGCTGCTCCCTTCTCCCCTCCAATGAGAAATGATATGGCTCCTCCTTCCTCTCTAAAACACTTGGCCTGGGAAGAGGAGGAGCGGGGTGAAGAACCCCTGAAGTTGCCCCCCCAGAAGCCCTTTCCCAGGCCTGAGGAGAGGAGTGAAGAACCCCAGAAGCATCAGGGGAGGTAGCACAAATGCGGGGCCACAACTGATGTGAGGACTGGGGGGGAGAAGATTGATTTGGAGTTTGTGACAGAATTAATTGATGGGCAGAAGGATGGGCAGATGGGGTAATGAGACCCTCCCCCGCACCCATACTTTTCAGACCACTTTAAGCACAGAGAAAAGCATTGTACAAAGAAGAAAAAATATAAAGTTTGTATTTCAATTCAAAATCTATGTCTTCTGTTAGCACAAATTCAAGTGCTGGACCAGACACTTAGAGCATGTCTGGAAGACTTGACTGTACAAGACATCATAAAAGCTAGTGAGAATTGACTGATTTAGTGAAGAGTCTGTGAGACTGTCCTCATTGTTTGGGAAAGGAAGACCCTCCATTGGGATGTTAGATGGAGGTTAAATCCTACACAATCTGACAAACAAAATGTAAGTTCCAGTGTGGAAACTGGTTCTCCATTACCCTAAGGGAATTGTAGTGAGAGGATAAGAAAGAGGAATTAGAGGTATTCCAGATGTCTTGTAAAGCTATTCTGAGAAGAAGTGTCAATGTCAGTGTGATAATAGCAACTGTAATTATAACTACTGTATAATGGAAACTATAATTTGTAAAGAGAGCGTTACAATAGGTAACTTCCCAATAAGCGGTGTTAAACATACTATCACATTGTATATGTATGTATATGATAATTTCTAAGAATGTAGAGAATACATTCCAAAAGTGCTTGATGAGAGAGGACTGAATGTTGCAGTGTCTTGGTTTTCTCTCTGTTATGCTTGAACACTGAACATGGTGTAAGAAGTGAATCGGCGCCTACAGGCCCAGGAAATCAGAAACAAAAAAACCCAACTAAACAAAACCACACAAATGAAACAATAATCATAGCAACATACCGGATTCCTGTCCCTGAGCAGATGGACGTAAAGGAGATGTGTTTAGCAATTGGACATTCTTTAGACCACAATGAGAAAACTACAGAATAGCAACAAGGAAACAAAAAAAGAACAGCCAGCAACAACACTGTGTATTGTAATGGACAAAGGCTGACACATGCTCCAACAGCATCTAGATGCATCAGCAGCAGACCAGGAGGACCTGTGTAAAATCCTCGAGATGTCCCCAAAAGAATTTTCAACCCACAAAAAATGTTGTATATGAAAAGTACCTTCAACAATGGTGATAAAGAATCTGGAGAAACAATGGATCAGTAAATTGCCAGGCTCCTGGACAATGGTTGACTCATCTGATTAAAAAAAGATTAAAAGATGAACAAATTTGGGATAGATTAGTAATAGAGATGAAAGATACAGAAGCTTGAATGCGAATTCCAATAATTCTACTAAGAGCTGTAGATGTGTGTAAAGCTAGTGAACAAGCTCATATCCAAATGCAGAGAATAAGTGGAGGAGAGACACAGACAATTCACCAAGCAGCATGGGGAAAGTAGTAAAACACATAGAAAAACATACCAACATTCATGCAAAAGCAAATGTTCAAAGTAGAGGAGACAAACAAAACACAAAGGAAGACTGGGGAGTGGGGGAGGCAGGGTAACTATATAGAAAAACATGAATATGGGGAAATGCTCTACATAAGGGTGTCATATACAATAATTGTGGCAAGAGAAATGATTATGTCAAAGCTTGCTGATGAGAAAGGCAAAGAAATTTTTTTCACCATATCAAGGAATCAGTGACACAGAGCATCAGATTTTGCACGTATGACATTAATGCAATGCAAACCAGCAAAAATAAATGGTTTAAAATACTCAGACTAGCACCACAAGCAAAGACAAAACAGCAGCACCCAAACAGGATACTGAATGCCAAATACACAGTGCGCCATTAGTGAATATGCTAAGCTACAAATAATTCCTCATCATTATGCAGGAGAAGAATGCAAAACTACAACCAAGAAAAGTCTAATTAAAATTATATGATGGCAATGCCACTAAGACAGTGTAAATTACAAAAAGAATACCAAAGGAAAAGTATACAGGCTGAGATCTGAGGTAAAGCATACAATACAGGAAACCCTCTTTTCAGCTAGAAGTTAATTTGTGGAGTTACTGACACTCTTTCGGGAACAAATGTTTTACAAAATACACACACAAGCAAAACAAACAATATATCCAGAGCAGACAATGCACTGTAGCACCCCTGTAGCAGTAGTGGATAATTAAAGCTGGTACCTCTCTGCATGTTGGACACCAGCAGGTAGATACAGATGGATGAGAGTGCCTCTTGGGAGCCAACCTCCGGCAGTAAAATATCAATGTTGTTAGCAGTACATGCCAACAGGACTCTGAAGGATCAGTATCACGACTGATGATATTCTAGCATACCCACGTGGAGACAGCATGGCAGAAGCTTTGGTAATCATGACCAAGAACCTCTCTTCTCTACAAGTAAGTGCTGGGGAAGTATCTGAAATTGAATAAACACAATATGAAATTGCAATTCTCTGTCGTATCCTTGCAACATTTGCTGACCTCCCAAAGGCTACAACAAAAGGAAAGAGCAATAGAGTAGGTGCCAACACCTAAAGATGTTAAATCAGTTTAGAGACTTAGGGCTAGTCTACACTAGCAACGCTAAAGCACTGCCACAGCAATGCTTTAACATGGCTCATACAGTCACAGCAGAGTACTGGGAAAGAGCTCTCTCGTCACTCAAAAAAACACCTCCATGAGGGGCATGGCTCCCAGCGCTGGTGCACTGTCTACACTGGCACTTTACAGCGACGCTCTAAAGGGGTAGTTCATTCCCACCAACCAATTTTTAAAGTAAGGAACTATCCCTAATAGTTCTCTAGGGGTTTTGGTTCTGTTTAAAAAGTAGCTCTCATTCTCTGATTTTTAGATAAATATTTCGAAATTCATCGCCTGCCTTTGGTTCCAGTTGAGAAGAGGTGCTGCTGATGGATAGAGGGGACAGCATTCATTACATCATCGCTAAGGAGCTGAGAAACAGAGTCCCAGCTGCTCTGCTAGAAACGCTGCCTGTGGGACGAGGACAAAGGAACCAGCTCTAGATATGCAACAGGAAACTCAAAACTACTAGCTCCTGTGGGTGGGATATAAAATATAAGACCATGATAATGGAAGTACATTACTTTCAAACACAAAATACTACTGGCAAATACATTAACCAAATATTACTGTTTCATACGGCAGATGATCAAAGGATTACATGAGTTTTAATCCTTTGCAAAATACAGTATAATCTCTCTCCTTTAGCCTATTAATACATCTATAAAAGAGCTAGTAACATGGTTACAGGGTGAGCTGCCCTTTAGGCCCTTCTCAAGTCCTTCTCAAGCATATCCTTCGGGTGACAGGCCTGGCTTCCTGCACCTTTCTTCAAAGGTGAAACCACGCGATCCATCTACTTTTGGATTGCATCTCTGGGGGGCAACCCAATTTCTCAGCCATGTTAACCCAACATGCCCAGCTGTTTTCCCCTCCTTGTTGTCCTTTAATGTTAGATGGAATCCTGTGGCTGAGAGTGAGTGGGTTGTAAAAGGAGGTGATGAGCTTGTACATTTCTGCAACTGTGGGGTTTGCAAAATAAAGGGATTTGTGTTAACAGAGCAAATTGGAGCATTGCTAAAAGAGGACAGAGTTAAGTTTGGATGGGCAACCTTAACTGTGCATTTCCTGGTTTTCAGAAGTCTGAGTTTTTTCTCTACTCAACATTGTGCAAGGGAACAATATACCACCAAACAAACAACACTACATTAACATAGTTTTTTGCCATTGAATTCATCCAAAGGTATACAGCAAATAGAGGAAAGGGAGAAAACAAAGGTCTGTACTCATATTTACCCTTACCTAAACCGTTATATTTCCTTGCAAGCCTTGGTAAATTCCATTCAGCCCAGTTACCTCCATCTATGTTTGGGACAGAGAGAGAGTCTGCTTATTACAGTTTTTCTCTTTCTGTGTCTTTGTCAGCATCTCCTTCCTGGGTAGTTGCTGACAACTCACTCAACCATTCTCCCTCTTTCTGCCTACTCTAACATCTCTAAGGTACAATCTGTTTTGAACCTAGGCTTAGATCTGGAAAGAGTAAACCTTGCCAGCCTGGTTGGAGCCAGGTAAGACCACTTTCCAATAAATAGTTTCTCCATTGTTTCTTCAATTACCATTGATATTTTGTGGGCTGTACCTTATCTTTACCATGGCTTTATTTTCTGATTGTTCTCCTCTTCTGCCCCTCCGCCAACAGCCTACTTTGATTTAACTTCTTGCAGTCAGATAGGATAATATTAACTCGGTAAACTGAGGTGCCTGTGCTATTTGCAAAAAAATTATACACATACCTCCTTTATTCTCCCAGTTAGATATTATCAGACAACTTTAATAGATGAAGGGCTTTGACCAAATAAGAAAACATCCTGCTTTGTTAGTATCTACTCTCCATTATAGTTTGTTAGTAATTGGCATTCCTTGAGTACATGCTTTTTTTAATGATTTTGAATATTATACTATTCTCAAACACACACACTTCATCATAAAGCATTTAAGGTTGCTATACACACTACATATCTGACACTAACTCACAAAGCAAGGAAATTAAAATTTAAGCCACCCAACTGTACATACCTCATAGCTGTACATCCAGAGGCACTTACCTTACCCTTACTACAGTAACCACACACCACAGTCTTAATGCAGTAAAGGGGTGTGTGCAGAATGTCAATAGGAGCATGGTTATCCTCCCACCTTCCCGTCGCTGCCCCAATTACACTAGTAGTTGTGGATGTTTGATGTAGTGGTTGGTTTTATCGGGAAAGATAGCTTGGAAAAGAGTTCTGTGCAGAAGGATGGATAAAAGGGGTGATGGAAGGCTAGCATTCCTAGGGGTACAGCTACGGTCAGAGTACAGAGTCTGATTTAATTGCTTTTGTGGGTTGCTATAAGGGCCTCTTGTGTGGAGAACCTCTAATTGCTTTACAACACAAGTTTTAATTTATTAGTTTCCTAGGTTGTATAATGCTTAGTTTGGAGTGGCTTTGATCAGGCAACTTATAGGGGAGAGGTGCAGATGTTGATGAATGATAATTAATCAGCCAACAGCTCCAAATAAACATTCATGTGCCAGCAGTTGCCAATGAACCCTTGTGTGATCTTAGTTTTCTGTTACTTTTTATATCTCCTGACAGAATAGGATTTCTTTATGCATCCTGCATATAACATAAGCCTTCAAGCACAAAGTCCCCATCCCTCAAAAATGCATGCACCTAGGTCTTAGACTTCAGGCATTGCAAAGATCTTGGACTAGGTTTAGCATTAGGGATGGTTGGTGACTTTCAGAATGAATTATCATAGGGCTCCCTGGGCTGTCGTAAGATTGAGACAATTAAGTCTTATCGGTAGGGTTGCCAGCCTTTCAAGATTGCCCTGCAGTCTCCAGGAATTAAAGATTAATCTTGCATTAAGAGTATGCCACATGATGAAATCTCCAGGAATATATCCAACTGCAATTGGCAACCCTATTTGTCGGGGCTAGAATCAACACTGGGGCCTGGAGGGCTCCCTCAGTGAAACTTGGGGTAGGGCTGAATGGCCTCCCTGGGCCAGCATTAGGGTTATGGATGACAGCACAAATCAGCCTATGGATCTTTGAGAGGCTCTGGGGCTCCCTGGCCTAGTGCTAAGGTCATTGAGGGTAGGGCTCCCTGGCCCAGAATTACAGTGCATAGGTTCCTAGGGCCAAGGTTGAAATTCATACAGTTTTCTGGGCCAGGGTTCTATTTATAGAGGATAGGGTCCCCCAGCCTATGGCTAGTCTGAGAGGCAGTAAGGATCGTTGGCCCCAGACTATGGTTAGTGTCGGGGACAGTAGGGTTCCCCCCAGCCAGGGTGAGCATTACCAAGAGTAGGGCTCCCACAGCCTGCATTAGGGTTACAGAGGTTAGGGATTTCTGGCTAGGATAAGGCCAGGCCAGTTGATCTCCCCAAGATAGGGCTGCAGAGGTTACAATTTAGGATTGGGGCTGGTACTGCTCGCTAGGACTGAGTTAGGGGTACAGGAGGTAGAGTTCTCCAGGATGAGGCTGTGGTAGCCTTCCCTTGAATTAGGATTAGGTTTGTGTCAGGGCCAGCTGGACTCTAGAATAGGTTTAGACCCAGAGTCTGGTCATGTTCATCAAGCTGATGTTGGGTGCAGGGCTCACAGGGATTCCTGGGATGGAATTTAGACCAGGGTCCACAACATTTCCATGGCCTTGCTTGAGGCTGGTCCCAGTTGATAGCCTTAAGCTAAGTTTGCAAGCTTAAGGCTATCAAGCTTACAAGTCTGGAGTCTTGCTGGTGACAGAGTTAGGGTTGGTTGGTGGCCATTGGCTAAAATTGGGATTAGCATTAGTAGCAGTTGTGTCCCGCACACTAAGGTTAGGGTGGAGCCCATTTATCATCCCACCAAAATTCCCAAATCCCCAAAATTCAGAAGTGAATAGTCAGACACACCCCTCCCCGCAAAAAATCATGAAATTGGCCACAGTATCATGGAGGGTTTTTTAAGAATGTGTCAATGGGTTTTGACCTATTTCTGCCATCCCCAGTGTGCATATGTGAAAATTAGTGGTGCCAATTTATAGCAAGAAACAAGATTTACCCTCCTACATTAGTTCATTTAGTGCCCTCCAGCCTTCATATCTGCCCCACTCTCCAGCCACACAGCAACTATTGTATGGCTGATTGGCAGCTCTGTATATACACACCCAAACTCCATGTCTCACCTCTGCTCCTCCTGGAGGTGTGGAGGATCTTCATCTTGCAAGGCAGGCAGGCAGCTCCAGGGGATCTTCACTCCCCTTTCTCACTCCTGGTGTGGTAAGCACAGAGGGAGACAAGGAAAGAGCAGATTACACAGGAGCTAACCTATTGTTCATAAACCCCCTGAGCTTTCTGCTCCCTCCTTCCCACTCCCCTTTTGTAAGAATGGTGTCAACTGATTTCCCCCACCCCATCCCCCCACCCTTCCCCAAAACTGCTCTGGCATCTGAGGGGAGCAGTCATTGACTCTTCTTTACCAGGGGACAGGGAATGAAGCCAATCAGAGGGGGCTGTCTCCGGGGCAGTCAGAAAACAAAGTAGTCACTGAAGGCTTGAGGTTCTTGTGTCATCACTAGGCTGGCTCCAGCAGGGGCCAGAATTGTATTACTCATCATAAAAATCACAGGAGTTCCCAACCCTGGATTAGGGTGGAGCCCCAGATGGTGGCACCTGGCCAAATTAGGGTGGGGATGCAGATGGTGGCATGAGGCCAGGGTTAGGGTGGGGACCCAGCTGGTGGCACCAGGCCAGGATTTGGAGTACTACCAATCTCAGAAATCTGAAAATAATAGGTCAAACTCCACTCCCAGCCCCCCAATGATTATTTTCAAAAAAATGATAATACAATGTTTTTTGCCATTTGTCTCTTGATCTTTAACTCCCCAGTCCTATCCCCCACTATATGCATATGACAATTATTGTTGCCAATTCTCCCAAATTCATTAGGGTCCCTCCTGGAGGAACTCGCACAGCTGACTCACAGTGTGTTTCTCCCTAACCCCTGCATTCTAATTAATTAGTTCTGTGCCATCCCCCCTCAACGTCCCATTGCATCAACCTCTGCAACTGATTCGACACCCTGCCCTTGTCCCCCAGTGCACCTCTGCTCTCCTGTAGCTCCAGGGACTTTTCCCCACACCAGATACTGCATGGATGGAGGGCAGAGGAGCACGCTGACCTATTTTTCACAAGAGAGCAGGAGGGAGCCAGGCTGGCCAAAGCTGCAGAGCTCTTTCTGTTACCCTCTGACCTCCTGTGAGCATGGTGTGTGCTTCTCCCAGGGGGAGGGGAGCAATAGCCAAGAGTTCTGCCACCTTCCTGCAGCAGCTGTGATTGGCCTTTCTTCCACAGGAAATGGATAAGTGGAGAAAACAGCCACTCAGCAGGGGCCGTCCCATGAGTAGGCCTGGAAATCATATGAGGCATGGCGCTTCTGGCCTTATCTGTATCCTGGCTCCAAGAGGCACCAAAATTGCCCTACAATGAAATCAAGAGCATTGGCAACACTGGCAGGGTTAGGGGTAATGGGACTCCCTGGCTCAGGGTTAGAGTTAGAGAGGGTGGGGCTCCCTAGGCCAGGGTGGAGGCATTTCATGTTTGCTGCTGTCGCTGGGGAGTTACTGACTATAGGAACCTCTCATGTGAGATAGCCTATAGCCCCTAGTGTCCAGTATGCAGTATCCTTCCCTGCCTCCTCCTCGTTGCTGCTGCTGTCTGGGAACCAACATGGTGCAGCAAGATAGGATGTAGAAAGGTCATTGGTGCAGCAGACTCCACAACAATGCTAGGCTATGTCTATACAGGAATTGGGGGTTTAATTTTTAACTTGAGAGGAGATACCAGCACTAACTTTGTTTGAGTTAGTGCACTAAAAATAGCAGTGAGGCTGTGGTGATGCAAGCAGCAGGAGGGCTTAGCTGCCTCACATAGGATCCTCTCCCAGATGCTATGTACTTGGGGAAGCTAGCCCCTCCCACTGCTTCAACCACCACAGCCACGTGTATCTGTTAGTGCACTAGCTCAATCAGAGGTATGCCTCATTGAGCTGGAAATCACTCTTTCCCACTCCAATGTACACATATCCTTAGACAGCCTGGGGTTGCCACTGCAGGCAAAGATTCAGGAAAACTGCACCTGTATTCCCCATGTGGTCCAGCCAGGGCACCCATTTTTAGATTCCCAGTGCCTCAGCTGTCACCTCTCTTGGGCAGAGACTTGCATCTCTTTTCCTCATCACTGGGGCTTTTCCAGGCTACACAGATTTCCCTGCCTCTGCTGTGAATTCACCAACAAAGTCAAGTGGCCTAAGGAGGCCTGCTTTGCCTTCTCCTCAGAGGCTAAAAACAGCGTAATTACCACAGTTATAGAAGTACCACACAGCTCTAAGTAAGCACAGTTATTCTTTAGGTGAAAGAAATACAGACAAAACATTAAAAACAAGAAGAGAAGCTATATGCATACTAAAATGCTCAGCAGAGATCACCTCCCCCATCTCCCACAGAGGCTCTGGTCAATGTCAGTCCTTCCAACCCTTCCCTAAGGATTGGAGCCCTCCCCTTGGAGAGACGGTCCTGTCTGTTTTCTAGGCAAGAATGAAGGCCCTGAGTCAGTTTAAACTCAGGCTATTTATCTTTGTCTGTTGGCCTCTTGAAGAATCCAGTCTCAACTAGTATATGCACGCCTCCACAGGAGGACTGGACTTAAGCTTAGGGTTGGGGCTAGGAGGTGAGTGTGGAATAGGTTTATGACAGAGTACAGACTTTATCTAGACTTGGGCTGGGGCTAGGTTGGCAGGCCCAGGCTAAGTTTTGGGGTAGTACTAGCTAGAGGGTACAAGCTAAGTTTTGGGGTGGGCCTGGAGATTCAGACCTGGAACTGGCTGGCAGCTGAAGTGAGGCTTGGTGCTGGTGATTAGGGTTGGAGATGTTGCAATTAATAATTAATTTGATTCACAATTATCAATACCTTGTGCTTCAAGTTATTTTTTTTAAAAGTCCACAAGTCCCTTCAAAAAGTCAATTGTAAAATATTAACTACACTCTGCTTGGGGAAGCGAGATTGATGGTAAGATGTTCTGTAGCTCATCCCTTCTGGAGGTCCTACCCATGAAACAATAATATGTCTGTGTCGTCAGTAGTACACAGTATTCTTCAAATGATAAAACTGCAAACATTAAACAAACCCTGGTTCTCTTCTTTATCTCCACAAAGTAGCAAATCTTGTTTCCTGCATATTTTCACAGGAACATGCAGAGCTGTTGATGTTAAAATGTTGTTGCAATGCAGCTGGCCTCTGCTGTGGAGGAAAGCAGTTGTAACACGATAACTCCCATTCCACTGGAAAGAGTGTACTGTCCACTTTAGAGGGATAATAAAGTAAGCACTCTCATGCTGGTTATGCAATTCCAGTATAATCATATTTGACTTTTACTTTCATCACTATCTTTATAGCTTTACTGGTTGGCTCACGCTTTTATGAGAAATGTCTTTACATAGAGCATTTCATACTGGCTACATATCAGATGAAAATCTTAAATCCAATGTAATGTTTTGCTGCATGAAAGCCCTTTTATGGGCCTGAGGGATGGGCCCTTTGTTGTTTTCAGAGACTGATTGTAGCAAGCTCTCTGAATCCATCTCAGCACTTTATTAAATGGGGATGTTTTGTCCCTTGGCGACTGCACAAAACATATCTTGAAGCAAAATATTTCAGAATTTTTGTCCTTTTAATTTTCCCCTCTATGTTTTTTTCCCCTTATAGGAAGGGATAAGAAGTCATGTATGGAGCTGTTGTGGAAGTTTATTATTCTCAGAGAGCCCTAGAAGTAAGAGATGGAAAAGCACTATTAGGTCATCTGCTCTCTCTCAGCCAGTACTGGACTGTCCCATTTTGTACATTTAGTATCTTTTCACTCTACTTTTAAATGGCCTAAGAAATGGTGGTGGTGGAATTGCCCATGGGAAATTATGCAGTCTAAGACATCAGGACATTTTTTCTCTACATTTTCCCCCTCTGTCTCATTAATCCAAATTATAACCCCCTTTACCATCCTAAGCAACATCCCTCTCCCTTAAAATTTACTCATTTCAATTATTTGTAGGTTGTTATTGTCCCTCGTTCTGGAGTGAACCACAACTGTGAGTGCCTACCTCAGGGCAGATTGTCAAAAACAGGGCAGACACCTCAAATTGGTGGTATGTTCTATAATTAGATTTCACCAACCCAGTAACAAATGTGAACTCCTGGATCACTATAACAGTCTCACCATGGAGTCACAGACAGACCCCTTAGAGACTATCTGGTCTATCATTGCTGTCACTGCACCTCATCATACAATCTGTATTTGAAATAATAAAGGTAAAACACATGATCAGGGACAATTAGGAATTAGTAAGCAAACACTATTCCTCTACACAGTTAGGTGCAGTGATCCATACTTCAATCACTTCCTTATCTGAATCCATACTGTGAATCATCCCCCACTCCCTACCCCTACTTCATAAGTGGTCATGCTGTTCATAAGTACACTGCATATCAATCAAGCCCTATGCTCCACCCCAGCACATTCATAAAGGTACTGTTTCCTCATGCAAGTTCATAATGTGGGAGCACAAAATATCCCTGGACTTCTGTTGCCTGGATGCATTCCAGCTCTGGCTGCAGTTGGTGCATTTTCTGGCTGAGTATACTGATTCTGTGGCCCCTTGCTGTCATAGGTCCATTCAGGGGGAAATGGCTCACCCCTGGCTTCACAAAGAGTGTGAAGAGCACAAGGCACAGTAATGCGGACAGCATCTATGACACTGGCATCCAAATGTGTCTGTAGAAAAGCATGTTCAACCATCATTTTACACCTACTGAGAGTAAACAGTCATTGCCAAGGCCTCTAAAATCAGGCAAAGGCAAAAGGGAATATGCAGGGTCCCCTAAAATAACACTGGGAACAGTAACTCCAGTTATGATAATGTCACATGGTGGGAATAGTGTCCCAACCTGTACATCAGTGCGGACTCCTGATCAGCAAAAAACCCAGGCATCATGAACTCTTCCAGTGCAGCCCACACTGACATTAGTAAATCAACCTCTGTGGTCCACAAGGACATGCATAACAATGGAGCAGTACCCTTTACAGTTTATGTACACATGTGCTCCTTGAAGGGAACACTATGGGCACATGAATCCTACAAGTGGCCCCAGCACAGTTTCAAATCCCCATTCTTTCAAACCCAGTATCATTTCACAAATTTACCTTTTATGCCTGTCACTTGGAAGCAAACTACACTCCCAATTACCTCAGAAACCTCTGCCATCACTTTATCCACAGTCAACTTGCCAACACCAAACTGTTTTGCACTGAACCTGTAACAGTCTTGGGTAGCCAGCTTCCAGACAGCTATAGCAACCTGCTTCTGGACCAGCATGGGTGCCCTCTTCTATATATCTTTACACTGGACAATGGGGGCAAGTTGCTTACAATTCCAAAAATGTAGCTGTCTTCATGCACAAGTGCTGGACCCACTGCTGGTCATCCCTGGTCTGCATGATGATGTCATCCCACCAGTCTATGCTTGTGGCCCCATGCCAGAAGCGCTGGTCTACGTAAGGGGCATCAGCATCTATCTCAAATGTCATGAGCAACATCAGCCAGTTCAAAATTTGCCATCCCTGGGTACTCTGCCTACTCCTGCTTCATCATAAACTCTGTCAGATGCCTTTGGTGGGTCAAAAAATGCTGCTCAAATGTCCACTAGTCTGCCCAGCTTCTGACACAGGAATGAAAGTGCATGCAAAAGAAATTCTTGAAAAGGCACCTCCTCTGAGTTACTCAGCAGGATATGCTGGTAGGCTGTTCAAACTTTCTGTAATGTGCAGGGTGGACCTTACATGCTTTCCTACAGTGGACCATGGCCAAAGGGTTATAGCAGCTGCATTTTGGGAGGATAGTAGGGAATCTGGGATATGGCTGGTTTGACTCAGGTCTACATGCTGCAATGTGGATGCTAGAGCTACAGATTTGAGCCTGGGTTAGAAAAGTCCTAATGTAGGGTTAACAATCCATATAGCTGCTCAAACCCCAGGTTCTCTAACCCAGAATTAGCTGACTCAAGTCCCATTAACCATGGGTTTTCATTGCAGTATACACATACCCTTCATCAAGGTATAAACATAGATTTACTTTCCTCGTGTCTCTGTGTTTCTTTAGCCCCCTAATAATTTTTGTTGTTCTTTTAACCCACTCCAGTTAGGTCACATATCTCTGGCAATGAGGTGGCCAGAGAGGAGTGCGGGATTCAAGGCACAGGTATTCTAGTGCCATGTATAGAGGGACTAACAACCTGTCTGTGTATACACCCTAAAATTTCATTGACTTTTTTTCAGCCATATCACACTGTATTGTCTATCAACTTGAGCTCTCTGGAGAACAACAAATCCATTCTTCCATAACAACTCTCAAGGTTTCAAAATTTGTTTTCGTTTTACATGGGAACAACAAAACCGCTTTAAGAGTTTTCACACACAAAAAATGTGTGTGAAATTTGGGAAGGTGTTTTGGGAAATTTGGGAAGGTATTTTGGGTCCAGTGCCCTCAGTCAGTTATACAGCCTGGTGGTTAGGGCAGTGGCCTGGGAGACTGAGGTTCATGTCCATGCCCTGTCTGATTAAAAAAATTCAAAACGTATTCATAATTTTTTCTTTCCATTTTCTGACTAGCTCCTAGAGACACTCTGCTCTCATCACTGAAACTGAAGTAGGGGGTCTCCATCCACTTAGAAGAAAAGTGGTATTGAGAGCACTGGCAGAAAGAAGATTGGTGCAGGGTCCCCCAAACCCCTACAATTTAAGAAAATCGTTAAAAAAAACCCTAATTCTATAACATTTAGCTCCAGTTTCATGGGAAACCAAGTCTTCTGGTTGCAACTGTACACAAAATGAAATGCGAGAAACTATGATTTTTTTTAAACCACCAAATTCACCCAGCTCTATTTTTTTCCACCACAAGCATAAGCTTGCCTTTGGTATGTGGGCATGGCAGGTGCATCTTGCGAAACAAGCCATTTCATGCATAGACAGGAGCCACATTTACAACAGGGTGAGCACTGGAGTGAGACTAAGCCCTGTGACCTGGTATGTTAATACTGCTTATAACAACATTTTCTCTTCAGCATGTTATTAATTTTGAAATTTCTAATAAAAGAGGGAAAGATTCTGATTCACTTAACATTTATTTCATTTTTTATCTTATTTAAGAAGTACAGTTATGGAAACATTCCTTACACTTTGCCTGATAATATTAGGCCAGCAACAGCACCAACATTGCTGTTACTGGTGTATACTAATTCAGTGACTAAAGTAATCTTGTATGTAGAATGCACCTTTCCCATCTAATAAAGTAGCCCCCGTCTCCCACCCCCCGCATCAGTTCAGACTGTTGCAGAGCTGACTGGCTTCACAGGAAGACAGATCTAACTTTTTCATGAGAACACCTTGCTCCTCAAGGTGGAGGACTTCTCCCTCCTCTGTGTTATACCTGAACAGTCTTGTTTCTAGTCATAGACGTATGAACCCGTCATACCATAATGTTCTTTTTTTACCTTCAAGAGGTTCCAGTTGTTCACAGTTGTCTCTGGTGGTTTTCAATTGAATGTCTTGGGATTGAGGAAGACTAAACAAGTGGTGCAATGCAAGGCTCAAACAGGGTGAATTGACAACTCCCTCCCATCTAAATGGGCCACCATTATGAGTCATTATTATCTGGTGATTGATTTTTACTCGAAGTCTGTAAAGTATACTTTCAATATAAATACATTATTCCTTAAATATTACCCATACATACGTACATGTCACAATGATTCTGAATCTTGACAAGTTATGAGCTTTCTGTAGATACCTTACATGTTACCCTTTATGGATAAATAAATGGAAGATTTTTACTACAGCAAAAAGCCCACTCCACCACTTAAAGTTCTGCTTGTTGCTATCCCAGAAGGACAGTGCTGAACGGAGGAAAGAGCATAGTGGAATGTTAGTATAGTCTAATGTCACTTGTCCTGTTCAATCCACACTGAAAGAGGCTTCCAAGTGAACTTTCTGTTAAAATGAAACCCCTCGATTATTTCCTCCCCTGTTGTTGGAAACAAGATGGAATTTTTACCTCCACATCCCACTGAATTTGTTTATAGGTTCTATTAATAATCTTGTTAAAAAGTATATATTGTACACATTCTAAAAGTTATTTGACTAACCTAATTCTCTTGGCAAATTACTAGTTAAGTAATTTTAATATTTTTTCATCCTATTTTAAATGAAGTGATTCCTACTTTTCCTCACTTTTAAACAGATTTGTTCTGTTTTTCATGTGACAATATTTTGTTTTGTATTCACACCATCTCCAGATGGCACAGGATGACCCTGCAGGCACTTCACCCTCAGTTTTCCCTCCTGGGTCTCACAGTAAGTTCCCACGGTCCGAAACATTTAAAGCAACCCCCCCCACCCCCCGCCCCTTCTGGTGTCTAATTTACGGAGTCTTTACACAGTTTCCAATGGCCCTCTGGGCCCATAACTGCAAAAAGGGGACTGTGAATCCTTTAGCCAGTAGGGAAGGGGTTGTGCTGTACTTCCTTCTGGGCTCGTTGAACTGACCGCTGCCAATTTCCCTCAGGCGGGAAACAAAAGCTTTCAAGAAACAGAACTCAAATTAAAACCTTCAGAATAGGCCTTCCTTCAAGGAATCTCTGATGGGACTTCCAGCCTTCCTCCACAGGCTGGAGACCTGGTCACAACACCTCAGTCCTTTCTCCACTGGGTTGTCTCCCCTAGCATCTCAGGGACTCCTGCCAGAGTATTCCTACTTCAGGCAGCTCCCTAGGTTCCAGACTTGAAGAAGTCACAAAGGAATCCCCCACTCCACTGAGAGCAGGCAAGACAGCTGGCAATGGTGAGACTCTGGTACAGCCAGAAAAGCTGTGGGCTAGCACTCTATGGCAGTAGGGAAACTGAGGCATGACTGGACAGTGCTGTGGCCCCAAAATTGCAGTGAGTCACTGGTACAGTTAGAAAATAAATAGCTGAGGATCAGGACTCTGCTGGGAGCAGGGGAAAATTGCTGAGTACAGAGAAATGTGAGCACAGCTGAGGGTAGCCATAGGCTAGCAGGGCAGATTCAGGGTTGTAAGAGATTTGTTTTTATGCTTTCGGGGTGACAGAACCCTTCACTGGCCTGGCTAATCCAGAAAGTGTGAACCTGGGAATGTTAAAGAGGGGAGAGGTGCCCCAGTTTACGGGTTATGGGGAACTCTCTAGTGATGCCTGTGGACTAACTAGTGGCTAATCCTATTGTGTCAATGCGAGGTGGTAGCTGACGCACAGAGGCCCATTGGTGGTTCACTACTCTGTCAATAACGCTTACCAGGTCTGACATACTCATTATATCTCACACGCTGTTGTCATGATATCCACCCAAAAGGTGATATGTAATAAGTCATTGGAAAACTAACAACTCACTGATCATTAATATTCTTGCATGTGGACATACAGGGTGTATACAAATAATTATAAATATATGCTAGAATTATGTTCTTAAAGTGTGTTTGGCAAGCAACGCATAAACAGTCTGCCTCAGACAAAGGAATGTGTATTTGCTTGTCTGACCAGTGTGGTCATCATGCAAAGGCAATGAAGATACATTTACATAAAAAGGAAACAAAGCCCACAAAACTAGCGAGTGGGGAAGATAGCCTCGGAACTATAAAGACGGGGGGGATGAACCTTAAATGATAAGTAATTGAATCAGCTGACTATGCAATATTATTGTATTATAAAAGCATATCGAGTAAGGTCTTTTATGAAAGTCAGTGACATACTGATGATTATGTGAAATGCATGTATTAAAACCATATGAGGAATTTTGGATATTCCCTGATATTATGTTTTAAAGTCTGTGACCAAAGACACAGGTTCTCTCCCAGACAGGAGGGAATGAAGCTATTTACTGGTCTACAATGGGAATTAAGCATTATGGAATCAAACCAATAGAAGCCCTATTTACATCCAAATCAGAAGGGGAAAGGGAACTCAATAGCAGGAAGTCTTCCCGCCTCCTAAAAAAGGATTAATGAACTTTGGGAAGACAACTTGCCTGCTGGGATGCAAAGGCCATGAGCAGCGCTCTTTGGGCCTACTTTTCAAAGAACACATTTCAAAGATTTACTGGACTATAAAAAGAAAGGGGAGAGAACCCCATATTGGTCCATCACTTGAGGGACTGAAGGAGCCAGAGCTCTTGAATTCACAGAATGTTGGGTCCTTCGACCAAGGGGGTAGAAGTTTCTGGGAACAAAATACATTGGAAGGACAGAACAGGTCATGCTGGTAGCGGAGTGGCACTATATGAGAAAGAGAGCGTAGACTCAAATGAAGTAAAAGTCTTAAACGAACCAAACTGTACTATAGAATCTCTATGGATAGTAATTCCATGCTCTAACAATAAGAATATAGCAGGATATATTACCGACCATCTGACCAGGATGGTGATAGTGAATGTGAAATGCTCAGGGAGATTAGAGAGGCTACAAAAATAAAAAAACTCAACAATAATGGTGGATTTCAATTATCTCCATATTAACTGGGTACATGTTGCCTCAGGATAGGATGAGGAGATAAAGTTTCTTGACACCTTTAATGACTGCTTTTTGGAGCACCTAGTCCTGGAAGGCACCAGAGGAGAGGCAATTCTTGATTTAGTCATAAGTGGAGCACAGGATCTAGTACAACAGATGAGTATAGCTGGACCACTTGGTAATAGTGACCGTAATATAAATTAAATTTAACATCCCTTTGGCAGAAAAAACACCACAGCAGCCCAACACTGTAACATTTCATTTCAGAAAGGGTGACTGCACAAAAATGAGGAAGTTAGTTAAACAGAAATTAAAAGGTACAATGCCAAAAGTGAAATTCCTGAAAGCTGTATGGAAACTTTTTAAAGATACTATAATAGAGGCTCAACTTAAATGTATACCCCAAATTAAAAAAAAACAAAAACATAACAGTAAGAGAACCAAAGAAGTGCCATCATGGCTCAAAGTAAAAGCAGCAGTGAGAAACAAAAAGGCATCTTTTAAAAAGTGGGTTAAATCCTAGTGAGGAAAATAGAAAGGAGCATAAACTCTGCCAAATTAGGTGTAAAACTTTAATTAGGAAGGACAAAAAAGAATTAGAACAACAACTAGCTAAAGACTCAAAAAGTAATAGCAATTGTTTTTAAGTACATTCGAAGCGGGAAGCCTGCTAAACAACTAGTGGGGCCACTGGATACTCGAGGTGCTAAAGGACCACTCAGGGACAATAAGGCCATTGTGGATAAATTAAACAAATCCTGTGCATCGGTCTTCACAGCTGAGGATATGAGGGAGATTCCCAAACCTGAACCATCCTTTTTGGGTCACAAATCTGAGGAACTGTCCCAGATTGAGGTGTCATTAGAGGAGGTTCTGGAACAAACTGATAAACTAAACGGTAATAAATGACCAGGACCAGATGGTATTCACCCAAAGGTTCTGAAGGAACTCAAATGTGAAATTGCAGAACTACTAACTGTAGTTTGTATCATTTAAATCAGCTTCTATACCAAATGACTGGAGGATAGCTAATGTGACACCAATTTTTAAAAAAGGCTCCAAAGGTGATCCTAGCAATTACAAGCTAGTAAGCCTGACTTCCAGGAAAACTGGTCTTTTTCTTATATAGGCTCCTATTATCTTCTACATTTTTTCACACATGCTATCTGGTCACCCTAAAAGGAATAGATAAGACAGAAAATATCAGGTTGCCCCTATATAAATCCATGGTACGCCCAGATCTTGAATACTGCATGCAGATGTGGTCATCACATCTCAAAAAAGATATATTGGAACTGGAAAAGGTTCAGAAAAGGCAACAAAAATGATCAGGGGTATGGAACAGCTTCCGTATGAGGAGAGATTAATAAGACTGGGACTTTTCAGCTTGGAAAAGAGATGACTGAGGGGGGATATGATAGAGGTCTATAAAATCATGCCTGGTGTGGAGAAAGTAAATAAGGAAGTGTAATTTATTCCTCATACCACAAGAACTAGGAGTCACCACATGAAATTATTAATAGACAGCAAATTTAAAACAAACAAAAGGAAGTATTTTTTCACACAGCAGACAGTCAGTCTGTGGAACTCCTCACCAGAGGATGTTGTGAAGCCCAAGACCATAACAGGGTTCAAAAAAGAACTAAATAAATTCATGGATGATAGGTCCACCAATGGCTATTAGCTAAGATGGGCAGGAATTGTGTCCCTAGCCTCTGTTTGCCAGAAGTTGGGAATGGGCAACAGGGGATGGATCACTTGATGATTACGTGTTCTGTTCATTCCCTCTGGGGCACCTGGGACTGACCATTGTCAAAAGACAGGATACTGAGATAGATGGACTTTTGGTCTGACCCAGTATGGCTGTTCTTATGTACTGGGAACTGATGATAGGTACAAAACCTGTTTAGGCGAAGAATGTAACTTGGTGGTGGTGACACGGCCCCTTACTGTTTTGTGTTGAACTCCAAAAATGTCACATCTGGCTTCAGCCTTCTCTAGCTCTTTTTTGTTCAAGCCCCTGCTTCACCCTCAAAGTCTCTCCCTACCTAGAGGTGTGACTGGGTCACATGACCCACCCAACACATGCCTTTCTTTGGTTTTCCCTGCCTGGGAAGGTAAGTTGGCTGTGTCAGAGGTGGGACTGACACACATCTCCCCCTAAAGAACTAGCCACTCTGTGACAATGAATATATACCACATCCTGTAGGTTTGTCATGCTCTATTTATAAATAGATCATCAGAGGATTTCAAAATATTTAATGCAAATTAAAGGCTGATAAATAAATGCAAAGTGCTTTGCCAGTATAAACCAAGCTTCACAAGAACCCTGTTAGGGCTTGTCCAGATGGCAAGTTACTTTGTGGCAAGCCCAGGTGTGAATCTACAGTATGCCAGCTTGCTATGTAGTAATAAACTGGGTGGAAGTGCTACAACACAGTAAAAGTCCTGGAGCAGGGCTTAGCGTTACTATTTGACAGCATAATATGCTAAGCTATACTCTAGGACTTTCACTGCACTGTAGCAGTAGTTCCACAGCAAGCTGGTGCATTGTACACTGCCACCCTGGCTTACCAACTCTCTACCCTGACAAGCTCTGAGGTACACAAGTCTCACACATTTTCTAGATGGACAAATTGAAGCATGGAGATGGTAAGTGATGTGCTTACGGGCATAATGGGAGTGTGTGGGAGAACTGGGACTAGAACTCTGGAGTCCCAATTCCCCGTCCTCTGATCAAACCATCAGACAACACATCCTGCCTAAATAAGGAGCTTTGGTTAACCTGAAATAGAGCACAAGCTCCAATTTGTGATGTAGTATTCTTACAAATAGTAAGCCTGTCTGGTTCCTGATATTGAAAATATTGGTTCCATACTGAATACTTAAGAGCATTGGTCCTTTTGGTTAAAATTGACTCTTTCATGCTGGCATTTGGTATTAAGCTTTATTCCTTGATTCAAATGATAAGATTCCTTTGCTTTTTCCTGAAAGCATAATCTTCAATCTCAGGCACTAAAAAGCCAGTGATGTCCATTTGAAAACCAAAACCAATTTGTCCATAACATTCAGCAAACAAACTTCCAGATATGCTGTACTGTTTGCTTATGATTGTTGCCAGAATTCCTGTAATCTTGCTCACCCCATATTTTTGTACTGGGGCAGAAGACAGCACAAAAGCAGATGAGAAAGGTTTCCTCATTTATGAAGGACTGTGACACATCTTAGTTCAATTATTATCTATATACTGTCATAAATGCTATGTGTATAAATAAAGTAATAAGCCAAAGCAATTAATAGCCATTACTAGGCTACTAATGCATATTGCTGTTGCTTAGGACTTCATGCTTTCAGCTACATGGGAACTACACAAATAGCATAACAATGCATGCTCTAATATAGCTAATTGCCATTAGAGTATTGCTGCTTTTAAAAAAATAATTATTTTGATTTGTACTAAACTTAACACACACAAAACAGTGCATCCATCAGACTCTGCATGCTCTTGGCACTCATTTAGAATGTAAAAGGAATCAAAAAAGTTGTGCTGTTACTCCCAGTACAACAGTCCACTGTATCAAAAGTATAGACAAAAAAACCTTGAGTCCTCCCACCAAGCTCAGACTCTCTCAAATCTCCTTCCTCACAAAAAGTAAGAGATAAGAGGGGCTTTTGTAATACATATGCTTCCAATATGAAAGCAAGGAAACTCCACTCCAAACCGCAGCTACAGTTGCAGATATAGGTATGTATGCATGCATGTGTTCACAGTCAGTCTCCCCTTTCTATGCCCACCGTGCTGTCTCCTTCCCTCTCCAACTAAAGGGAAAGGCTGTTGTGCAGGGAGTCCTAATCCCCTTTCCATCTGCTTTCAATCTGTGAGCTGCCTCTAGCTGAGCTGGCTCTTCCTCACTGAGGCCCCCTCTTGTAGCAGGAGAGGACATTGAAAGCTCAGTGGAAAAGCCTGCTCAGATATAGTTAGTGAGACCACAGCAGAGTGGCCCTAGTGCCATCAATGGTACCTTGGGCAGGGGTTTGGCATTCTTCCATACTCTCAGATTTCTACACCTGCAAAGTTAGGAATAATGGGGATGCACGTCCCCGGTCTGCGTATATTTAGGGGGGAGGAGAATTCCAAGATCTACCATTGAATAATAAACAGATGTAGGTTATCGTGTTGCAACACCCACGTGCACTTTATAAAGTAAATAGACGAATGTATGCAAGCAAATAAGATTTGGAATGGCACAGAAGTGTAATGGAAGACAGCCTTTAACCTATAGATCATTAGTCAAGCCATTCCTGTACTGTCAATGTTTTTTTACTATCCGACTGGCAGAATAAAGAGTGGCCTACATAAAATGAGTTGTTCTCTATTCAGTCACAGTCTCTAAATTACCATTGACTCTAGCTGGAGCCCTTGCTGGAAGCCTCAAAAGGGAAACCAAAAATTCAATGATTTGTAGAACTCTCTTACTCTGGAACAAATTCTGTCCCTGGCAGGGTGGGATGCCAGAAGCCTTCACTGACATTAGCGTTAGAACACAGCAGCATGGGCAAACAGAGGATTTTGGATTTAGTAAGGTCAGTCCAGTCCTTAGCAGCAGCACAAAGTTTACTTTCAAAATTTAAAAGAAGCAACTGAAAACTGCAGAAGCAAAATATATTCTAGAAATATCTACATATTTATTAAAGAAAACAGACAGGAATTTAAAAGCATTTTATTCTTTTGCAGAGTCTTTTTATACTGAATTTGCTGAGTTGTTCTTTTTTATTTTTTATTTTTATTTTTTTTGCTTTTTAATCAGCCTCCTCAACAAGGCTAAGATGAAGAGAGGACCTGACCAAATGTAGCTATTTTAAGCACAATCCTGCTGCAGTAACACAGCTGGGATTTACAGTTTTAAAAACATTTGTTTCCTGCTCTGGATGTCAAAGAGAGCAGACTTGACAAGCCAATGGTGGACAATGCCAATTTAAGTGCTACAAGTACAGTGGAGCTAGAAAACAGACACTGTGCTAACCAATTTTACCTCAGGACATGATGGCTTATATTAGAGCTTCTCTCTTCATTATGGCTCCAATCACCAGAAAAGACAGCAACATTTCATAAAGACAAAAAAATCCAGCTAGCAATCAAAAGTGTATGTTATGTAACACAAACAACCAGTCATATCCAGTCTCATTCTAAACATTAAATTATTCAGGTTGTGAGGAAATATCTTCATCTTGGCCATCTCAGAATCAGAGGCAAAGGACTTCCCCACCCCTCTTCAATGGGACAGCCCTGGATTCTTTTTGGATTTCCTTTCTATAACTACTGAGAAGTACAGGAAAGTGAATGTGGTGAGTGCAGGACAACTTTTAGTTTGGCAATTCATGACTGGAATCAAGCCATGTCAGTTAAGCCATGGTCTCAGCAGCCAGGTTAGTCTTAGATCATGCAGCCTTCAGATTTGGATATGGGACCAGTGATGTCTATTGTGCTTGGACAGTCTATTTAATGTGCATAAGTGCACTTTGCATGACCTTACTGGCCCCAATGAAGGGATCCGGTAAGTCATACATATGTTAACAATTGATAAACAGACAATTACAATTACAATTGTAATTAACCAATAACCAGAGCCCCAAAGATGGACTGTCATAATAGCTATCAGACACTACACTACAACTTTTGTTGTTAAAAAGATCATTTAAAAAGATTACGTGGGGAAAATATCATGAAAGAATTAAAAGCAAGTATCTTGAATTCATCTTGATATCCCTAGATAATTTTGCATGCCATGTAATCATACACTGATCCTTGGCCACTGTAATACTCTATGCATTTTACAACAGGGAGAGGCAAGCTGCAGTCCAGAGCCGTGAATCTCAATGTCCTTGGGTCAGAAAGGAAATGGAAAAGTATAATTTAACAGAATTTCTTTAATCCTGAAAGCAGCACCTCATTCTCTCCTCTTCCCAGGAGGAAGCAGGAGGAGCCACTGTTCTCACTGCCAGATCCCTGCACCACATCAAGGCATCATCTTTCCTAGCTAGCCTCTAGCAATCTAACTTCTACACCTTTGTTAAAAAGAACTCCTATTTGAAAATATATTGCAAAATAAATATAAATGTAAATGCATGTAAGCATAATAAAGCTAAAAGATATGGCAACAATAAAGCCATTCCCTCAATCTATTCCGTTGAGTGTTTCCTTCTCAAATTATACTCTAGTTCCCTCCAGTATCAGTACCATACACTTCTCTACATGGAATATCACTGAATCACTTAATGCATCCTAATCAGTTTGAATTATTTGCTCTTATATTTGCTGTCCACTAAATCAGTATTAGCAGTGAATCCTACCTCTTTCAATTTTCTGTCAGTCTAGAGATCATTAATATAAATTGCAAAAAACAGACTTTTGCAATTCCTGTCTTTCAACCTCTTTGCACACTGAATATTTCCTTTTATTGGTGCCTTCCATTTTTTGTCTCTAAGCCAGCACTGTATTTCAATATTTCTGCTTCTTAGCAAGATTTAGCCCTGGAAAGATCGGTGTGGATAGCTTTAATACTGGTACAACACACCAAATATTTACTTTTATTAATAAAGTATTCATATCTTGCATGCTTACAGAATTACCCCTGTCCTCTTAAATAACTCAAACCCTGTATGAACTTAATAAGGAATCATTTCACTCACCCTGAAATGCAGCTAACTCTGGAATGGTATAAAGAACAGCAATTGTTTAACACAGTCCTGGCCTTTTAAAATTCCTGTTGTGTCTTGCAGAAAGAGAATGCCCTAGGAGGGAATCACAAGAGTCAGTCTTGGTGTTGCTCAAGGAAATCCTAGCTGTAAGGCAGGAAATTTCCTTTGTGACAAGAGGAATTGAGAAGGGTCAGAAATGCAGCTTAGGAATGCTGTGGCAGTTAAGGACAAAATACTACTGTATTCAGTTGAAACAATGAGGGGAATTGATGTAAACAGAGTGTAATTACCTCAGCTGCAATTTGACCAGTTGTAACACACCCAGTATTAGAATAAATGCATGGCATTTTTAATGATCACAAATGGTCAGGGCCTGGGCTTTCTAATCCAAAAATCATGATGGTTGATTCTTTTATCACTTACCCTAAACAGATGTTACTGGAGAAGAATCAGGTCCATGACAACAACATCAGGCTGGGGCACTGATTTAGCACTGACATTTAGCACCAGCTGTTAAACCTCCACCACCACTTTCTGTAGCACCTGGGATTTCCTTAGAAGTCTCCTATTCAAATTCTGCTCAGGTCTATACCTGCTTAAGCCCATGAGAACTAACACGATCATGGCCTGGTGTTTAGTGGCTAAAAATTACATCACCTTATTTCCCACAAACAGAATCCTGCCTTATAGGTGTGTAATAGTTTTTGAATCCCCTCAGCCTCTCATAAATAGGTGAGGTAGATTAACCACTTTCCTTAGACCTGATTTGTTCCTGAATTACAAAAATAATCAAGAAAAGTTGATAAAAGGTTTCTTGGAACATCTTAAAGAATACTGCAATTTACTGCATCTGAACTTGGTACTTCGTTCTGAGCTAATAGTTCTCTCAAATTATCTGCTTAGACACCAGGGGAAAGCAGTTAACTCTGCTTCCCCTTGCCCTGTAAATGCATCCCAGTCTCTGGGATTTTCTTATGTCAATATACAAGTTAAGGAGTTTCTTGAGTGTTTTCAAGGAAAAAGAAAATCTATTTTTTACAAAAATATCCCAAACAATTTACGTTGCTGCAATTTAAAAACAATTCTGTATAGGTCTGAAAAGTAAATACAGTTTGTCAAAGACGACAGCTTGTCAGAGCTGAAGAGCGAATCCTCTAGTTGTCCACAGGACATCATGAGCATTAGCTGCATCGCTGCATCATAGAATTCCAACAACGTGTCTCACTCCTGAAGAGCAGCGAGGACGGCCCAGTTTTCCATGTCCATTCAAGTCTCTGTTGAAAATACTTATGATTAAAATTCAAACTATTGATTTAAGTCTCTTTCAGCCAGCTGGAATCCATATAATTCTAGGGGCATTTTTCATCTTTACTAGAACTTACTGTGTATTGTCACCTGTCTTTAGAGAGACGTGTGCTGGTACAGGTACAGGAATAGGTAGACGAGTGCAAGATACATATAGCTAAGAGTTATATGAACTCTAGAGGAATTGGAAACTACACCAGTTCCCACAGTTCTTAAGGTAAAAATCCTGTTTACTTCAGTGGAAGTTTTGCCTAAATAAAGATTACAGGAACTGGAGCAGGGGTGGGCAAACCTTTTGGCCCAAAGGCCACATCTGGATATGGAAATTGTATGACAGGCCATGAATGTTCATGAAATTGCGGGTTGGAGTGTGTGAGGGTTCTGACTGGGGGTGTGGGCTCTGGGATGGGACTTAAGTGTTTAAGGTGCAGAAGGGTGCTCCAGGCTGGACGGAGGGGTTTGGAGTGCAGGAGGAGGATCAGAGCTGGAGCAAGGGTGCGGAAGGGGGTTGGGATGTGGGAGAGGGTTGGGGTGCAGGCTCCAGGTGATGCTTACCTCAGGCAGCTCTCAAAAGCAGCAGCATGTCCCTTCTCCGGCTCCTACATGTAGGCACGGCCAGGCAGCTCTGCATGCTGCCCCATCCGCAGGTGCTGTTCCTGCATCTCCCATTGGCCGTGGTTTCCGGCCAATGGGAGCTGTGGGGAAGGCGCTTGGAGCAGAAGCAGCATGCGGAGCTCCCTGGCTGCCCCTACACGCAGGAGCCAGAGCGGGGACATTCCGCTGCTTCCAGGAGTCATGCAGAGTGGGGCAAGCCCACAACCGTGCTCCCTGGGTCGAGTGGGACAAGCCCTGGACTTCACTCCCTAGCAGGAGCTTGAGGACTGGATTAAAATATCCAGAGGCCAGATGTGACCCCTGGGCTGTAGTTTGCCCACCCCTGGTCTGGAGTGTTTTACATAAGAACCACATCGTTTGAGTTGGGGTACACAGAATTTCAGCTGTTGCAACAGCAAGAAATGAGTCTCACTTTGGTGTTTTCTGAGCAATGCTTGTTAACGCTCACCAGACAGATCAAAGTAGTAAGTCATATGAAATTTCCATTATCTTTCCTCACAGGAAGTAGAATTAAGCCATCAATATCTAGAAATATATTTCTTATAGTTGTGGGAAAAACATGGTGATCACTCAAAGCTTCTGTCATTTCCTTTCTAGTCTGTGTGTCAGCTACCGGATTTCTTTTTACAAGTGATGAAGAATGATTGTAGGATTTTTCCTGTTGGTGCCATTTGAGAAGGGATGCACTTGAGATTTGTTTGGATTTATAGTTTATCATTTGTTTATTTCTGTCCCCAGTCCTGAAATCTGATCCATTCAGACAGAACTGAGAGCCTTCACTGAATATTGCTGAGTGCGGTAGAACTCCACCCTGGCAGGTCTGGGCAATCAGTGAAACTCACCAAGGTTTGGGGGTCCAATCACATTGCAGGGTTCAGTTCTGATATTATCTGTAAAGTCACTTGAACTCCACAGAAGCCATTTAACTGCAAAGTAGTGGGAATAATGCAGTAGATGGGATATTACTGCTTATAACAGAATGAGCAGTAATGCAGGTTGAGAGACAGGCATATGAAATAGTTCCATCGTCTTGCTTTCTGCTTGGGTTTTATGACATTATTGAGTACATACGCAGAGATACACCATCACAGCGTGTATGCTCCTGCTGGGTTGCCACTGCAGTAACACATTCACTTGTGTGTGTGATGCTTCCTTCCACTGAATGGGGATATGTGTTGGACCTGCTTGTGTGCATATGGCTTCCTTCTGCCACAGGAGCTAGAGCAGCTGCTGTTTAAGCTGTTTGGGCAGAAGACTGTGCTTTTGGAGTTGAAAGTCCCAAGTTATATTTCTGAAGCATCATATAGGCAGTTAGCTGAGAAGTTGGCGGGGGGTGGGCTTGTTCAGTCTGGTTCTCAGTGGACCACTGTATATTTCCCCAAACCTGGCATAGTCAGCTGATGCTGCTTTAAAGGGGCTCAGAGCATGAGCTCAGATTGCTGTGTTGGGATGTCAGAGTTTAAGGCCAGAAGGGATCACCACATATCTAGCATGACATCCTGTATATCACAGGCCACCACCACCACTCACCAGCACACTAAACCCAACAACCAAAAATAGATCGCAGTATTACAGTCCACAGGAAACTCTATTATGTACTTTAGGCAAAGAATAGGAGAGGTAGAGATGTACAAATGTCCAAGGCCCTCTCACAGTGATTGAAATGATTGAGACACATCTAGATAGTCCCTGCAAGTAAACTGCATTCTATGCCGCAGATGAAGGCAACCTCTCTGCCCCCAAGGTCACAACCAATCTGGCATATGGGAAAATGCCTTACAGATCCTACAAATGGCAATCAGTTAAACCTGAGCATATGAGCAAGAACCAGAATACACTGAAGGGAAAAACATCCCTTCCTGACCATCACAGGGGGCCAGCTGAAACCCTGAGGCATGAGTGTTCAGGAACAGAAAACAAATTGGAAGTGAGCCTCAGGGCTGTTGAGCCTTGCCCCACACCAGCACAAGTAACCCTATCATTGCACTCGTAAATTGCACATATAAATTTATCTTACTTTCTCTTAATTAAGTTGTTTGCTACCACAAATCCTATTGTGAGTCTGTTCCAAAACCTCACCCCAGTGAGAAACCTTCTAAATTTCCAGCCTGAGTTAGTTCATGGCCAATTTATTTCCATATGTTCTTGATGCTTATAAACTGTCTGGCTTTAGTAGTTGTTATTAGTCCCTCTTTCCACGCAAAATGCTAAAGTTAAAAAAACCCAAACCACACATACACAACATTACAAGATATGGGTGGTAGATGAAATGGTGTGAAATATGCTCACTGCACTTCTTGACATTGTCTAACAAACATACACACAAAGTAGAGACTCAGAATACAAAGCTCATTTACGGAAAGTTACATTGTTCTGGGTAAGTTGCCAATTTATGTCTGTTAGGACAAAAAAAAAATTAAATTAATTGAGGACCCATAAAATGGGATGCTTTAGCAAGTGAGCTATTTATGTACAGCTTTTCCTGAGGAAGGTTAATAAAACCTCATCCAGAGAGACCAGTCAGTCATTCTCAGTAAAAAAAAGAATACCAATTCTATGGATGTATTAAGTTATTATTAAATAGTTCAGAGTTCTCTACTGAGGAGTGTCACTATTTTTTTAAATTCAGGTCTCGAGAGAAAAATGGGTCATAGGCACAAAGAATTCTGGGAGCTCTTCACAAGGTTACAGCATGTTTTATCTCTGCTCTCTTCTTAAGCATTAGAGATTTTACTCAAGAGCTGTGTAAAAGGGCCTCGTACATAGTACCTCTGACCAAAGTACCCTTCCATATCAGTAACCAATTACAAATACAAAATCAATATATTCACATGCCTGGAATGCTTATGCCGTACGATAGAACCTGAGAATTACGAACATCTTAGGAATGGAGGTTGTTCGTAACTCCAAAATGTTCATAATTCTGAACAAAACATTATCATTGTTCACTTGTAAACTTCCGAAAGAACATTGATTTAATACAGCTTTGAAACTTTACTATGTATGAGAAAAAATCTGCTTTTAACTATTAATTTAAATTAAACAAGCACAGAAAATGTCTTTGCCTTGCTAATTTTTTTTTTTTTTTTGCAATTTTCCTTTTTTGTTAGTAATTTACAATTAACACAGTACGGTTCTGTATATGCTTTTTTGGGGGTAGAGGGTGAGGGAAGGGTTGTCTCTGCTGCTGACTGTCTACTTCTCGTTCCAAATGAGGTGTGTGGTTGACCAGTCAGTTTGTAACTCTGAAGTTCTACTGTACTCTGTAATTGAAAGTATTATAATTGGAAGTAGCCTGGAATCCTAGACTTGATGCAAAAATTGTTTATTGACAAAAGTAAATAAGAGGAAAGATGTCTCTGAAATTTGGTGACGGACAGAAATATCAATGCTTTTCAGGTGTTGAAATGCATTAGTACCCTTTACATTGGGACAGCATGGTGGATGACCTTTATCCCCATTTGCCGAAATTCCAGCAGATGGCCCAGATCCAACAAGGTACTTGAACATGTGGATAGTCACATTGTCTTCAGCTGGATTTGTCTTGTACTTAAAGATAAGCACATGCTTAAGTGCTTTGCTGGATTGTGTCCTGCCAGAAGACACCATTTCAACAATAGCGTTGTTCCTCAGGAAGATGCAAAGCTGAGGTTAGAATACCATGTTACTGACGAGGTCCAGGGAGCTGGGAAGTGGCAATGAGCCTACTGCTTGCCCAGTCCCAGTGGCTGCAACCCCTACCACACATTCCCTCTGTAAGGCTATGACAGGCCACAATAAGCTTGCCTCCATCGGGAGACTCTTCTACAGTACGTTAAAGAATCTCAACTGTCCTTAATGTGCTCCTCCACCCTCCATGTCCCAGTGTCTAAAGACACACACTGACACGTTCCTTTCTATAACCTTAACAGTCTTGTGGATGGTCATTATAGTAAAATGTGTGGTTAATAAGGATTTATTTTAGATGCTATCTATGGGCTTACAGGCTCTATAGATTAAGCCAGAGTAAAAGAAAGAGCCTCACACTGCTGTTGCAGAAATTTACTTTCGGGAAGGCGAGACCCACGTAAGGAGGAGTAACAAAGAGCAGACCAAATGAAGTCTGGGTGAATCATGCTCATATGCATAGCAGCAAGATTGGGTCTGTAAGCATTTGTCTATGACTTTGGTGCATCCACTAACAGTTTGCTTTTGCAAACAAAATTTTTGTTTCCTGAACTCTTTGAATAAAGACCCGTGAGGCCATCACAAAGACAGACAGGCTGAGAAGCAAGGGGCGCGATGGCTCAAATTCCTGTGCCATTCACTTAAGACACCAGTGCAAGAGGTCTCTTACATCCCTCAGGATTAGGATGGACAGTGTCAAGCAAGTTCCTACCAGCAGTCAAAATGTCATATCCTTGATGGCACATGGATACCAAACACCAGCAGAACGATCCAGCTGCTCCAGGGACTATTGGTTGCTCCTTTTCCTCTGCCTCTCATTCTTATTGGATGACTACACCCAACCTCTGGCATACCCCCAGCTACTGGTGCTCCTGCAGATATGGCCCCAGTCACCATTGTCTCTGCGGGGATGCCCCAAGCAGTTGACGCGGGAATGCAGCTATCTCAAAAAATCAATGGCAGGCTGATCTGTAGCAATGCTGTCCCTTTGAGGACAACAAAATGTGTCCCTGCTGCATTGACTACGTCTGCCTCAGGTGAAGAGGATGTACTGGCACTGAGCTTCCTTTGCCCTGTCCTACTTCTTTGGAAGTCAGACTAGATCAGTGGTTTTCAAACTTTTTTTCTGGTGGCCCAGTTGAAGGAAACGGTTGATTCCCGCAACCCAACAGAACTGGGAATGAGGAGTTTGGGGTGCGGAAGGGGCTCGTGTCTGGGGCAGAGGGTTGGGGTGGTGGAGATGAGGACTGCAGGGTGGGTCCGGGAATGAGGGGTTCAGGCATGGGAAGGGGCTCAGGAGTGGGGCAGGGTATTGAGGTGCAGGATTGGGGCATGGTCTTACCTCAGGCAGCTCCCTGTCAGTGGCGCAGGGGTGGGGGTGGGGCAGCTAAAGCAGGCTTCCTGCCTGTTCTGGCACCACGGATTGTGCTGAGCCCCAGAAGCAGCCAGCAGTAGGTCCAGCACCTAGGCAGAGATGCGCAAGCAGCTCTGCACTGCTTTCGCCCACAGGCACCACCCCCGCCAGCTCCCATTGGCCGGGAAACAACCAATGGGAGTGCAGAGCCAATGCTCGGAGCGGGAACAGTGTGTGGAGCCCTGCAGTGAGCTCCTCCTCTGCCTAGGAGCTGGATCTGCTGCTGGCCGCTCCCAGGGTGCAACGCGGTGTCAGAACAGGTAGGAATTAGCCTGCCTTAGCCAGGCAGCACCGCCAATGGGATTTTTAATGGCCCAGTCAGTGGTGCTGACCAGAGCTGCCGCGCTCTGGTGCTTTATGTTCTGCGACCCAATACTGGGTTGCGACCTGTAGTTTGAAAACCACTGGACTAGATAACCACAACAGTCCCTTCTAGCCTTATTATCTATGGATCTATGAACCATCCATATGGATATTATCAAAACCAAACATGAATGGAAAATATTAGATCGGAGCCGACTGCTGTTATTGATTACTGTATCTCCCAGGATTCTAGTTGCTATACCTACAACTGAACAAAATTGGTTCAAGCATACATGTCCCAGATAATAAAGCATGACACAGATTAACCAAACTAAGCTTTGATATTTTCATGTAAGTGTTATAAATGAATGACTTGGGCCTGGGTGTGAATAGAGATATTAATTCTGTATTTTCTGATTATTATAAGGTAGCACAATTAACCTTAATGAAGCACAGGGAAGAATTGCCTCCAGTACGGCATTTGTCAAACCAGGAATTGGTAAAGTACTTCTGTGGACAGTATATGGCTGTAAATGTGCTATATCATTAAAAGTTAGGAACGGTAGTACAGTAACTGCTGCTGCTGACAGGATAAAGCCATTTGTTATTAAATCAATAAGGCTGTCTAAGAGTTTTTGGTTTTTTTCCACCCACAGAGGGACATTAGGCGGTGTTATAAGGTTGTTTGTATGCTCTTAACTGTGAATAATCTCATTTTCAAGCATTTGGGGAGCGGTATTTAAAATATCTTGGCTTTTGATTTCTTTTAAATCAAACTACAAAATGTTGTAACTATTTTTTTGGAAACTTCAACTCCATTTCCTATTTATTAATTCCAATGTCTTCACAGGGCCTTTAATACTCAAGCCACTGAGATGTGGTTATAGGCCTAACTCCAGCTTAATGCCTTTTTTATTTGTTTTGCCTGGGATATGCTCATCTAGCTCTCCTGAAGTCTGCTGAACAAACCTCACTTTTTGTGATTTCACGCTTGGCAGACCTGGTTGTAAGATGTTCCAATGGAGCTTGGTGACATTTATCTCACATCATTACCATGTTACAAAGAGACCATGTCCCAAATACTATTACCAGAACCTATGTAGAAGATATTATTAGGGAGAGGCTGCAGTCTCCAGCCCAGTTGCAGTGATGAGTTTCTAGAGTGCTCTCTCTTTCATTATTGGATTGGTATCCTCTAATCATGGAATCTCCTTCCTTAGGAGTTTTTAAGGTCAGGCTTGACAAAGCTGTGGCTGGGATGATTTAGTTGGGGATTGGTCCTGCTTTGAGCAGGGGGTTGGACTAGATGACCTGAGATCCCTTCCAACCCTAAGATTCTATGATCCATCTATATTCTGGCAATAAGTTCCCAGCACACAGGTTCTTTCTCATTGATGTCTTTAAAGTAAATGTTGCATGTGATGACACAGTTCAGGTTTGATTCATATTGCTAGAATCCAAGTATATTTAGGTTTGTTCTCCCCTTTCTTCACTAGTGTTCTTGGGGGCATCTGTGATGTGTCATCAAGGATGAATTGTAATTGAATGTGGCCAAGAGTAATGGTTTCAACAGATGTTTTGCAAAAAGTCTATTATCTAATCACCTAACACTGAAAAAATAGATTAACATAGTGTCTACTCTCTCAGGCCCGTGGATATTTTTATGGAATATGGCATTATAATAAAATTCCCTAGACTTTAGCTTAATCTGAAAAACTCATTAAAGAGAGATTCAATACACTCTGGAGTTTTATATAGACTTTAAAGTTAAATGTGTACCATATTTCTGTGGCTTTTTTCCTGATCTCTTACTTTGTAAGACATTTTATTTTATGAGGTTTGTACTGGATGAAATAAAAAAAAAGATGTCTCAGAATTAATTTGGTCTGGGAAAACCATTGACTTCTGTGTCTTTGGTATGTGACGGGTGGGAGAAAAGGGTCAGGAGATATAAAGACATCTGAATGAGAGCTTCAGATGAAAAGAAATTAGACTTTTTGACTTTTTGACTAGCCTCAGCGGCTTCAGATGAAAAGAAATTAGACTTTTTGACTTTTTGACTAGCCTCAGCGGCTCACTGTGACCCTCCATGGAGCCCTTCTCTCTCTGGAGACAAGGTCACAGCCTATTGAGCCATTTTCATCACAAACCAGTGAGGAGAAGCTATCCTTCCTGGCACAGTCTCTATTGTCTCCCAATCTCAGAGACTAATTAGGGGAGGCAGAAAGGGAGGAGCCCAGGCCCGCCCTCCACTCTGGGCTCCAGCCCAGGGACCCTAATAGTATCAGCTAAGATGGCTGACCTTTTATCCACAAAACACAATACAATTCCCTGGGCTACTTCCCCACAGCAGTCACTGCTTCTTCAAACTCCACTTCACCCTTACCTCAGGGCCTCCTTCCTTCTGTATGATATGTTGTCCAACACTCAGTCTCACCAACAGCATAACTTCCTTCCACAGCTCCTGACACCCACAACCCACCTGACTAACTGGGAGGTTTTTATCTGGATTCAGCCAGTTCCTGATTGGCTTCAGGTGTCCCAATTAGGCTAGCTGTTTCTACTCCTTTCTAGAAGGTTCTTAATTGGCCCCAGGTGTCTTGATTGGCCTGGAGTAGCCTTTGTTTGGCTATCCAGGGAACAGGGACCTGCACACCCTGAGACTAATGTACCTGCCTTCCAGCACTCTTCTATATCCTTCTGGTCTGACTCCATCACAATATATATATCTCACCTACTGTGTGTTCTATTCTATGCATCCAGTGAAGTGAGCTATAGCCTACAAAAGCTTATGCTGAAATAAATTTGGGAAGTCTCTAAACTTCCCAAAGACTCCATCTCATCCTGACAAGCATTTGTCACCTCTTGCCTGAACTACAGTAATGGGGTATATCTGGACATGAAGCCATCAGCCCTTAGGAAATGCCAGCCCTTGTACAAAAACACCACACCACATTCCCTCAGGGATAATGCAAGCCTATCAAACTTGTCCTCTGCTCTCCACACCGGCTTCCTGTAGAATACTGAGCCAAGTTCAGCATCTCTAGCTTTATCTTCAAGGTTCTTCCTGCATATGCCCAGAATATCTAAAAGATCACCTAAAACTCCAGGATGAGGGCTGTGGTCAACAACGTCACTCCTCTGGTGCAACAAAATTTTTTACAGTGAGGATAAAGCTCTTTTACATGGGAGGCAGAGCTTTCTCAGAGGCCAGACCCAGACTGTATAATGAATTGCCTCTGGAACCAAGGACCATCATAAGCCTACTGCCTTCCACTGCAAGTTGAAAGCACATTTCTTTCACCTTGCCTGTTGTAATATTAACATACAGCAATATGTACCCAAGAACCACCTCTTCTCTCCCCACCCTCCCCAAAAAGTCAACAGAACACTCCACTGAACACACTATTCTCCCACAGGGAGGAGGAGAGAAAAAAACATACACACAACAGACATTAATCATGTCACTAAATGCACTATTGGGAAGGCGCTCAGATACCACTGCTCTACAGCCAAAATGCTTCAGAAATAAATGTAGTCAAACTTTACTAATTCTGGGTCACTGAGAACAAAAATGATGCTTAAAATTGTTGATTGGCTCTAGTTTTCAAGATATGCTATTGGGTCAGTATATACGACCCTTGACATGGGAATGGTGGAGGATAAGTGAGTTATAAAGGGAAGGGATCTCAATTTAAACCAGAAATGACTAAAATACATCTTTGACTGGATCTATCAATAAATCTATGACTGGGTTTGGACAGTACTTGCTTTTTAGGCAAAACAATGAATGATGCAATCTGAAACTGGTATTGCGTCATACATGATATGAATTGCATCATGTTATTCCTAGAAGTCATGGATGATGCAATCATAACGAAGCTTACATCACTCTGCTGAACAAATTGCCCTATATCAGCTCTAGAAATCATACAGTGTCGTGCTCTCTTATTTGTCAGTGTTTGATTTTGCAAAGGGACACATTCCTGTTTAGCCAAAGTGAGCAGAGATGCCTTGTACTTGTGTGAACAGTGCAGATAACTTCTGCTATGTTTGGGGTAAAGTGACTTTTGCATCACAAAAGCGCAGTATAACCATTATGATTAAGAAAGCCTATCACCTTTATTTTGGCTGCAAAATTGGAGATCAGGACAAGAGGTGGTCCCCACACATTTGTTGCAACACTTGTGCAACAAATCTTCGCCAGTGGTTGAACAGGAAAAGGAAATCTATGCCTTTTGCAGTGCCAGTGATTTGGAGAGAGCCAACAGATCATACCAGCAATTGTTACTTCTGCATGGTGCCTCCAATTGGGAAAGGTGTGTCAAAGAAGAAGAAAAAGTGGACTGTGCATTATCCAAACATTCCATCAGCTATAGGCCCAATACTCTACGGAGAAGGACTTCCGGTTCCTGATGCACCAGAATCATTCTCACTTGAGTCAGACGAGGAAGAAGAAGAGGAAGAAACTTCTGGTCCTGAACCATCAATGTCACAGGACCCACATTTTCACCCATCCTCTTCCTCTGAACCACACCTCATAACACAAGCTGAACTGAATGACCTTGTCAGGGATTTGGAAATACCCAAGAGTAAGGCAGAGCTGTTGGGCTCCAGACTACAGCAGTGGAATCTCCTGGCAGGTGATGTTAGGGTTTCCATGTTCCATGACCGTCAAAAGGATCTTGTCCCATTCTTCTTCATGGAAGGTGATCTTGTAGCCTGCAACAACATCGATGGTGTGATGGCAGCCCTCAACATCGTTCACGATCCAGATGAGTGGAGACTCTTCATTGATTCATCGAAGACGAGTCTTAAAGCTGTTTTGCTGCATAATGGCAATGTTTTGCCATCAATTCCAGTTGGTCATGCAATCCATATGAAGGAAACCTATGACAACATGAAACAACTTTTGAGGTGCATAAACTATGACCAACATCAGTGGCAACTTTGTGGCGATTTGAAGGTTGTTGCTCTTGCTTGGTCTGCAGACTGGATACACAAAGTACTGCTGTTTTCTCTGCGAATGGGATAGTCGTGCAAGAGATTCCCACTACATCAAGAAAGATTGGCCACTCCGACAGTCATTGGAGCCTGGGAGGAAAAGTGTTCAGCATCCACCACTTGTTGAATCAAGGAAGATTTTGTTACCACCCTTACACATCAAGCTGGGTCTGATGAAGAACTTTGTCAAGGCCATTGACAAAACACAAGCAGCTTTCAAGTACCTCCGTGGAAAATTTCCAGGGTTAAGTGAAGCTAAGATAAAGGAAGGTGTCTTTGTTGGTCCTCAGATTCGTGAACTTCTTCGAGATGATGCATTTGACCATGCACTGCATGGCAAGGAAAAGACGGCATAGAAAGCCTTCCAGTCAGTGGCAATACATTTTCTCGGAAACAACAAGGCGGACAACTACAGGTTGTTGGTGGAAAGCCTCCTCAAGGGATACAAAAGCCTTGGCTGCAACATGTCACTAAAGATACATTTTTTGCACTCTCATCTAGATTTTTTTTCACCCAACTGCGGAGCAGTGAGCAACGAGCACGGCGAGCGATTTCACCAGGACATTGCAACAATGGAGAAACGCTATCAGGGCAAATGGAGCCCATCAATGCTTGCAGACTATTGCTGGACAGTGACAAGAGATGCTCTATTTAATGAATACAAGAGACAAGCCAAGAAGCGCCGAGTAGACACTGAATAGGACTAAACTATGTACATAATAATTTTTTGCCTTTTGTTTCATAATACATTTTATTTATATAACCCTTTTGCTGATTTTTAAACTGTTACATAAACAGGACAGGTGAAATATCATCATGTAAAGCAACCATAAACACATGAAAAGACCTAGGTTTATAATTTATGATTAAAACTCTACTATCTACACAATATACATAGACATAAAATGTAAAAACTTAAATATCTTAGAAACAGTAGCCAGTTGTTTTAATTGTCATATTTGAATTCAGCACATCAAAATACATAATAAATATCACATTTTATCTCTGAAGCAGGCGACTTCTAAAAAATTGTAGACCAGTGTACTCGGCTGCTGAGGGCAATATAAGAATCTGTGCAGAACAGAATTATTCTGAAGCAGATATTAGAGGCAGTAGAGTGGGAAACCTTAAAGACTTGTCAAACCTGTTATTCTAGTATTTTTGGAGGTAACAGAGTTGAATTTGGCCCCTCTGTCTCTTAATAGTTGGGAACACTATTGTTTTTGGTTTACAGTGTTTGTGCCTATAAAATAACCAACTGCCTTAGCTAACTGAATAACGCTACCTCGGTATTTGAATTATTCTTCATTTTTTCCCCTGTAGTAATGGGAATACTAAGGTAAGGAAGTTTTTTTTAAAAAATATTTCATAGGTTGGCACTGCGTTTGATTTTTATTGGGATTGCACCCAGACAGAATTTGGCCCAAAAAGAATTAAATTGTCTTAGGTGGCCACATCATTATTTTAACTCTATGTGTTGTCTTAACAACAACTTCATAATCTGCTGTGTACTCTTAGGGAACATTTAAAAATAGCAAATAACATTACACTGTACTAAGTGGCTGCAAAACAATTTCTGAGTTGCTCTCACTTCAGTACAGCCTCCAAGTGTGTTTAAAAATAAAATATTTGGTTAGCATGTTGTGTGATCTAGGATAGCGAACAGCATTCTTGTTTCATGACCTTTAAAACATTTGACTAACTGTGAAAAGATTCTAGAAGAAAGAGAATCTTGGTACCCTAGAGAAGTTGTTCCTCACTATCTGAAAAGCAAAGCAGCCAGGCTGAGGCTCCTCCTTCTGAACCAAGTAATGGAAAAATGATGTAAGAATTCCAGTGTCTGAATAAATATGTGCCCTCTGACCTTAATCCCCTAGGAACCGAAAACATCCAAAGTCAGACAAAAATAGTAAAACCTTTACATTGCTCAGGGATAACAGTACTGCTAGCAGATAATTAGCTAAATCCCGTTAATATCAGGGGATTGGGCAGTGATTAGGAAATTAAACTTTGAAAAAAATTAACTGTATGTGTACCACAGAAAATGCATGTTGAGCATAGTATTTTCAGCAGCTTAGATTTATTAAGCAGTGTACGACATGTTTATGATAAGGGATTATGAAATTTATTTTGTAAGGGAATCAAATCCATCTGTTACACTGTCTAACACACTTTGAAGAGAATCCATCAAAACGACTCATGGCTTGTAGTACCTGCCACTCTAGCCTGGAAATCTCCCCCCACTGAGAATTCAGATCTTGTCCACTGATGACCTTTTGCTTGAGATGTCCAGGATACGAAATCTCACTTGGCAGGATGATGAATTTTAAAAAAATACATCAAAATATTTGACAGCAAACATCAATGAGTCGTTCAGCTTCAGTCTAATAGACATCATAATTCAATTACCTGGTTTATACAGTGTGTTCAGAGAACCACCAAAATGCCAGATGTTTATCCAAAGTACATGCATCAAGGCTGACAGATTCCTTCAAAACACTCTTCACAAATTTTGTTTCCATTATCAACAGCTGTTTTATTCACTGAAATTCATATTCCTTGTCATCCATAAAGGCTTTTGCTTGGTGAAAGTCTTATTCATACAATACCTGCATACACATGTGACTAAAGAATTTTGTGCATGAACATGAGTGGTCGCTATTGATTATTCCCTAATCATTATTTGCTATTTAAAACTTTTTGAACAGGAGAACAACAGTCTTCCATCAAGGAGTTGAAACAACACTATGTTACTAAAGTGGCCAAATCATACACCATGAATCACAAAACATGAATAATCCAATAAAGTAGTCCGGAAACTATCCATAATTTTGATATAGATCCAAGGCATTTATAGGGCACCTTTCACAAAAAGCACTCAAATAAGTACCAAAATTGAACTGATTATTGCACTTTAAGCATTATGGCTCTGATTCTGGCTTCTGTGCCTCCCTTACACACTTGCTCTTCCATTGCATGAGAGGCATAAAATCAGGACAAGGAGCCACCTGGGGAACAATCTTCTACCCAGGGGAATTTCCCCACCATTGTAGGGCAGCGAGAGTGTCCCTGGGCTTCCTCCCATGTCACTCTGTATTGAGTCAACATGCTAGATTTATTTTAGTAGTTTGATATGTTTCACCTTCATATCAGAATGCTGTACAGTGGTTAATGTGCAGGACAGCATAAAGACTATGGGCTTCTATTCCCACCACTTATTCTGACCTTAGACAAATTGTTTACTTTCTCTCTGCCTCCATTTCTTCAGTTGCAAAACAAGTATGGATAATTGTCTACTTCGCAAGGGAGTGATGAGAATGTTTTGTTTATCATTTTGAGATCCTTGGAAGAAAACTGATACATAGAGCTCTTTATGGTAAATTTACTTCTCTCTCTTTTCAGTACATTGTAAGTTGTGGTTCTTCTTTATTTTTTGTAATATACATCTCCCGCTGGGATCAGGACCGCTCAGCGATCCTACAGAATCCATTTGACTTGGAGGACTGAGATGTGAATCATGTATTGCCATCTGAATGTTCCATGGCAGAGAATTAAATTTGTAGCTGGGCTACAACTTTGGGGCATTTGGATTGCATTTCAGTTAAGTTCGTTGCTGAAATTTCCAATAACCCAAAAAACCACAACAGTTTACTAATAAAGTTAGGGGGATTACAAAGCACTGACATTCAGTTCATGTTATAAACCAAAGGGGTACTTATTCTCTGTGAAATCCTATTTAGTTTCAATTTGAGCCTCTAATTAGAATTCTGGTAGAATCACCTTGCTCTGTAGATTGCAGGAATAAAAACCAAAGATGCTTCAGCTTTGAAATGAATAGCAATACCTTGCCATTTATACTAATATTACCTTGTGCTTTATATAGCACTTTTCAGCCAGAAAAAATTACAGTGTGCTCTATAGACTGTACATAAAGGGATTACTTCACCCATCACTGAAATGTAGCAGCCTGAGGTGAAACTTTGTGTCATTCTGTACAGCAGCCAACAGTTTTTGGGAGAGACAAAAACGAACAACTACATGTAGAAATTTCAGAGGCCAAAATGTAACCAATGGGGGTGGAATAATGCTTTTAGGACATGATTTCTGAAGGAGACACAATAGCCTTTTTATCTTTCTTGTCCTATAATATATTTGAAGTCCCAACTTTGTTGGGGGAGGCACAAAGATTAACCTAAAATGTTCCTTTCCCACTTTTGTAGTCTCACAATTCTGTAACTTTCCCACTGGTTGAGACACTTGCGAGAGAGCTGGCTCCAGAGCTTACTAATGCTGCTGCCTATGTCCATTTGTGATTATTGTTGAAGCTCCTGAGCCCTTCCTTTCCTTCTCAGGAGTTTCTTCTGCAGCGTTCCAGCTCTTGTTGGCTAGGAAGTAATAAATCATACTGATTCTCAAACACTGATCCTCCAGGATGTTATGGTATCCTAATCCTTAGACTCTTAGTGCAGCACCGAAAAGAAGGCATTGTGATCCACAGAGATGAGCTTTTGTGTTTGGCCTTTAACTAAAACCAGATTAATTTGTATGAATCTCAATATTTTAGATGAAAATATTTCTGAATGGCTGAGTTCTTTGACATGTATTATTAAGAGAATACTGTACGAAAGTATGTAGTAATTATTTTTCCTTGTCAAATACACATCCAGGGCACCGTGCTCCAGTTATCCCCAGCCAGAAACACAGTGCCTGGGGGACTTTGCAAGCTCATTACCTTACACTGTAAATTGGAGTAGCCCTGAGTATACTCCAAATTGTTCTAGGGCAGGCCTGCACAACATGCGGCCCGGGGGCCACATGCGGCCCACATGGGCTCACTGTGCGGCCCATGGGGAGTAAGTAGGGGTGGGGCAAGCCAAGCAGTGGGGTGAGGAGAAGCAGATGGGGGCGGGGCTTTTTGGCCCACAGCTGGTTTTTTTGCAGTAATATGGCCCTCACTGCTTTCCAAGCTGTGCGGGCCTGTTCTAGGGGATCCTACTGCACTTGTGTCTTGCCCAAGGATGGAAAGGGATGGGGAGGAAAGGTGTTTTCCATGGACCTCAGCACACCTGAGGACTGAGACCACACAGTGTGAGGGGTCAGTTCTGGACAACAGACGTAAACGACCAGGACTGGGGCCCAAGGAAGATGGCAAGCCTCAAAAAGCATCTCACATTATTTTAATGAAGATTTAAACATGTAGTCAGGTCTTTAGCTAATGCTAGCAAAAGTAGGAGGAACCACTGTATTCAAAATCCTACGAAAGATTCCTACCTAGGATACTCCTAACAAACTTATTTCAGTCTTGTGGCATACATGTTTTCAGGTTTACTGGGAGAGGGAAAAGAACAGAAGTAGATCATTTTTTGCAGGACAGCAAGAAACCAGGGACTGAGTCTTCCAAACTTCATATGAGTATCAGGAAACCCAATTCAAACATGGAATAGAAAGAATGTAAGATATCACACATATGCATGAGAAAATAAAACACACTTTCCAATTTCTGTGTATACCACCAAAATCAGTACTCACAGAAGACACCATAAAGATCACAACACAATTCCAGACAAACACATGGGTCTAACACACCTTAAATATTAGGAAACCAATAAAAAAATAGAAACTGAGCATGAGGGGAAAAAAACCCCTATCCCACTCTTTATCAGTACACATTTCTGATATCTCAGACATCATGCTTGGTTTTTCCAATGACATTATACAGCACATAGAAATAGAATAACTAAAACTATTAGATCAGCTCTCAGATTTCAGGCTTGAAATTGAGCATTTCTCCTCCCTCCCCCCCCCAAAAAGGGTATTTATTAAAAATCTCCAGTTTCACACCAGATCAAACTAGTACAACTCATGTTAGAGTTTGAAAATGATTTGGAAAAAAAAATATCAGGAACAAGGCCAAATTACCATTTGTTAGGCAGCACTGAATCAGTGGTGAAGTATGGAAACTGGGGCCCATATAGAAAATCCTTCTCCCCAAAAAGCAGAATATCAGGGGACCGTAAAGACTGGCCCTTCTCCAAAGCAGAATATAAACACATTCTTTCGTCTACCCTTCAGTAACCACAGTGCAAATGACAGTAACTCACCATAATGTCTGCTGGAGAAGATGGACAAATAAGTCATCAAAATTCTTTTCTGGCACTGCCCATACCAAATTTAGCCTCGTACTCTGTATTCTGGTAGAATCCATCAAATCAATTCAACAATGATATTTATTCAGAATAAAGACTAAACCAGCACCCAGGAAATGGATCACTATACTATGGCCCTGAGTTTAACATCCAGCATTTATAATGCAGCTAAACAAAACAGGAGAAATACAAGATATGGAGTCCATCACAGCTCAGATTAGACAGCCCCCAAACCAGTGACTTATTGGTCAATGAGTTATTTGTAACATGCTGAAAACAAAGGCAAAACAAGAATCACCTTCAGCTCAAGGTACAATGTGATTGTCACGTACTGAAATTATCTGGGACCGTACAGATCATTGGTGCAACCAAGGTCCTGTAGGGGCATCAAATATTAGGTAAAAGGGGTCATATAAGGTGTCTACAACCAGGTTATGATCGACTGACTATGATTATGCTAGCTGTATGTGTGTATCAATTCTGTAGTTGAAGTTATGAATATTGGCTCTGTACTGTCTGTCTTTCCAAATATTGTGCTAGGCTGTTGGGGACATTTTCAGAAGCCTTGGTGTTAGCTGTGCTTACCATGCTTGATGGCCCATTAAGGACTATCAGCTACACAATGAACTTTGTAGAAGCCCGTCCATGCCGGAGCTTGCCCAAGAATGTGGCCTGGCTGGTCAGGTAACTGGACCGCATGGCTCTGAAACCACATGACTCTGAAGCTCCATTGACAACTGGACTCTGAACAGCAAGAAGGAGGCGGTCTCCACCCACAAGAGGAAGTCTATATAAACCTGGGACGGAGACCTCCATTTTGTCTTCAGTCTGCCACTTTTACCCTGGAGGAAGTTTGGCCAAAGGATTGCTGACCCATCCCTGGAGGGGCTGTATTCCAGAGACTTTGCTTTGAACCTGAAGTTTATTCTACAACTGATGCAGGGATTTGCCATTACTGCATGTATTTTATTTCCTTTAACCATTCTTAACCCTCACCTATATCTTTTTCCTTGTATAATAAACCTTTAGATTTTAGATTCTAAAGGACTGGCAACAGCGTGATTTGTGGGTAAGATCTGATTTGTATATTGACCTGGGTCTGGGGCCTGATTCTTTGGAATTGGGAAGAACTGTTTTCTTTTATTGGGGTATTGGTTTTCATAACCATTTGTCCCCAGGATAGGTGGCTGGTGGTGGTGATACTGGGAAGCTGGAGTGTCTAAGGGAATTGCTTGTGTGACTTGTGGCTAGCCAGTGGGGTGAAACCAAAGTCTTTTCCGTTCAGCTGGATTGGTTTGCCTTTAGGACAGAGAAACCCCTAGCCTTGGGCTCTAGTTGCCCTTTTGGAAGCAATTTGTCCTGATCTGACACTCTCAGTGGGTCACACCAGGAACAGCACGGTCACAGTGATATACAGGATGCAACTCTTATTTACATAGGACTAGTCTGTGACTTTCCCTCCCATGGCTGCACTATGACAAGGGACTATCATGAGCTTTCCCTCTCCTTGTATTCTGTGCAGCAACTAAGCATAGCAAACACTACTGTACCACTTACTCAATTTCTTACCTTATATAACACCACATCAAACTTCTATACCTACTTGTATTTAACATGTATATTTACCCGCTTTCTCAATAACAGAAATAAAACAATTTAAAGGTATATATTTTTTATACAATGAGGACATAATACAAGCCAATAAATCCTTTTTGATTTGAAGACTGTTTCATCAATTGTAGAAACAAAGTTTTCATATTACTGTATATCTCTTGTTACTAAAATGCAGTTAATGCTACTCCACTGTACAAAAAAAAAACTTTCAAAGAGCTTATTTGTTTTCATACAGTCTCAAGCTTTAAATACCTAGACACTCATTCTTCACTTAAAAGAAAAATCAAAGCTGTTAGCAGTAGACTTGTAAAATGAAAAAGATATTTCAGTTTAACTGTGTGTTGTGCTATGAAGTCATTGGTATCGGGATCTAAGTAGCTGGGAAGCTGTGTTTTAATATAGCAGCCACAAACCTAACAATATGTGGAATCCTTTGAAAATAGTCAAAAAGCCATCTACCATGAGATCATGAGGACATCAGTGTGAACATATAATACAATTGTAGATACCAATACCGGAACTTGGATTCTATTTCCTGTGGCAGTGATCAATGGCTTTGATCAAAGGAGCACACACTAGATTCACTCACACAGCTCTACTACTTAAGATGGTCACAAATCAGCAAAGATTTTTACAAATGCAAAATACAATGTTATAATTTACAGTAATTTAAAGATAGTGACCTAGAAAATTTAAGTAACAGAATTTAAATGAGAACTATCAAATCAATATACCATTTCTCAATTGAAAACCCTACCATAAGAAGTTTATCTAACAAATCAGTCTCCTTATTAATGGTGTTATCCATTAACTTCACAAGTAAGCTCATTTCTTCATGTCACAGAAACATGCATATATCCACCAAATTTCACCTGTAATTTGAGGGAAAGATTAACACCATCACTCAACACTGTCTCCTAGTGACTCAGTAGAAACTGGAGAGCAACTTTGGCTTGAAATTTTAAAATTGTCCAAAATGGATGAAAGGTACCAGGAAAGTCATCTTAAGCACAAGTGTGTTGTGGTAACCTTGTGCTTGAAAGAAAATAAAATCACAGAATGGAATTAAAAATGTGGCGTGAAGTGAGTTTCTTTGGGCTAAAAAAGGTATTGTGGGCTTCCAAGGTTTCTGGTGATGTTAAAAGTTGTTATGACAACAGAGCTTAATTTCCTGAAGATGTGAGGAAGTGTCCATACTATAAAGCATCAGATATTTGTTTTGCTTGGGGACTTCTTACATGACAATGTTGTTAAGCATTCTGGACATTTTCACTGGAGGTCATGTGCCAACCTCCTCCAGGCTGCATAACATCAGAGTCATTCCCACTGACATCACTATCAACACATACTGAGATCCAGGGAAATACCATCACCTCCTAGAATCTCAGGGTTAGAAGGGACCACAGGAGAGCATCTAGTTCAACAGATTTTTGCCCCATATCCCTAAATGTCCCCCTCAAGGATTGAGCTCACAATTCTAGCTTTAGCAGGCCAATGCTCAAACCACTGAACTATTCCAAGTGTTCAGATTCTTGATCCTGGAAGAAGTTCTAACCAGACCAAATGAGAAGAGGAAGCCACTCAACATCATCATATTCCTAGTTGTGTCCTGAACAACCTCATCAGGAACCTTAGGTCTAAATCTGTTATCCCCATCTAATGAGCCAAATTCAGCACTGCCTTAATTCCTCCTATTCTTTTCTTTTTTGTTTGCTGTCTAATAAGAATGCTGCTTAAGCAGCCAGGACAGTTCTCCACCCTGTTACACAGTTTGGTAAGCTAAAATGGATACCTGAACAGCTGGATCTCCATAAATAGCTTCCTCCCACCCTCTGGAAAGAAGAAAGGAAAGACAACTGAGCTTAATGTGTTCCAAACCAGAGCAATAAAGATGGGGGCTGCGGAGAGCTCTGGGCCACATGCTGTACCCCAGTCTTTTAGCAAGCAAACAAACCCAGAGACAGACAGAAGCTATATAAACATTTTAACAACAGAACTTAAGAGTTGAGAGCAATCACCTGAAACTGACTCTTGTTTTCCCTTAACAAGGCCATTTAAGACATGTCAAGAAGGATGTTTTCCCTTTCAGACATTCCACACGCGCGCACGCACACACACACACACACACACAGAGGGAATAAGGAGTGTGTTAAAAAGCAGATTTATTTGAGATGGCATTTTAAATGTTCTAACAAGCTGATTTTCCCCTTCTGTGGGCTAAGATCTGCACCCTCACTCACATGGAGTAGTACATTACTATGAAAATACCGGAGTCTTTGATTGGGACAATTTCTCAAGTAAGCATGCCTGATCTGTAAAATGGAAATACTCACCTTTGTAAAGTGTTTTGACCTCTACAGAGGAAAAGCACCACGCAAGAGTTAGGTATTATTATTGTGAATCAGGGTGTCAGAATCTGGACTAAAATGTTTAATAAATGTTATAAAGAATTTCTTTGGTGGTGAGTTACCATCTCCTTGGCAACAAAACACTGAACACAAAGTACTATAAATGTTGTGGCCATAATAAAACTAGCAAATATAGTACCTTACAAATTTTCTTGACTAAAAAGTTTATCCAACTGTCTCAACACAGGTAAATACAGCACAATAATTGCTTACAAAGCACCCAAAGAAGAATTAAGGAGCTCACAGAACTTAATTGTTTCCAGAGTCCAGACACTGAAATTGCAGTGAAAGAGCTTTAAACTGAAACACCACCATTCAAACAATGCTTCTTCCTTCAGTTTGTCCTATAGCTGTGCTGTAAGTATCTGAACATTAAGAAAAAGATGAAATGGAAAGGAATTTTAAGCAGTTGATTCTGGGCTGATACCAAAGTCAAAAGAGAAATCCAGCTTTTGAAAGTGTAGCTGCTCAAGAATTTCACACCTTTGGGAAACATCACTATAAGTAGACGACATACTTCTCATGAAGTACTAGGAGTAGAAGCGATTCTTTTGTGAAATGACCCCAGTCATTTTTTTTTAAACCAGATGAAACATATCATGCCTGTAATTTCAGCCAGTCTTTTTGGAAAATAGCCTAATGAGCCTTCTCTTTGTTTTTCTCAGTCCAGAAAGTGAAGTGTCTGTAAGACACTGTATTTACAATGTAAGTGGCTTTCTAATATGTATTTATAATTTTTCACATTGTAATACTTGTATCCAATATGGATACCAAAGACAAAATTTTACTAAAAACCAGACAAGTTTTTAGTTACTAACTGTCACCATTTCTAAATATGCTTATTATACTTGGAAGGAAACTGTTGCTATTATGTTAAATACAGATAATTATTAAATTTATAAGTACTCTTTTCATTTACTTATTAAATATACTAATTTATAATCCCAAATGGCTCAGGTGACCATGTCCTTACATAGATATGTAATACAAAATACTGTTCCTATTGACTTATTAAACTATACTGACTTGGGCCCTGAGCTTGCAGTAAGTGTTGCATAGGTGGACCCTGCAAGCCCTTTTATTTCCATGGGGTCAGTACAGTGCTCTGCTCACATAGTTCTCACTGAGAGATCAAGAATAAATAACTATATACACTGCTGCTACCCTCATACCAAACACTGTGGCTTCAAAGCATCTTTTTACTGAATTTGTTCCTCTTCCTTCAGGAACTTGTTTGCATATCTAGGAAATATAAGATCCAAACTCAGTGGGTCTGACTTTCCCCACACATAAACCTATGTAAATCAGGAGCAATTCCATTAAAATTCACACCAGTGTAAAATCAGTGTAAGCAGGAGATAAACCAGGCACCATATGCATAAAGGCATGAGAGCAGTCTTATGTAAAGAGTCACTGTCAACTTGAAATCTCATCAAATCTTTATAAACCGTTAACAGATCCTACACATCCCTTTAGGTCTCTCTGCCAATTTTAGAGATTTTACAATCCCATGTTAATGTTAAAAATGCTTTTCCATGTTTTCTCTCCCCCTGTTGCTGTGTGAAAAATTCACACCAGGAGGAAACTGACTGAGTCGTTCTATTCGGGAAAAACTAAAGTTGATGGTGTAAAGGAATTGCAAGCGAATAAAATAATATTGAAAAGACAGATTTCTTGAATTGTGCTGTAATAGTTGTTACTGATAACAACCTTATGGACACTTTTCACTCAGAATTGTGGTTTTTATATCGATGGTGTCTCTTTAAACACTGAATAACCTCAGGAGTGAATGAAGCAATCTGGACAAGTTTAGTTCACACTTTACTATCCAAAGGAGAGCAAATCAGACGTATAAAAGAAACCTGAATGATCACAGCCCTTACAAAGGCTTTCAGGCCTTAACCATATAACATTGTCCCCTGGGAAAAGCAATGGTAAAGGAAAGACACGTGACACATATTGGTCACATACTTAACACATCACAGGAGTGTGCTCAGACTGCTCTAGTGATGGGGGAAGTCTAACAACCTGAACTGAATAGAATAGCAGTAGCTAATGTCCACGTTTATCTATGAAAAAAAAAAAGTACTTTCCTTTCTTCTTCCCTGAGGAGCCTATGTGGTGATGTTTAAGGCAGTTTTTATCATCTCCCAGGGCAATACATTTTCCCTGTGCTACAAAAAGCTAATGTTGATGTTTGAGATAGAAGTTAACTTGAGTTTGTTTAATCCACTGAACCCTCTGGTTTCTTGGTGCCATCCTCTAGGGATCTGCCTCCAGGTACATGACCAGTAATCAATATGCAGCTTGCATTATATGATATACTAGCCATATTAAACATAATTCGATAGGTAGCCATCCTGGAAGAGAAAGCAAAGAAGAATTGAAAACATAATTCTCACTAGCTATATCAGCTAGTCCCTCCTTAGTTTACAAGAAAGAAACATGCACAATACGCTAATAAATATTTTCCTGTAGAACTGAGTCACTTCTGATATTCCCTGTCTTGTCAAAGTGGTCACTCACACACTCTCTTCAAGGAAAGTGTGCCTGCCTGCAGAGGGCCTGCAACAACTATAAGCAAATTCCCCTTTGAATAGTTGTGAATGCAGAAAAGGCTGGTCTCTTTTCCTGATGTAATGTTCCCACTGACATTTCACTAAAATCAGCCTTCCTGACAATGTGTCGTTTCCCTTGGACACATCAAGGACAGTCTACTCCAAGAAGTGAAAAAGAGAAGGCAAAAAAAGTGAACCACCAAATATAGTCAGTCTCTTCTCTCCATCAAAAACAAACACACACACACACACACACACACACAAACACACCAAACAAAAAAACAAACAAAAAGCAAACAAAAAACAAACCCATCCCCACTCACCACACAAAGCCTGAATAAAATACACAACTGAGAGTAACACACTATATGAACGATATGACTGGATGGAATTGTTTTGTATAGCGACTTTTCTGTGTACAAAGCACTCTAAAAGCACATAGAAAGAAAAGGCCTGTGCTGCGAGGAGTTTACAGTTTACTGGTAGCTGAGACAATTACACAATAGTTTGGAAATACAATTGGTGAGATTGGCTTAGGCTCAAGACAGCATGAAGATAAATCTGTTAACAAGAACTAATATCTGTCTCATTAACATTTATTTTAGTTTCATTCCTAGTAAACAAAAAGCGTAACTAGGAGCCTGAGTGAAGGAGATTTTTTTCCCCTCATTGATCTCTATAAATAATGGTCATGGAGTAATTCTGTAATACTGTGTAGAAGAGGCTGGAGAATTGAACTAATTAGTTATGGAGAGAGGAAGGGTCATGACAACACTGTTGAATTTTGGAATATTTTGTTTAGTCGTCTTTGCTATCTCAAAGGGCACACTCTTGCATTCAGATTTATTGCTGCATTTAATCAAAAGAGGACTGAACATTCACAAACAATGAACTTCATTAACCAAAAATTGAAATTGAAAATGTTCCAGTGGAATTTAGCTAACACCAGAAAACAATATTAACTTATAATAAAAATGTGTAAAATTTACAAAAATATGGACAAAGGTCTAACTAGCACATTACTACAGAGGACAAGAAGACCTAATTTAATTGTTGATATTGCTTGGAATAACTATGGTTAAACTGAAGGTCTATTCAGAACAGTGGTTCAAAAGCAGATATTCACATCTTTAATGTTGTGTCAATAACAACAAAAGATGGTCAGTTGTAATGCAGATTTCGTTCATAGAAAGTTTCCCCAAATGAAGACACTAACCATCAATTTAGCTAGGTAACACCAAGCCAAAAGTAAAAGTAAATGTGGAGTTTCTTGGCCAAGCTAAAAAAGTGTTAATCTTCAAGATACATTTCCAAAACTTCAAACTTTGCAAGTCCCTTTCTGATTTTTACCAGACTATCAGAAAAATTCTACCTTGGATTTTGCAGAAGACTGATTTCTTTCTGAGAAAGTTAGTGTAGCAGTTCCTTAACTATGAAGCATTTGTGGTCACGCCAAAATGTTTTACAAATTGTAAGCATATTGCAAACTTGGATTAAGAAAAGACACTTTTAGCAATAATCTATATGGATTCCAACAGGAATAAAAATTATTAAAATATAGCTCCAAGTATTCTTCCATCCAGTATTTCTTGAAAAAGCTTGGAGATGGGTTGTCATAGCCCTTATTCCTATGTCACTGAGTAAGACTCCCTTTTGCTCCTGTGCTTGCAAAAACAGTGCAAATTACAGAAACAGTGTAAATTTTCAATACAAGTTTTTTTTTCTCTCCTGCTGATAATGGCCCATCCAAATTTAACAGCTTCTTAGAATTGGTATGGTAATTTACAACTCTTTTTTGCTTTCTGTGTGTATAAATGCATCTTACTTCTGTTTGTTCCATTCTATGCATCCGATGAAGTGGGCTATAGCCCACAAAAGCTTATGCTGAAATAAACTGGTTAGTCTCTAACATGCTACAAGTATTCCTCGTTTCTTTACGGATACAGACTAACACGGCTGCTATTCTTAAACCTGTGCTTGCATTGTTACTGGCCATTTTGGGCAAGGGGAGACAATTGGGAAACCTGACTTTGGTCACTCAATACTCACCTTTTTAAGCAAGTGAGCAGGGAAAGTAGTTATCTGAGTGGGGGATGGTATGGAGTAAACTGCCTAAAAAAGCGGGAGGAGGAGGGTAAAATAACTTATTCCATCTCTAGAGCAAACAAAAGCAGGAAAGGAATTAGCGCAGCGTCTCAGAGCAGAGCATAAAGGTGCAATCCAGCCCTTAGCTAGAACTAAGCAACACAAATCTCATGTTGCAGGGGAATCCTGTTATGGAAAAAAATTCAGATTGTGTTTTATTTTTATTCCTAAAGAAATAGAAAAAGTGATACGCAATACTGCTACTAGCTTGTGTCAGGAAACAAACACAAAATATACTCCTGTAAAGAGGGAATTTAACACCCTCCCAGGCCTCCCGACCCACGGTAGAAACAGCAGCAGTTCAGTAATTTGTAGTACATCATAAAATTTCTACAGCAGTTAATTGATATCATAAGTGTCAATGTTCTTTAATATTGCAAATCTCTTGTGTCAACTATTTTTAACTTCAGAAAAAGGTATTTTTAGTGAAACCATAATGTATTGACTCGTCCTCTGATAGAGGTGAATTAAGTATAATTGGAAACATCTCCTTATATTTGGGGCCTGGTACAGTGAGCATTCAGCATTAAGCTGAATTCAATTTAATATACTTAGGGCAGGTCTACACTACCTGTTAAGTTGGTCTACAATTGCCCAGGGGTGTGAAAAAGCCCTTCCCTCACCCCAAGTGATGCAAATTTCACGTTGTCCATACTGCTGCTATGTTGGCGGGAGATGCTTCTCACTGAGCTGGAGTAATTATGCTGACAGAAGAACACTTTCCTGGTGCAACTGTGCCGATGTAGCTCTGTAGTGTAGACTTGCCCTTAAACCTAACTTGCCCTTAAACCTAACTAGGCCTTAAACCTAACTCTCAGACTTAGAGTGCTCATCAATTCTCACTATTTGGACTTTTATGCAGCTGCTAAACAAAAGCTACTGCAATCACTATCCTACTAAGATAAGGTAAGAGACATTTCTTTGAACTGCGCTCTCTCTCCCTCTCTCTCTCTCTCTCTCTCTCTCTCTCTCAGAGAGGGGCTAGATCAGCAAAGAGACTTAGGAATTGGCAATGCCGAGCTACCACCTCCTTCTCCACTATCCAGTCTTTCACTGGTTGGTGTGAGTTTAGGTTTGCTCTGGGAATGCCGACTGGATCGGGCTCTGCAGGGGAGATAGGCACCCGAGTGCCCACTGACTGGTAGAAATGTAGGCATCTAGGAAATTTGAAAAATCAGATGCCTACAGAGCTTAGGTGCCTCCAAGGTTAGGTGGCAGTTGAGTAGGGGTTTTGATTATTTCAGTGGTGGCTAAATGTTGGATTGGGTCCTAAAATGGTAGCTAGGCACCCAAGTCCTTTTGTGGGTTTACCACTTAGTACTTACCCACCTGATGCAGCCTTGCTGTTATACTCAAAAGCCATCAGGTAATTCTCCATTGAAGATCTGAACATCCTGGGCCTATGTAAGTTCAATGTAAGACACAGCATTGTTCAAAAATGGATACTAAACAGAAAAGGTCAGATTCTGATATTACTCACGTTCAGTAGTACCCTATCCCACAAACAGTTCTACTGATATTAATATGAGCATTTGTGGAGTATGTTATTACTCCTGAGCATCAGTATCTGGCTCAAAGAGACTAGATAGCAGAGAGGAAAAAGAGGAAGTCTATTTTTGATGTGAGTCCTGAAATATTTATTCAGTGATTACGCTATCATTTATCTTTAGGCAAATATCCCAGTGTTTTGCTCACTCTTCATGCAGAGCTAAAATAAGGCAGACAATACTGGAAAAAAATCAAATATAAGAAACGTTCAGAAGTTTTGTGGATTTGGGTGAATATTTTGGGACAATTACTTCTTTAGCAGAAAAAGTTGAGAGTGTGACTAGTTGCCTTTGTAGGAGAATAGCATCTATCACAAGGGCGCTACATTTACCAACATTTTGATAGGGAGATTTTACCAACTGCTGCTTCTGACTTCTTATCCATAAATTAGCTGTCTGTATAGAGGATCCATCCCACTCCAAAGTTTTGCTGTAAGGCCTTTGCTTAAAATGCTGATTGTCTCATTGTTGCATACTGACAAAATTATAAACCATCTAAGGTACATCGTTTTCTCAAACAATGCTTGAAGGGTATAATCCAACTCCCACAGAGGTCAGTGGGAAGGCTCCCAATGAATTCAGTGGGATTTGAAATCAGGCCCCCCAACTCCAGTTCCTCCTAAATCATTCCTTATAGGAATAGACTCATTGGCTTAGATCCTTACCTATGTATGTAGTCCCATTAGTTTGTATACAAGTAAGGATTTCTGGATTGGATTCCAGGGTCTTTATTTAATTAACACTTTGATTAATTACACACTATGCAAAGGACATAACACTAGGGAAAGTTGCATAATTCCAGTATAAAAAAATCTTATGCCATTCCTTTTTTTTTAAAAAAAAAAAATACCATAACAAAATTACTACCCGAATTTTTAATGTTAAAAACAAGCTACTCATGGGCTGACAACATTTCACTGACAAAGTGAAATGAACCTCTGAGCATAGTAGTTTATAATAGAAACACAGTTAAAACTACATAACAGAATCATAGAAATGTAGGCCTGGAAGGGACTTCAATCGGTCAGCCAATCCAGTCTCCTATTTAGACCATGCCTGACATGTGTTTGTCTAACCTAGGAATCAGCAACCTTTCAGAAGCAGTGTGCTGAGTCTTCATTTATTCACTCTAATTTAAGGTTTCACGCGGCAGTAATACATTTTAACACTTTTAGAAGGTCTCTTTCTATAAGTCTATAATATAGAACTAAACTGTTATTATATGTAAAGTAAATAAGGTTTTTAAAATGTTTAAGAAGCTTCATTTAAAATTAAATTAAAATGCACAGTCCCCTGGACCAGTGGCCAAGATCCAGGCAGTGTGAGTGCCACTGAAAATCAGCTCGCGTGCCGCCTTTGGCACCCATGCCATAGGTTGCCTACCCCTTGTCTAACCTATTCTTAAAAACCTCCAATTATATTTCTAGACAAAAGAAAATGTCACTAAGATGGAATCAATATTGAGACTACATATCAGTAACATTATGGCAAATAACTATAATGTTCTTGTAAAATTATCATTAGAAACTCAGCAAATTCAGGAGTGAAGATTAAATACTTAAAAGAAACCCAAACATTTAAAAGGATGACAATTTTCTTCTTGAGCTTAGTCCCATCTCTGAGGTTGGTTCTTCAGGTTTTATTTCTGCATTCCAGCTGGTTTTGAACAAGTTCCTAAGAAACTTTGCAGGTAAATCAAAGCCTTTTGCATAACATACATACATCTAGCTATGGGTCTTCCAAACCGTCTCTTAAAACATAAAAGCAGAGGGCAATATCCTGTTTTCTATATATTGATCTGATCTTTTCACATGCCCAAATCATCCACGCCTGGATTCCACCAGCTTTTCTATAATTTGTATCACTTTCAAAATTCCCCATATCTGTTTGTTCTGAACATGGCCCATCCTTGTAACTCCAAACATCCATCTTAATATTTTAATTTCCACTGTATTTAAGATCTGTTCATCTCTTTCTCAACACCCAACATTTACAACCATAGAAAAGCACAGGCTTGATTACTGTCTTGTAGATCTTACTTTTCAATTTGATAACCACTTTCCTATCACAGATCACTCCACTCACTTCTCTCCCTTCAGTCCATATCTTTTTTGTTCTGCTCATAAATTTGTCACTCAGTTTGCCATCATCCTGTACTATCAAACTTAGATACTTGAACTTAACCTTTGTTAGTGGCTCTTCCCCCAACCCAGATTTACAATCTCATTGTCTTCCTGCAAGGTCTCATTGAACCTGTTTTATTTGGACTGCTTTCATGACTTTACTTTCAAGTATGCACCTCCCTCTCTCTAACTCTTCTTCAATTTTCCTCTTTTCTCTCCCTACTGAGCACTACATCAGCTGCAAAAAAGCACACACCAGCGTGCCACTCTTTGGAAGTTTCCTGTAAGTGCATCAAGCACAAATCTGAATGACAATGGGGCTTAGTGCCAAGAATTGATGTACTTCAACTCTTATCAGAAACTGTTCATTTTCTCTACATGGTCTCCTAACTGTGGTAACAGCATACTCGTACATGTCTTGGACAAGTCTGATATAGTCTTTGAGCATCTATTTCGTTCTCATACAGATGACTTCTCTTAGAACCTGGTCATATGCCTTCTCAAGATCAATGAATACTGTATGTGCTGGGTTTTCCTATTCTGTATATTTTTCCACAAACAATCTTAATGCAAAGATTGGTACTAATGTGCTGTCTCTCTGGGCATCTTCTCGGGATATCCTCATAATGAAATTAAACAGTTGTGGCAATATGTTTATGTCTACTTTCCCCAGTCATCTCCATGCTTCCGTAGATATGCCATCAGGGCATAGAGCTCTCTTGGTTTCATGTTGCTCAGTGCTTCTGCAAGTTCTTCTAGGACTGGTGAAAATACTAAAGCTATTTCCCAAGATAAAACTTTCTACTTTCTGTTGCTCCAATCCATTAGGATTAAGATTCCTAAATACTTTTCTCCTGGAAAATGCCCTAGGAATTGAAACTACTGTATTCCTGAATGCCTAAGGAACTACATCTGTTCATGTAGTTTGGAATATTTAAAATCCACCTCTGCTGGAGGCATTTGGGCTAGGAAAACAGAATAAATTGGGTAAAATTTTAAATAGACAATTTTTCATTCATAATAGTGAAGTAGCAAACAAACATCTTTTATCATATACTTTAGAAATTCTCCTAAAACATCTCATGTCCTATTTTAAGCATAGGAATATACAACAAGTTGATTTCTTTGATCAAAATTTAGATGGGTAGCAGAAAGAGCTTAAGACAGAAGTCTAGCCTCAACCTTAACTATGGAGTTGCTACAGACATCTAATATTTTAGCTCTCTGTAACATGGTAAATTATAATTAAATTTCATTAAAAAATCCCTATGATACAAATTACTTCTAGATACTCTATTATGGGTGTACTGTCTCTCTAAAATTCTATCAATAAGCCACAAGGAAGGAAGGGCTGGAGAAGTTTTAGTCAGAAGCTTTACACTGAAGTACAGAAGGAAATAGGAGAGGATAGATTTAAGGATAATACTGTTTTCCTTAGTCTCATAAAGATGCTTATTTAGTCTTCAAAAAAAGCAACTTTTTACCACTGTCACATGACATTCTACATATTCAAAAGGAAAAGGAGTTTCTGAATAAGAAACTCTAATCTCTTGCTCAGTATATGTCAGAGCCCATATGTTATGTGCTATTATTTTACCTAAATGCCTAACAGGATCACTTTCAATTCATGACACTGTTTTATTGAATAGATTAAGGGTATAACCTTTCCAGTTACAGATGGACTTTTGCATCTTAGGTATGGGAGCATAGAGAATATTTAATTAGGTGCATATAGGACCACAGGATGATGTTTCTGGAAAGAGGTCAGCTGGGAGGAGATGGGGTTTGCCTGACCAAGATGGGGAAGTGCATCTTTGCACACTGACTCACCGACACAGCAAGGGAGGCTTTAATCTAAGTGCAAAGAGGGCAGGGATAGAAGAGAGGGAGACGAACATGGAAAATTACAACAGGGTTACAGGAACAACGAGAGAGAAATCAAGTGGGAGAATCTGCACAACATCATAGACGTTGATGTCTATACACAAATACAAGGATTATGAGGATTTGCCCTTATACAAATCCATGGTGTGCCCACATCTTGAATACTGTGTACAAATGTGGTCTCCTCGTCTCAAAAAGGATATACTGGCATTAGAAAAGGTTCAGAGAAGGGCAACTAAAATGATTAGGGATTTGGAACGGGTCCCATATGAGTAGAGATTAAAGAGGTTAGGACTTTTTAGCTTGGAAAAGAGGATACTAAGGGGGATATGATAGAGGTATATAAAATTATGAGTGATGTGGAGGAAGTGAATAAGGAAAAGTTATTTACTTGTTCCTATAATAGAAGGACTAGGGGCCACGCAATGAAATTAGTGGGCAGCAGGTTTAAAACAAATAAAAGGAAGTTTTTCTTCACACAGCGCACAGTCAACCTGTGGAACTCCTTGCCTGAGGAGGCTGTGAAGGCTAGGACTGTAACAGGGTTTAAAAGAGAACTGGACAAATTCATGGAGGTTAAGTCTACTAATGGCTCTTAGCCAGGATGGGTAAGGAATGGTGTCCCTAGCCTCTGTTTGTCAGAGGCGGGTAATGGATGGCAGGAGAGAGATCACTTGATCTTTACCTGTTAGGTTCACTCACTCCGGGGCACCTGGCATTGGCCACTGTCGGTAGTGTGACAAAGTTCCGAGTCTGTATTTGTGGGTCCTGTGCTTCCTGGCAGATTTAGGGGCCTCAGAAACTCATCTAGGCCCCAGAGTGACCTCTCTTTCTCAGTATAATTGGCAAGAGTCCCTGCCTTGTGAGCTACCTTCATTACAGGCCAGTATGGAAGGTGGAAAGGGAAGAATACCCCACAGACTTTGTTGCTCTGTAGAGCTCAGTAAGCAGAGTTCGGCCTCCTGTATGAACTGATTCTCACTTCTCCTCTCAAGAGGATTTCTGTAGAGTATGGAAAGAGATGGGGGGAACCTGGGCCCGCCCTCTACTTCAGGTTCCAACCCAGGGACCCTAATAGTATCAGCTAAGATGGCTGACCTTTTATCCACAAAACATAATACAATTCCCTGGGCTACTTCCCCACAGCAGTCACTGCTTCTTCAAACTCCACTTCACTCTTACCTCAGGGCCTCCTTCCTTATGTATGATATGTTGTCTACCTCTCAGTCTCACCAATAGCACAACTTCCTCCCACAGCTCCTGACATCCACATCCACCTGACTAATTGGGAGGGTTTTTAACTAGTTTCAGCCAGCCCCTGATTGGCTTCAGGTATCCCAATCAGGTTAGCTATTTCTGCTTCTTTTAGAAGCTTCTTAATTGGTCCCAGGTGTCTTGATTGGCCTGGAGTAGCCTTTGTTTGGCTATCCAGGGAACAGGGACCTGCACATCTTGAGGCTGATATATCTGCCTTCCAGCACTCTCCTATACCCTTCTGGACTGACTCCGTCACAGCAGACAGGATACTGGGCTAGATGGACCTTTGGTCTGACCCAGTGCAGCCTCTTTTATGTTCTTATATGTTCTGATGAATAAATAGGAAGAACTGGAAGTATTAGTACATAATCTAAATTATGGCTTAATTTGCATCATAGAGACTTGATGGGATAAATGTCATGACTGGAATATTGGTATAGAAGGGTATAGCTTGTTGAGGAAAGACAGGTGGGTTAAAAAGGGAGAAGGTGTTACATTACTTACATTATCCATCAGTGGTTCTCAAAAGTTTGAGACCCATTTTTCCTTCCTCGGCTGCCGCAGCAGACCCTTGTATGTCCGCTGAAAAGCCGCTGAATAAATTACTTCCGAAATCAGTGGCTATTTTCGGCAGACATGCCGAGCACTCCTGAAATAGCTCAGTATGTCCACCGAAAAGCCGCCAAAGGTGGAAATAATTCGTTCAGCGGCTTTTTAGCGGCAGCAGGAGCTCACGCCCCCCCTGGAAGCTCTTGGTGACCCCTCAGTTTGAGAAACCCTGTTATACATGAAGAATATATAAGCTTATTCTGAGGTCAAGCAGGAGATAAGAGGCAGACCAGCTGAAAGTAAGTCAAGAAGGGGTAAAAAATAGGGGTGACATCATGGTAGGGGACTACTATAGACCATTATATCAGGGAAAATAGGTAGATTCCTAGAACATACAACAGGAACAGCTAAAGCACAAGATCTAGTTGTAATGGTAGACTTTTACTACCCAGACATCTCCTGGAAAAGTAATATGGCAAAACACAAAATTTCCAATAAGTTCTTGGAATATATTGGGGACAGGGCTAAACAGGGATTGTGAATGGCTCTCTCATTACACTAACTGATTGCATTTCCCTAGTTAATTTCCCTTCAATAGTTTTTATCTTTGTCAGACAGAGATCTACCTAAAAAGGTTTTTTTTTTCTCCTGCTGATAATGGCCCATCCAAATTAAACAGCTTCTTTGAATTGCTAATGTACAGCATTTTTTCCCTTTCTTTCTGTGTATATAAATACATCTTACTTCTGTTCCATTCTATGCATCCAATGAAGTGGGCTATAGCCCACGAAAGCTCATGCTGAAATAAACTGGTTAGTCTCTAAAGTGCATAAGTCTCTCTCGTCTTATTTTGCTTCAGTCTTCATAAAAAGGTTAATGACCAGATACTCTACATAATTATTATTAACAAGGGGGATGGAATGTAAGCCAAAATAGGAAAAGAACTGGTTAAAGAATATTTACGTGAGTATACATCAGGCTCTGCTGACTTGCAGTCATCCTCGGGAAACACGGTCTAGATAGGTTGTAAAGGTGGGTGCACAACTGATTGAAAGATCTACCACAAGAGCAGTTATCAATAGTTTGCTGTCAAACTGGGAAGGTGTATATAGTGGGTTCCACAGGGGCAGTCCTAGGTCTGGTATTATTCAATATTTTCATTAATGACTTAAATAACGGTGTGGAGAGTATGCTTATTAAATTTGCAGATGACACCAAGATAGAGGGGTTTGCAAGCACTTCGGAGGACTGTATTGGAGTTAAAAATTACCTTGACAAATTGGAGAACTGATGAAACAAGGTGAAATTCAGTAAAGATAAGTGCAAAATATTTCAATTAGGAAGGGGAAAAACCCAAATGCACAATTACAAAAAGGGGAACAACTAGTTAGGTGGTAGTATTGCTGAAAAGGCTTTAGGGGCTGTAGTGGGTCACAAAATGAATATGAGCCAACAATGTGATGCAGTTGCAAAAAAGGGCTAATATTATTCTGGGATGTATTAACAGGAGTGTTGAAGACACAGGAGCTAATTGTCCCACTCAACTCAGCACTGGTGAGGCCTCAGCTGGTGTACTGTGTCTAATTCTGGTTGGTGCATTTTGGAAAGATGTAGACAAATTGGAGAAAGTCCACAGGAGAGCAACAAAAATGGTAAAAGGTTTAGATAACCTGACCTATATGGAAAGGTTAAAATAACTGGACATATTTAGTCCTGAGAAAAGAAGAGGAGGGGAGACCTGAAGAAAAGGAGAGGAGAGTCTTTAAATGCGTTAAGCACTGTTACAAAGAGGACTGATCAGTTCTTCTTGTCCTACTTTCATTGGACATGAAGAAGCAGTAGTTTTCATCTGCAGCAAGAGAGATTTAGGTTAGATATTAGGAAAAAAATTAGTGACTAAAAAGAGTAGTTAAACTCTGAAATAGGTTTTTATCCAACCTGTTCTTAAAAGCCATAGAGAACTGGACTAATTGACCTCAAGGTCCCTTCCAGCCTTATATTTCTACTGGAAGTGGTTTTGTTGAATACATAAATGATGTACTGCATTATCAAGGAATACAATTCAGCTGTGTTTTTTCTTTGATAGTTAGCCAAGATACTGACTGAATAACTTTGCAAAGAAACTAAAAATATGAAAGTGGAACTATAGGGTAAAAATAACATGCCTTAAAATAAAAATGTATAACTCTTCCCTTAAATCAGTTTCAGCCATTTATTTGAATAAGACATTCACAGCTTCTTTTCTCAAGATGAAGAATTAATTCTGACCCCTCAGAAACTGAGAGTGGAAAACATATTTGCGTAGCCTCAGTAAATGAATAGTGCAGTCTTTTGTCACTACTTTTTTGTAACAGTTTAGCTAGCCTTCGATTATTCCTTCATGGTTTGGCAATATTGTTGAACAATTGGGCATAATTGGTACAGATTAAATGAATATCATGTTTGAAAAATGATTTTAACCGAAAGCCTCTGCTATAGATCCTCAAGGTTAAAGATGAGCAAAGCTAAGCACTAGTTGGAATTCATATCCTTGAACCTATCAGAACAATAGACTCATGGGCAAAATACTGGCAAACTGTTGGTCAGAAATGCAAGGTTCTCTCCACCTACAGTCCAAGTTTCTGCAGTCATAGCTCACCTCAGTTATTCTGATTTTTTTGTTTTTGTTTTTCATTAGTTTGTGATATATCACACTGAATTGCCTTAACTCACAAAAAACACCAGTGTGTGAATATCTAATGGTAGTTGTAACAAGGGAAGCGTCTCAGAAAAACAAGGTGGAGATGAAATATTTACATTTCACTCTTGTCTTGAGATACAAGACTATAGTAACCGATAAACATAAATAGGCCTGTTTAAATATGGCTGTTTAGACAGAATTATATTGCTCAGGAAATTAAACAAAAATGCATTGAGCTAGTGTAGTGTTACTAGAATTTTAAAGCCCTTTGATACCAGTCAGCTCTGTGTTCTTGGGAAACCAGGGAGCAGTATCCAGCCTGTCTGACTCATGAAAGACACCCTCCTCCATCTCTGCTTGAACCAAAATGAATTAGAGAACAGACTTGCAGAGAGCAGTGAAGGGTGTTAGGAGACACACCTAGAGTCCTAGACCCCTCCTGACAAGGGTGACAAAATTAAGGCATCTCCATTAGCATACAGAATGCAGAACAGAGAACTGCACTAAACTCTGGGACCAGAAAAGCAGGGAAACACTGCATCATGGGGGAATCTCTGCTTCAGATGTTAATGAACCTACATCTGCACACACCCAGCTCAGCAGTTATCAGAGTAGTTATTCATTCTAGTAACCAATCTTTGATTGATATCCAAAATACTGAAGCAGCCTAATTGCATTGTGAGCTCCCTGGAAGAAAACACTACCCATAGCCAAGAGTGATCAGCTCCTGTTGTCTAGCTGAAAGAAAACCCTTGAGTTATCAGTTTACTCATGAACAAATCTAGTGTTCTCCCTTGAACCATTGTATTTTCTCTACAAAAACCCCTACCTATGCCCAAGTAAGTGTTCTGATGCATGGACCTAAACTTCCACTGGGATTCCATTTCCCGACTCATCGTGCTGAGGGCTCTGTTTGTCTCTAGCACCATCACCTGGGAACCCCCTACCAGTTCAAGCCTCATGAAGTGGGTGAGATCCCAATCCCTATCTTTTCTTTTCTACCTCAGGTATTAACCTTTAATAATGTAACAGTTATGTTTGTTTGGCCCTTCTTGTGTAATTACCACTATTATTCAATAAATAACTTGTATGGTTAAGCTGGTTGCTTCCCATCCTCTCTCTCAACTTTACTCTTGTGTTTTTGGCTTCTACATTTACTCTGCAGCAACACTCTTCTTACCTGAGCTAAAGATTCCTGTAGCACCCAAACATCCTGTGGGGCTTGCTCATCAAGTGGGTTACCACCAGAACAACTGTAATGTGAAAGTGGGGATAAGGACACGCTGAACCTGTGATATATAAGGGTGGCAGTTTGAAAGTGCTGCTTAACCCAGTCTGTTGAGTCCAGTGACATATAAAGTGGGTCAGCTTGAATGTGCTGATTGCCCTGGTCCGCTCAGACTCTCTCTGTTAATGTGTGTGTGCGTTCATCTGGTTCTGGGGCTGGAGGAACCCATCCTAGGAAACCTAGGTCCTGCACGATAGCTCAGTTGGGGTGGGGGTGGGGGGACTTGCATAAGGGAGAAGTAGAGCTCAACATGAAAACATACATGACACAAGCAGTCAATTGTTAGAATTACAGAACCCCCTCCTCAGAGTAATACTAATAAATGAGCACACCCCAAAGTAATGGGCAAATCTCGTAACACCTTGTAGTGGGGCAGCTGCCCCACTCCTATGCCAGAATAGGCCAGAGGGGCTGCATGGGCAGGCATCCAATCAGAAAAGGGCCTACTGCGTGCCAATCAGGGCCAAGCTTATAGCCAGCCAATGAGGGACAGGATGGGCACTATAAGAAGGCTGCCCTGGAAGAAAGCAGTCAGTCTCTCCTGGACCTTCAAGGGGGAAGGTCCAGCTCCTGGGAGAGGAGCTACAGCACCAGGGACAGCACAGTACTGGGCAGGCCCAGGGGAGCAGAAGGGAGCTCCAGCCTGGGAACCTGTCAGGCCGCCGGCCCTGAGAGAAGGGCCAACCGGTGCACAGGGGAAGTGGCCCAGGGAGAGCGGCAGGGATTAGAGGAGAGAGGGAGGGCAGAATGGCTGCCGCCAAAGGATCCCTGGACCGGGACCCAGAGTAGAGGGTGGGCCTGGGTCCCCCCCCTTCCCCTCTTATTATACCTGGCTGCTGAAGTGGCCTTGATCAACTACACCCGACCCCTGCCATAAGGGGCTCGACGGAGGGTGTGGTTGGCCACTGCGGCTGAAGAGCTAAGACTGCTGTGAACCTAATCCCTGCCCCACCCCGGAAGGGGGTGAGTGTGGACTTGGGGGGGTACTGCCAGAGGGGAGCAGTGCGTGTCCAGATGCCAGAGGGCAAACAAAGAGAGATGGATGGACAGGACACCACCTGAGGGCGCTCCACTGTTGAACTGAGCTAATTCCCGGACTGTCTGGCAGGAGGCGCCCGGTGGTGAGTCCCAACCCATTACACACCTTATCTGTTAAAGGGCCAAAATGGGACCATTTGAATTTTTATTAACCAAGTGGACTCATTTTTGAGTCCTGTATAAAACCATCCATTATAAAATGATAAAAACAAACCAATAGTTTTGGCTGTAAAGTTAACCTAATCTTACTAATATGTGTTGGCAAAATCTTGCTTTTTTAGATGACTCGACTTAGCCCTTATCTACACACAAAAGTTGCACCGATCTACCTAAATCAACTTAATCAAAGTCACAATGTAGCCCTAGATAGATATATCCTTGCTGGTCTGAATCCCACCAGTGATTCACTCCTGTCTGTCAGCACTGGATTAAAACCAAGACAATAGACATATCATGACATGGGCCCTACCCTATAGCTCCCTATAATCCTGGTCTAGCAAACCCCACTTCAAGAAACTATGGCAGGAGCCCCTTCCTTCCCTCCTGAAGAGCCAGCAGCATAGATCTCCCTTCTTCCCATGAGTGGCAGCTAAGGACCCTTTTCCCTTTGGAAGTGGCAGTGACACCCTATCTTCCCCAGAGAGGTAGAAGTAGTAGCAGGGGAATTCCAGCAGCTAATTTTATTTAGTTGGGTTAGTAAGCTGTGCCTGCTATACTCTGGTCTTCCCCCTGCCTCACCCTCATTTTTCCTCTGGGTAGCCAGTGGCCTGTGCTCCCCAATGCCATGCTGGAGTCTCCACATTTATTTGACAAACAAAATTTGCAGAATTTAATTTTTTGGTGCAGAATGCCCTCAGGAGTATCCTATGGAGCCTATTGCTTAATCCAGCCCGATCGTCTGGAGATAAAGACATTTAGCTTTGCCCATCAATCTGTCCAGCAGCACACACAAAGAAATTCAAGAGATATATGTATTATGCAATCTTGTACCAAATCATTAAGGCTGTTTCAAAAGGGATAGAACTGCATTACTCAGCTGCTATAATTCTTATATCTCTCTTGGGCTTTGGTACAAAAGCAGCCAGGAACTGGGGAAAAAAGAAAAGAAAAACAAAATAACACTCACCACTGGGTCAGAGGCTTGTGGTGTCTGAGTGTCCTTAGCCTCTACAAGTTAGGGACATGACAAGTCTCAAGTGAGATTGAGAGTTTACAGTCTTCCATTTACTCTGGGCTCAGTAAAAATTTGTAGTTTTATGAGATACCATCTGGGTACAGGCACAAAACAGATACTTATAGCACAGACTATTAAAATCTATGCAGAATTACAAAACAGAAGTTCTCCTTTTGAGGAGGATATTTTATTGAAGGAAATGCTTGGTGGTGCCCTAGTGATTTCTAGCCCTCTAGCCCTTGTCAATTTGGTATAAAGAATTACAGCTCTGGCCATTAAATAGAGGGTAAAGTATGTACATTTTTATTCCTGCAACACTTTAGTACAACTTCCTTTATTGTCGTCCCCCCCACAAATCCTCCAAAATGGAGTTGCATCCCAACACACATCAGTCCTTTGTTTGTATGAAACCCTTTATAACCAGATACATTTTGTATTTCCATTCTTTTCCAATAAATATTTTGCCAAAACTGAGAATATTTAGTGTACATGTATTTCAAATACTATTTTAATGCTTTTGATTCAAGCCTTGACATTAGTTATGGAACAGAGCTAATAAACAACTTCTTATATATATATTTCATGATTAAGATGAAGGAAAATTCTGGTGTAAAACTTCAGCTTCCATGAATCTTAAGTGACTTTGTGCACTGTGAATTTTGCTTGTGCACAAACTGTAGGAGTGGACTTTAGCGTGGCCCTTTAAAGAAATGCCCTCCATAAGGCAAGATTTATTAGCTTTCACACTGTTGTGCTTTTAGACTGCTGAAAACTCTCCCAGGAATTCTTCTAATAGCCCTATCAAATTGAAATGTGAATTACATAATTATAATTAGAGCGCCATACTCTTGATAAAACTCACTTGATTTAAGTGCTGTTTACTTCCTAACTTGTACCCAAATTAAACCTTTAAAAGTTGATTTTTGAAAGGATTTTTTAGATGTCCAATTAATGATTTTTTTGAATGCCCGGATCTGGCAATACTAGGCTGTTGTTTAAATATGATGAACCATTGTTGGGTGACCATATCAGTGCATAGCGGCTTAAAACCATGTCACACAGAGAATAGGTTCAAATATTTAATGGCTGAGAGTGAAAGATTTGGATGCTGGTGGGGTTTGAGGACGAGGTGCTATGCTGAGGCTCACATACCAGAGTGAGGAATGTGGAATAGGTGCCAGATAGATGGGAAGGTTTGGAATTTCCCCCCATATATCTGAAAGCACAAAGATAGGGTTTCTATCCTGGAAATCCATCATTTATAAAACCCAATAAAAGCTCCAGCAAGTTGACATATTTCACTTAGATTTTAGTTGTAGCATGTGGATTCCAATTTGTGCTGCCTCCTTTGATTAAACAGGAACAGCTTATGGTCTAAGCTTCAGGCATTACTTAGTTCTTCATCCTTTCAAAGCAGAGACATGGAGTTCCATGCAGTTTGCTATATACAAGTCTTTTGAATGAGACCTGAATATTCCACCTTCTGTGTGTTCATTAAAATGTCATGACATTTCTGGCTAAAGTTCTCCCTCCTCTGCCCTGTTTGTTATCACCATGTGCTGATTGGTTGCCATCTTCCGTTCAAGAAGTGGCTGCATGTCAAGGGTGTTGAATCTATACAATTTGTAGAAGTTCAGGATGCAAAGTGCTATATAAATGTAAAGTAACACACAGATTGGAGCTGATGTGTCCTTGTCACTCTGATGTTACTTTAAGTACCATTATGAAGCTTGAACCTTAAGTGAAACAAAGGTACGAGAGAGAATCTCACACTGTTTTGCCAAGAAACTATAAGTAAAAAATTAGTGCAACAGTTAATCTGTAGCTATAATGCATTAAGCACCAAGTTGTACTTGTTCATCAACAAGTTCCTTTTTCTAGTCTCTCTTCCCCCCCCCCCATTTTCCTCTCCTTGTCTTATGTGTGTGGTAAAAGTTACTCTTCTCTGAATGCATATATCACAGCTGCTGGCAATAACCACTTGACTAATGGTGAGCAAGCAATCATACTTTCCCACAATGTACATATATGGAAAGCTGTTCGTACTGATATAGTACTATGACTCAATAGGGCATATGTCAACTCAAACTGTAGGAGCTGGGAATCTCAAAGAAAGGTTGACAACAACGCTTCTGCTCAATGCCCTTAAGAAAACACATGCTACTGGGTTAGAAATGTCTGCATTCTTCCAACAGGCATATGCAGAGTTGAGAGTAAGATGCTTACAACCAGATGTTTTCATCTGCTTTGATACAGAAGGAATAGGCAAGATTTTTTTTAGGCACATTCAGTAATATACAGAAGTAACATATTGCAAGCTCTTTTGTATTTGCTCCATGTTATAAGAGATTGCACAGCCTATTGTTACCTAATTAAAATTAGCCATTTATTCTTTTTTCTTAGAGGTCAAATACACAGCAGGTGTTTGGCACTAAATGGCCTTGATTTGTTTGAGCTTGCCACCTGGTGTCAAATTTACCATTATTCCCACTGCCACTCACAGAATAGCTGAGCATGAACTCTGATGTTACATACCAGATTACATCCGTAAGTGATCTTATCTTTTTTGCTGTCAGGGTACTTACACAACCTACTATGCAGCAATCAGATTTTGGTATTAAAATATTCATCTCAGTAAATGACTTTCTTTGAGGTTTTCTAAGTAAAGTTTATCCTCCATGTTTTTGTACTCATTTTACTTTTCCCACCTTCAAGAGGCCTATATATCTAAAATATAAATAACCTATAATATGTAAACTAAACTTAAACTGAACTGAATAGGCCAGTGTAAACCAGCAAAATTATGAAAACCTACGTGGCAACATTGAAGTCTATTGAACACTGGAACCCTCATCTCCTGACCTTTTCAAAGCAGCCAAGAACAGCATGATATATGTATTTTTAACCTTTATAAGGGAAGCAAGAGCACTGAGAGCTGCATTTGCATTTCAAAGTTGGAACTAATACAGAGAAATCATAAAACAGAAGAAAAGATGATGCCTTGGCATGTGTGTTCTCTAAAACCATGCTACACCAAATGAAAAGAATGTTGACATTATACACCCCGTCTCCTAGCCTGCCTGAATCACGAGGAATTTTACTGTGATTAACACTTAGCTTACATAGTTCTTTTCAACTAAAGATCTCAAAGTGTATGTGTGTGGGAGTGGGGGAGGATGTAATTTTCTTCATTCTATAGAAGGAGAAGCTGAGACACAGAGGAGATTAAGTGACTTGCTCAAGGTCACATGGTAAGCCAGAGGCATGACCAGAACCGAGGTCTCATGATGAGCAGTCCAGTGCATTAAGCACTAGGATCCCCGAGTGTGCCTGAATAGCCAAAAGCCTGCCGTTAAGCACTGTTTTCCCAGTCACCCCTGTAACTTGCAAAACTGGATAGAGTTGTTCATATGTTGGAAGTCTATATTACAGAGGCATTACCGGATCAGTGCAGATTTATGCAGGTTTTCATTGCTTTAAATGCTCCTTCAATGTCTTTGGCATTCTTCAGATGTTTTGGCAGTAAGTTTGAAATACAGAAGTCATAAGACATGACATCCTGCTTTAGTTGTAGTGCTAAATATTGGGCCCTGCCCAGGCTACTTGGAGCCTTAAAGCTGCCTCAATACAGTGAATACCTCAGGTAGAAGCAATGGAGAGCATACCAGGGGCACACTGGGGGAAGAGCACAATTAACCCCTAAGGCTACTCTAACTTACGCAGGGGCGGGGCTCGCCCCTGGCAGCCCCAGCGATACTGTGAGCACAAAGGCAGTGTTGAGTCCCGGTGTGCCCCCTTCTGGGCCACATGGTACATGCAGTGTGGCTCGATTTAAAGATCAGGGCCAGGGTCTGTAGAGCTGCCTGTCATTTTCCTGAGTGCTGTATCAGTATTCTGCTAAGGGTTGGTGAAAGGATGACTTATTTGACTAGATGGAACTCCCTTCATTACGAGATACCTCACTCTGGGTCAGCGAAGTAGTCAGTCACTTGTGTCTCCATTGAAGACACACCAGAAGTTCAGAACTGGCAGAAATCCGTTACTTGCAGCTGGCTATTCCAAGAAACACATCTAGCTAAATAGCCAGGCAGGAGACCTACCTTTGATAATTATAATATAACCTACTCATATCTGTGATCTTTCAGACTGTTAAGGAAATAGCTGTTCGGCTCTTATGCCAATGTTTTGTTCTTAAAGGGCCCTCATTTCACTACTAAAAAGCCAGGTGCACTGTTGCATTCTAGGCTGTGTGCAAAGCACAGTCAGGATGATTTCTTCTGATTGGAACAAAATCAAGACTTGGTTTTTAATTTTCTCTATCTTTTGCAGAAGAACTCAAAGGCCGTAATGATTTTTGGTCAGATAACCCAGACATTTAGACAGATCCTCACTGAGCTGAAACAATATTAGATTTTTATCCTTTGGAGCTCCATGTTACGGTCACCATAAAATTGTTGTACAAAAGAAAGAAACTAGCTACCCATTAACCAATATATCTGTTACCAGCATATGCACACAGTCACTGGACCTCACTGTGATCTGTCTTACACTAGTGTCACTGCATTGACTCAATGGAATTCTTTCCAATTTACATTGTATCAGGTACTTTATTATTTGAACAACACCTCAGGGAAAAAAAAAAGAAATAATGGGCCAGATCCTCAGTCCTTTTTGCTGGACTGGTGGCACAAAACAGACTAGTAGACGATTTATACTGCTAAGGATTCCATGGCATAGCCAACTCTATCCCATTCATCATTGAATACATATGGATGAAGGAAAGGAGGCAGAGATAGAACACTCTGGTGCTCCAGCAATTCCCAGCTTCAATAACATCCCCATGGGGCTGGTTAGTCAGTAGCATTTAAAGCAGGCTTAAGGCTTCACTTGAATTCTCCAAGTTACTTCACAGACCAGATTGGTACCCAGAGATGAGGAGCAGGCACATGCAAAAGTGGCTTACTGATCTTTTGTGAGCATCCCCACCGCAGCCACTCTTGAGAAGCTGGTCCAATACAATGCAGATGGGCTTTTCCACCAGTAGTTTAGACTGAACCTTTGGAAAGAGACTCTTGGCTATGTTTCCTCTTTGTTTATAAAGTATTTAATTCTGTAAAAGTTTTCACAATTGCCCATAATATATTACCAAACTCCATATGTTAGAGGGCAAGCTGAAAGAATAAACTAAAGTTATATTTTATGATGTTACTCTAAAATGTTAATATCAGAGCGGTATAGGAATAAATTATTTAACAAGTATCCATTTCTGGTGTTAAGACTTTACAAATTGTTTCATCTTGATTGACCTAAATAGAGCAGAAAATTACCATGACTACACTTGCTTGAAATCATACAGTGTGATCTGATTAACACAAGATATAAATTGATTCAAAGGTAAAGAAAGGGCAGAGAAAATGAAGTGAGATTAACAAGGAGATGCAAATATTAAATAGGAAAGAATGGCAAAATACAGTCAGTGTCCAATGCTATACAAGGAAAAAGTTCAATAGCTGGAACTAGAATAGTTCTGCATAATCATTATCACATATCTAGGATGAGGCTAAATTGAAATATCTATAACTCAGAATTACCATATAGATAGTGACAAAGAGTCCTGTGGCACCTTAAAGACTAACTAAAGTATTAGAGCATAAGCTTTCGTGGGCTAATACCCACTTCGTCGGATGCATGCAGTGGAAGAATCCAGGGGCAGGTATAAATAGGTAGGCAAGAGCCAGGTTAAAGATAACAGGGTGGGTCCAATGAGGCTGAACCAGCTGTTATCTCTAATCAGGGAGGGTGAGGTATTCCTCTAGCAGCTGAACTGGAGGTGTGAACAGCAAGAGAAGAGAAACTGCTCTTGTAGTTAGCTAGCCATTCAATATCTCTGTTCAGTCCCAAACTGACTGTGTCAAATTTGCAAATGAATTGCAACTCTGCAGTTTCTCTTTGCAGTCTGTTTTAAAAGTTTTTTTGCTGCAAAATGCTGACCTTTAAGTCTTTCATGGTGTGTGCAGGGAGATTGAAGTGTTCTCCTACAGGTTTTTGTATATTGCCATTCCTGATATCTGATTTGTGTCCATTTATCCTTTTTCGTAGGGACTGTCCAGTTTGACCGATGTACATAGCAGAGGGGCGTTGCTGGCACATAATGGCATATATTACATTGGTAGATGTGCAGGTGAATGAACCAGTGATGGTATGGCTGATCTGGGTAGGTCCTGTGATGGTATTGCTGGTGTAGATATGCAGGCAGAGTTGGCATCGAGGTTTGTTGCATGGATTGGTTCCTGAGTTAGAGGAGTTATGGCACGCTGTGCTGTTGCTGGTGAGAATATGCTTGAGGTTGGCGGGTTGTCTGTGGGCCAGGCCTGGCCTGCCTCCCAAGGCCTGTGAAAGAGAGGGATTGTTGTCCAGGATGGGTTGTAGATCACTGATGATGCGTTGGAGAGGTTTTAACTGAGGACTGTAGGTGATGACCAGTGGTGTTCTGTTGTTTTCTTTCTTGGGTTTGTCTTGCAGCAGCAGGCTTCTGCTGGCAACACCAATTTCTACAGGCAATTTCTATTGGCAGCACCAATTTCTACAGGCCACTTCCCTCACATCCCACTGAGGAATGTACTAAGAAACTGCACCATCTACTCAGGACACTCCCTACAGTAACACAGGAACAAATTAACATACTCTTAGAGCCCCGACCGGGGGTATTCTATCTATTACCCAAGATCCACAAACCTGGAAATCCTGGATGCACCATCATCTCAGCCATTGGCACTCTCACTAAAGGACTATCTGGATATGTGGACTCTTTACTCAGACCCTACGCCACCAGCACTCCCAGCTATCTCCGTGACACCACCAACTTCCTGAGAAAACTACAATGCATTGGTGATCTTCCAGAAAACACCATCCTAGCCACCATGGATGTAGAGGTTCTCTACAGAAACATCCCACACAGAGATGGAATACAAGCTGTCAGGAATAGTATCCCTGATGATGACACAGCACAAGTGGTTGCTAAGCTCTGTGACTTTATCCTCACACACAATTATTTCAAATTTGGTGACAATATATACCTCCAGACCAGTGGCACCGCTATGGGCACCCGCATGGCCCCACAGTATGCCAGCATCTTTATGGCTGACCTAGAACAACGCTTCCTCAACTCTCGTTCACTCACACTCCTTCTCTAGCTACGCTACATTGATGACATCTTCATCATCTGGACCCATAGGAAAGAAACTCTGGAAAAATTCCACCATGATTTCAACAGCCTCCACCCCACCATCCACCTCAGCCTGGACCAATCTACATGAGAGGTCCGCTTCCTAGACACCAAGGGGGAAATTAATGATGGCCACATCAACACCACCCTATACCGAAAACCTACCGACAGCTACGCCTACCTTCATGCCACCAGCTTCCATCCCAGACATACCACACGATCCATTGTCTACAGCCAAGCACTGATGTACACTCGTATTTGCTCCAACCCCTCAGACAGAGGCGAACACCTACAAGATCTTCACCAAGCTTTCTCAAAACTACAATACCCACACAAGGAAATAAGGACACAGATCAACAGAGCCAGACGTGTACCCAGAAGCCTGCTGCTTCAAGACAAACTCAAGAAAGAAAACAACAGAACACCACTGGTCATCACCTACAGTCCTCAGTTAAAACCTCTCCAACGCATCATCAGTGATCTACAACCCATCCTGGACAACAATCCCTCTCTTTCACAGGCCTTGGGAGGCAGGCCAGGCCTGGCCCACAGACAACCCGCCAACCTCAAGCATATTCTCACCAGCAACAGCACAGCGTGCCATAACTCCTCTAACTCAGGAACCAATCCATGCAACAAACCTCGATGCCAACTCTGCCCGCATATCTACACCAGCAATACCATCACAGGACCTACCCAGATCAGCCATACCATCACTGGTTCATTCACCTGCACATCTACCAATGTAATATATGCCATTATGTGCCAGCAACGCCCCTCTGCTATGTACATCGGTCAAACTGGACAGTCCCTACGAAAAAGGATAAATGGACACAAATCAGATATCAGGAATGGCAATATACAAAAACCTGTAGGAGAACACTTCAATCTCCCTGCACACACCATGAAAGACTTAAAGGTCAGCATTTTGCAGCAAAAAAACTTTTAAAACAGACTGCAATGAGAAACTGCAGAGTTGCAATTCATTTGCAAATTTGACACAGTCAGTTTGGGACTGAACAGAGATATTGAATGGCTAGCTAACTACAAGAGCAGTTTCTCTTCTCTTGCTGTTCACACCTCCAGTTCAGCTGCTAGAGGAATACCTCACCCTCCCTGATTAGAGATAACAGCTGGTTCAGCCTCATTGGACCCACCCTGTTATCTTTAACCTGGCTCTTGCCTACCTATTTATACCTGCCCCTGGATTCTTCCACTGCATGCATCCGACGAAGTGGGTATTAGCCCACGAAAGCTTATGCTCTAATACTTTAGTTAGTCTTTAACGTGCCACAGGACTCTGTCACGTCAGTAATTCCAGACTAACACGCCTACTCCTCTGATTCTTGACAACATATAGATAGCTGGAAGTCACTTGGCACACGCGTTAACTGACAAGAGCTGTGCCAGCCTGCCAATTTTCCTTTCACAAGAATTTGATTCAAAGCAAAGTTTCCAATGGCAAACACAGCTTTTAATTTGAGTGGTGGTGTTTTGCACTTACGTTTGCTCACCTTTGCCTCCAACAGAAATTCTACCAGTCATGTAAACAGCTTTCTTGCCTTATGGAAAATGTTTCATTGTCAGAGAAATTAAACTAAACTGTGGAGACGACCGTCACAATTATTATTTTGCTAGTTCTGCTACTGGTGAAAATATGTTTTGTAAAACCTTGATAAACAACTTTCAGGTCACTGTGGTATAATTGGGTAACTATTCTTTGAGGATACAGGGGAAAAACATGAGAAGGAGAAGAGATAACAAATGGACTGATGAAAAGAAATAAAAGTTTTCTAGTTTTTAATTGTGGACACAGACACCAAAATCACTGGGAAAAGTATTGTAGGGTCCAATCCTGCACTAGCCAGGGATGGGTTAAGTGACCCAATAGTTCATCTTCATCTCAGATTCTCCAAAGAAGTATGGATTTTAAAGGACTTCTGTAGCAACCCACTCTTAAAAGTGGCACGTTTGCAGATGGTGTGCTGCAGCACATTCACAGCTGTGTATTTCTCACAAACAGGTGTCTAATGTTGTTTTTCCAGTTAGCCAGTCAAGTAGAATTTTTGTTGAGTCTGGAAATTTTCTGTTTGTTAGAGGGTGTGCGCTTGTCCTATTATTTCTCCTATTCACAGCCTCTGAAGTGGAAATCAATGGCAAGCTTTTTCATCCTAGATCTAATGTACTGGGAAATGCTCCTGCAATGCGGACTGGTAACCGGAGACAGCTGTACTATCCAGATGCTCAGTTGCAGTCTGACATCACAGAAGTGACATATTTGTTGATGAAGATGGACAGTACACCAGTCTCATTTCTACTTGGGTCTTGCACTAACGGGTATTATAAAATCAGAAGCCAGGGCTAAATCTAGCATATATACTTTGCCCTTCTCCCCATTCTTGACCCATGTTCCACCTGTCAAAACCCACAAACAAGTGAACTGACTCTTATCCACCATGGTCACACCTCATTATGCATTAATGCAAATGGACAGAACAGTCCCAATTGTAAATAACTGTTTTTAAAATTGATTGCAGGACCTGTCTGTGAAAGTTCTACAGGGGAAGAAAGGGGTTTGTCCAGTTTTTTTAAACAGTCCCAAAGCAGACTGGCCCTTGGAGGACTTAACTTACCGGCTGAGCTAGGAAAAGGGATAGTAGGTTGAATACTTACATATGCACTTCAGGAACCACATCCAGATCTTCCATACCTTAACCCACCTTCCAGGAGACATTTCAATGAGAACCACTTCTAGCCAGTTTCCCACCAACCCCACCATGTGGCTCACATGGCATTTGAGGCTCTAGGCCGTGCTGTGAGTTGGCTACTACAGCTCCTTTGAATCATAGAATCTCAGGGTTGGAAGGGACCTCAGGAGGTCATCTAGTCCAACCCCCCCGCTCAAAGCAGGACCAACCCCAATTAGACCCCAATATTCAGTTGGCTACTGATACAGATTAGGAGTGCTGTCTATGCTTTTTCTCACATATTCTGCACCACACTAGATTGTGCCAGGATAGCATTGCTGGTAGCAGGAAAATGAAAGGGTGTAGGAAGAGGAGAAAAAAAAAGACTGAGGGTGACTGAGATGTAGAATATAAGAAAAGCCATATTGTCATTGGTTGGCTTGTAGGCAGCCAAACCTAGTAGTCAGAGCCAGAGTCTGCAGTCATGAGGCACAAGCTGAGTCAGCTGGGTCAGGACACCGGGAAGTCAGAAGCAAGAGAGACACTGGAGATCAGAACCACGAGTCAGGAACCAGAGGAAAGCCGGATCCGGGGGCACAGGCACCAACTTTTCTTGGCATTGGTGGGTGCTCGCCCCCCACCCTAACTCCACCCCTGCCCCAAAGTCCCCGCCCAAACCCCCTCTCCCTGCCCTTTTAGGACCCCTCCCAAAATCCCTGCCCCAGCCCCGCCTCCTTCCCCAAGCACGCCATGTTCCCCCTCCTCCTCCCTATGGCAGTCGTACACAGTTCAATGATTTCTAATTGCAGGGAAAAGCTATCAGGAGCCTGGGTCACTCTCACATCCATCATACACTCCTGTCAGTCAACTCTGGATATTATTCTTGATTGAAATCTAGTACTTCATTGATTCCCTCATGATATTTGCAAAGTTTAAAAAGCGTACTGAGTATTATAGCCACAGTTTGCTCACAGCTGATCCAAAATATCTGGTACAATAGCTTCTGAGGACCGCTATTTGAAAGTGGCATCCCGAGTCCTTGGGAATAAGTATCAAGACTAGCTGTCCCTTTATCGCTTTATTGCAGTTGGAAAGATGCTCACGAGTAGCTGGAATGAGTTTTCTTCCCTCATACCCTCTAGTGGATTTCAGATATAAATGCTGCTGTAGTCCAAATGCTAATAACATAGCTAGTTAACTTGCTGCACTTGCTGCTCTGTCACTACATGTTCCATTTTCACTCAGAATCTTTGAGGCATTAAAACGTACTAAATAGACTACATCTGGCTCACTGGAGGCCAAAGAAACAACAACAGAGGCTGAGTGTCAGAGACATGCTGCATTACAAAGCCTGTCTAACAAAAGATATCATTACAGATCTTTTAAAAGACATGGTAACAGCGGATCAAACCACGGGGGTAGCAAGGGCCATTCCAGTTTAACTCTGTGTGTGTGTGTATATGCTAAACAAGGACTACCACCCAAAAGCTTTTCTATGTGAGACGAAGGCAGGGAGTTGGAGGGGGAAATCACTCTTATGAAGAAGTAAAAAGTGATCGGCCCCAAGTGAGCAAGGTAGAAATCTGGTCAGCAATAGGGAGTGCTTTCCAGAAAATTTTTAGTTAGTCTTTAAGGTGCCACAGGACTCTTTGTCACTTCTGCAATTCCAGACTAACACGGCTACCCCTCTGATTCTTTCCAAAAAATGGGGGGAGGAAAAGTCTCAGACCAAAGTTGTCTTAGCATACAGTTTTATGGTGTCTCGCATCAAGAGTTTAAAAACCCCTTCATCTATCAAAAGAAGCTTTTTATTCCTACAACTTCCCTCTATCTTTGAATTGGACCAGAATGATATTTATGCCAATGCCACAGAAAGTTTCACAGCTATGCTCCTCACACAGATCAACTCCTTCAATTAACAATGCAAAAATATTCAGTTAACAATGGCTAGTAGACTCAGAAGAACACTAACGACAATAAATCAATATCAGGTGTCCTTTATATTTGCATGTAGCACTTCTCATAAATTTAAGGAAGTTGTGTAGTTCAGCTCTCTTATGTACGTTATTTAGAGTATTATCTCAGTGGCCACAGAAGTATTTGACTGCAGAGTGGCCATTTCCAGGAGGTCATACAGAAGTTTGGCTTTCAGGTAACTTCATAAAATGGATTCCCCACCCTTCTACGAGCCGCCAATAGCTTCTGTCATAAATGGATTAGTATCCTCTAATTTGAAGTCAGACAGGGGAAGCAGCAGGACCACCCATTGTTACCATTACTATTCAATATGATTATTTAACCTTTGAGAGCTTTAATAAGGCAACAAAAAAATGTAAGACTTTGAAGTTGATAATATACAGCATAAGATTTCACATCGTGCTGATGAGCCTTATAGTTTATATTCCCAAAGCAAGAAAATCAGTATATAAATAACATTGAAAAAACAGCGTATGTTTAGGATATAAAATTAATCACACAAGATCAGACATTTACATTTCCTCTCCACCTCTCCTTTGGAGTTAATTTTCTATTTCAAATTGATACAATAGCTAGTAGCTGGTATTAACCACCCTGATGCCATTTAACTTTGTTGGTTATAATAGTATGGAACATAGAAAGATGGTAAAGTTGGCAGTACTTTTTGAGTACTCCTGTCTCACTTGTGTCCACTTTGCCTTTCTATAGCTTCATCATGTGCTCTGATATTTTTTTCTGTTAATCATTAACCATTTTTATGTTCTCTTCTATAATTGCTTTACCACTGAACCATCTGCCTCTACTTTTCCCTTTACTGTTTATGTATATATTTTCCTTTACCCTAAATCAGGGATCAGCAACCTTTGGCATGCAGCTTGTCAGGGAAGTCTGCTGGTGGGCCGGGATGGTTTGTTTACCTGCAGTGTCCACAGGTTCAGCAGATAACAGCTCCCACTGGCCTTGGTTGACAGTTCCAGACGAATGGGGGCTGTAGGAAGTGGCGGAGGCCAAGGGACGTGCTGGCCACTGTTTCCCACAGTCCCTCTTGGCCTGGAGTGGCGAACTGTAGCCAGTGGGAGCTGCGATTGGCTGAACCTGCTGACCCTGCAGGTAAACAAACCATCCCAGCCTGCCAGCAGATTTCCCTGACAGGCCGCATGCTAAAGGTTGCTGATCCCTGCCCTAAATCCTCTGTTTGTTTTGTTTTCTTAATAGAAGTTCAGTGACATGCATAAGCAGGGGATCATCCGACTGCAGCTGATCATCAACAGATTTAGCATCTCAAAACATCCAATCAAATAGATGTGAAACAAAACTTACTTTGCACTAAAAGCTTGTTGCTTGGCAAGATTTGAGTTGAGAGAAAGACTAATCAGTGGAATGTTGCCCTGTGCTTTCCCACCATACTAGTTCATTTGTTTTGGCATTGACAATCTGTAAGAGACTGGTTCATGGGTCTCTATATCCAGCAGCTGCTGATCTACTACAGTACTTACATTAGAAAAGTTACTGGGAATGCATCCTAAAAAAACCTCTTCTGAAATTCCTTTGTTAGTTCTGCTGAATAGATATAAAAAGTAATATGGTGGATATTACTGTGTCCCCCATAATACAGAATGGGGGACACAGTAATGACTGCCATGTTAAACTAAAAATCTGAATGCTCTAACTTTGCAGCTATTGATATTTTAAATGTATTTCAGAAAAACAATTATTGATTGTGTTGGGGGAAAAAAATCAAACTTTCACAACTTTCAGGGTTGGCAACCCAAAAACCCAAGGGAAACAATATATCAGGAACAAGTGCTTCCTTCAGGAAGCTAAATTTTGCCTTTTTTTTTTTAATAAGAGGGTTTGCTGCATAAGCTTATAATAATGATGATTATATTTCACAGGACTATAGTGCCTTTCAGCCAAAAGGATCCACACTTATAGACAGGCACTAAGTACATGCTTGTTAATATATTATTTTATAATGTAATCATTTAACCTGCTCTTCCATTGTAGCTCCCCTTGGAAAGCATCATGTCAGTTGTTTAGCAGCATAGTTGAAAAGTAAAGAATATTGGAGAGCAGGAAACAAGATTACCCAAATGAGAATTTGACCAGGATCTTAAGGCTAAACATCGCTTCCCTTACAAAAAAGGCTATTGATTGGTAAAGATCAGAGTTGTCAGGCATTCTCACCCAAAAGACAGTGCCCACATCTATCATGCTTGGGCCTAGATCCAATGCCGACACCAAATGAAGAATCCCAACTCTTGAATCTCTAACACGGTTTTCTGACCTCAGACTTGCTTTGGAAGTCCCCCATTCGAAAAAGGCCAAGGCCAAAGGCTGTTTAGCTTGTGAGATATGATGTGGTAACAGCTTTAAGTGGTTGGCTGTGGATGTAGGAAATTAAGGTTTATTTGGGGGACAGGTTGGGGGCATTTAGCCAAACTCAAATTGCTGTGGGGACAGGGTCTAGGGAAAGAGAGAGGATTTTTATTCTCAAGTTGTCTTGCTATCAGAATGAAAAAGTGTAGAGAGAGTTACAGGGACTAAATTGAAACTGGAAGCGGCATTTTGATAATATAATGAAAGACAGCAAGATTTCCAGGAGAGTGGACCTTTGATGCATAGAGAGACTGGGGAAAAATGCGTGAAATTCATCCCTGATGTTCTACTGACTTTAGTGGAGAGAATCAAGAAGAGAATAAATATAGCAATGACATATAATAGACTGGGTCAGAAGCACATATTGAAGCAGGAAGAGACAGAACTGTGGAACAATAAGAGACAAAGTAGGCCCTGAAGTTTAAAAGGAAAATAAAATAAAATCCTGAGTTCAGATCAATACACATTGCTAAAGATAATTTTGTTACTAGGATTCCCAAAAAGAAGAAGAGGCAGTGACAGCACAAAGTAGGAGCTACACTACAGTAACGTGGCTAAATGATAAGATGACAGAGAGCTGCCAAAGCCTGTTCTTCTGGAGAGAAAGAATTAAAGCTTCACATACAAAGTGATCTTGTGGTCTCAGTCGGGTTTCCATTAGACAGGTGAGCAAAAGCCACCGGTTGGCACTATTTACAGCTCTCTTTTCACTCTCCAGAATGAAGCTAAGATCTGAATGAGAATGGAAACGGAACTATTTCCTCATCCTCTCTATAATCAGACAGCACAGAGAAACGTGCACTATTGTTGCCTGGAGTGTACTTGTTTTGTGAATAAAAAGAAATTTCAGTCTCCGGAGCTATCAATCTAAAATCTTCCACAAGAATTACATTGATAGAGCAATAGTAGGAAGAAAAAAAAATAAAAAAACCAAACAAGTCTGATTTTGCTTTAAAAAAAAACATTGAAATCATTCATTTTCAAACTTGTTGCGACATTCCTCTAACATAATTAGTTTTTGCTAGTAATACATTCATTTTCTCACAAAAGAGTGCTATATGGTCAAATCTGGACAAAAATGTCCATTTTTAAAAAACAGGTTTAGTTAAAAAGCTGTTTTCCCATAAAACAAATGGAAACTTTTTTTCTTTACATTCCAGGAGCAAGCATTTTCTAAACAAATGCATTTTTATCTTCTGAATTTTCAGCCCAAACACTGCAGAGTTACACATAGGAAGATGAAAGAGAAATTAATAAACTGACCATAAAAATACTTCAAGTTTTACTATGCAAATTCAGAGAAGCTGAATTTTTGTGCTGTGTCTTATAATAAAAAGGGCCCAAAAATTCTGAGCTACTTCAACCTATTTATACCATGTCTTCAATAACAGTTTGGAAATAGCCGGTCCTCCATCTGTATTGATATAAGGACACAATCCTAAACCCAATGTACAAAGAAGACTAATTAGTCTTCTTTGCTTCTCTGAAGCACAAAGAGCTTCAGAGAATGTAGCTGGTCAAAGACATACATATACCTATGGAAAAAGTTACAGAAATGATAATGGAAGATAACCAATAAAAAGTTGGTCAGTGTTCTGCCTCTCATAGGCCTAATTTTTTTTTTTAAGATAATCATCATACTTAGCAAACTAAATTCTTGTTCTAGATAAGCTTCAGGGGGTTGGCTAACATTCAGTGCACTTTTTCTGGAAAAGTTGTTGCGCAGTTTTAAAATTTCAGTACACATCCACACTGGATTGCCCACTGGCTACATTTTCTATCCAAGTTTTAGTGCCAGTATTCTGAAACAGCTGGTTGTTTAGATGTATTAATATGAAACTATAACAGACACAGTGCAATGGTGAATGACAGTCTCATGTACAAAGTAAGGTTCCTAGCATGGAAAATGTTACGAACCCTTGCAGATACGGGCTGCAAGTCTTTATATTAAGGTTTATTAGCAGAGCTGGTAATTGAAAGATACCATTTAGTTGAAGCATTTCATGGAGACATCTGTTTCTACAATATTTTTGTCAAAAAAAATTTTGGTCCATGGCTCTCTGGTCACTCACAGTGACACCCAAATGGAAGAGCTCAGGTTTTTAATCCAACCCCCTCCCCCATCCCCAGACAATTCAACAAAAGTGTATTTGCAAAGCTGTTTGAAAGGATTTATTTGCATTCTAGTACAGAACTAAACACAAATTTTAAAACCTCAAATTGTTGCCACAAAACAGAATTGTCATCCTCTGTCCAATTCTATTTATTAAAACAGGAAGAAAGTAATGACTACCTGGAGTAGGAATTAATTTCTAATGCATATGATCCCCATCACACACTTTTCTCGGAAAGGGATACTGCATGGTAGAGAAATCTGGGGTCTAATCGGAAGAGATGCAGAGCGTCCTTTACTCCCATCAGAATAAATTATAGTGGCTACCTAACATCTCAGGATCAGGCCCTGGGATTAGCAGATGAGTTCTGTTGCTTCTTTGGGGCAGGTCCTCTTACCCTAGGAAGAAAATCTAATCTTGGAGACTGTGGTGGGTTCTCCCTCGGGTGCCACCAGGAAGTGGGGTGCCACTGAGCCCTGTGACCCACCAGCCTGGGCTCCCTCACACACTATGCTGCTGTGACAAGCTGCAAAGCCCTCCAAGCTTGCACTTTCACCAGCATTCACAGAGATAGGGACACACCCCGCTTCCCAGCCTAGGACCCCAAAACACTACCATCCTGCCCTCATCAAATCTGGCCAGTATATGGGGTTAACACCCAGTTCGCCTCTCCCTCAATGTGAACAGAAGCATGCACAGCTGTAATAACCAAAGCTGAGATTTTCCCCAGACACCTTAGGGCTTGTCTACACTGGCGATTTACAGTGCTGCAGCTTTCTCGCTCAGGGGTGTGAAAAAACACTTCCAGGAGCACAGCAAGTTTCAGCTCTGTAAAGCACTAGTGTAGACAGTGCCCCAGCGCTGGGGGCCACGCTTCTTGGGGAGGTAGGTTTTTTTAGAGCATTGGGAGAGTTCTCTCCCAGCTCTGCACCGTGACCACACAAGACACGTTAAAGCACTTTAGTGTTGCCTGTATAGACAAGCCCTTAGTCAAACACAGTGGTTTGGATTAAAACATAAAATCTATCCTTTTGTAGTTAATAAATTTATTTTAAGTATAGCAAACAGATCAAAGCTGATTACCTAGTAAATAAACTAGCACACCCATCTTAACATATTAGATAGGTAGGATATGAATTAACAAATTCTTACCCTGAGTGATAAACAGGCTGGCAGATTCTAAAGGTATAAGCTGCCTTGGCTTTGCAGACTGGGTTTTTCCAGGTTTTCATACACAGACTGGCAATCCCTTAGCCTGGAACCATCACTTTCCCCCTGTTCAGTCTACTTCTCAGGTGTCTTGTTGTAGGGAGAGGTACCATCATGATGTCATTTTCCCCCTTTTATATCTTCTTCCTGGAACGCTCCTTTGCTATGACCTGGGTGAAATAGTTCCCATTGTGTAGTGCTATCTCTGAGAAGTTTCTATTGTACCCAGTTCCTGGGGTAATACTTGTGCTTGTGTGCATTTCCTCAATAAGCCATTAACATTGTTTGGCCTTTTTACAGCTGTACCTGAAAGGCTGCTTGTGGGTGTTTTCAACCTCACATGTTTCAGTAACACATACATCACAAAATTTCATAACTTCACACTGATGATAGCACTTGTAATCCAACAATATATTAACGTCTAGCAGATTAAGACTTTTAGAATGATACCTCCCAAGGCATACTTTGTATAAAACATATCCTAATTACATGACAGTGCTGACTATTGGGGTGCCAGAATAACTTTAAAGAAAAGTTCTGGAGCTAGTGTGGTACAGACTATGGGACTATTTTGGCTATAACCTAATGACCTTAGAGAAAAGCTGAAGAAATGCCAAAGCTCAGATGCTGGCCACATTCTTGCTAGGGACAAGATTAATGTTAGCTTTTTTTTAGCTGTATACTTTTAACTGCTGCTTTCACTCTTCCGCTTCCAGTAACTAAATTGCCTTATCAGTTAAACAAACTGACGAACACCAAACCTAAACTACAGTAACAATAATACCACATTCTTAAAATAGATGGGCAACAATTAAAAGAGCCCTCTGGTTTTGTAAAAATCATGCACCACTATTCATACTAAGGGACAAGGGCTATCACGAGTGTCACTGTTTAACTTCTGAGTGGAAGAAATGTAGACTCTAGCCAGAAGAAAAGAGTGTACGAGTACATTTGACAGATTCACCATCCCAGAGCAATCCCCGCCTGGCAAAGCCCCTCATTGCAGCTTCTCTGTCTCATGCTTCTCCTCAGCACTTCTGCAGGCTGTCCAGAGATTTAGCTCTCCAGCCAGGTCATGCTGAGAGTCTCACCTCTTCTGGGGTAAGAACATTAAATTTACAAACAAAGGAATAAAAACTGTTCCCTCTCCCTGGGCTCAGTCCTTGGCTGACACTTCACCCCTCTGTCCCCAGGCTCTGCAGAGGGCTTTTCCTGTGCTGCTCAGTGTGCTACCTTCCAGTACTCTCTTCCCAGAGGCCCAGCTCCTTTCAAGCTGCTGACACCCAGGAATTCTTCCCTGGAGTCTCTCTCTTCCTGCAGTCCCCTTCATCCCCACTGTCCTCTCTCTTCCTGGCATGTATCTGCAGACCTCTCTAGAATGTTTTCCCTGCAAGCAGAAAACTCTTTCCTAGGTCTTCCTTTAACTGAGCTCTCCCAGCCTTTCTAAGGAAAATCTGAATCCTTTCCAGGTAGGCCTGATAACTGAGTTGCCCCTCCAGGTGCTAAGTGGATTCATTAGGCTCTGAGTCTCCCATTAACCCTTTCTCTGCCAGTGTGGGACAGACCATCCTGCCCCCTTCCCTCCAAAATATTAAAAACCACCAACAGCTGGTCATTTTGTGGTTGGTTCCTTGCTCTGATTTTCAAAACTAAAGAAGTTCTGTACAAAAAAATGTCCATGCTTTCTACTGGAAAATGTTAACTATTTTCTAGTCACTTGAAGAGTGGAGAACCTTCAGTAGCTGATCTAGGCTCCAGATGGCTCTACTTTCATTCCCAGCCAGCAAGGCTTCTTGCTGAGTTCCCCAGCTGTAGCTGAGCCCAGGAACCTCATCTTTAAGAGTCTCCTCAGCACCAAGGCAGCTCTTGGAGAACATTAATATAGCTTTTGGCTGCTTAATTTTCCTCCCTGAGCTCTACTGGGCCCAAAATCCCACCCAGAGATGCTCATGAAGGGTTCTGTTATGCCCTGAAGGCATAAACCCTAGAAGAGAACACAGGGAATGCATCCTGGAGCTCTTAGGTACATACTCTTTATAGGGTGCAGCTGGCTAGGACTATCTCCAGCACTGCTTCATAGCCTCACTTCCTCCTGCACACCTCTTTTGAAGGACTTTGAGAAATTCCTGCCTTGGTTGGCTCTTATGCAGGCTATGCAAGGTGGGGGATGCTTCTTGCTCCCTGTTGCCTGCCACTGTACCTCCTTTTAAGGGCTAGGCAGAAAATTACCCTAAAAGAGGTTGTACTGAGGAGGTCTGTCTGAGCCCTGTCTCTAGTGGATTGTCCCCCCTCACTAAAACATTCTGGTTAAGGGGGTGTACGGCACTGACCACTTATTCTCTTCCCTCCTTCCCAAGTGGTTCTAAGGGTATTTGAAGCCATGAGTGAGCTGGCAGCACATGACTTCCCATCCCTGGACTATTCCTCAGCGGTGGTGTGGGGAGGTGGAGTGCTGGCCCTTGATTTTATATTTCTGTTTAGAAATATACCTGTTCTAAAATGATCAAAGATCCTAAGTGGCTGGGGAGTGACATTTTTTGGCAGCATCATTTCCTGTAGCTTAGTAATTTGAGCAAAATCATAAAACATTTGTATCTTTTTCTCTCCTAAATAGAGAATTTCAGCGTCATTCTCCGATACTATTAAGTAGCATGTGAAGTGTGATTTTCCAATAAATTTGGTATTCCTGACTCTCAGTCCAACATCTTCCCAAAATGTTTCAACTTCCAATTCCTGCACAAAGGTCGCTTCACATCCCTGCTTGGGATATACCAAGTTTCCTTTCCATCAGGGAAAGGAACAATCAGTCCTTGACTATCACCAACAATCCTTTTCATTAGCCAATACTATACCACATTGCCCTTTCCTGGGGGCTTTTATACTTTAAACACACACACCACGCCATTATATTCAGTCACAGAAAACAGGGATAAATTCTTAAATCTACAAGGGATTGAGATGCTTAAATGTCCCCCCCCCGTACCCTTTCCTTGGCCAGTATTTTAGTTGGGGTTAAAACTTTAAATCTTGAACATATTTTACTTTGAGAGAGAAAAGAGGTTTTATATGAATTGCAATACCTTCCCTATCTCCGCCAGAAGTATCCTAGTTTGGTTACTGTGGAGAGTGAAAAGAAATAAATGACTGTCTAAGCAGATTAAGTATTTCCATTTTTAGAAGTACTTGAATTAGTTGCATGTTGTGTAGCACACTTTACATGGCATTATATTCACATTTCCTAAATATAAGGCAAAGCTGATCCATTCCACATTCCTTGCTAATTTTAAACAGCTTCTTGATTGGCTAAGTGGTGGAGGTGGGGATCAGGGGAGATTTTAATTTATTAGCCTCTCACTTCTGAAGCCACTTATTCAAATGCCTTGGACACAAATGGAATCAACAATGAGATACTCAATTTGGATGCAGATGGACATTTAATTTTCAGATTTTTCTAGTCAGCAATTTCTCTGAAAAAAAGTCATTGTTGTGGGATATGAGGGAAGTTGGAGATCACCAGCACAGCTGTGTGAAGATTTAATGCTGCAACCCTGTGCTGTGTTTGGCTCTCCCTAGCCTCATCACCCAAACTCTAAGAACTAGGGCTGTCAAGTGATTAAAAAAATGGTGATTAATCATACAATTAAAAAAAATTAATTGTGCTATTAATAATAGATACCATTTATTTAAATATTTTGGGGGGTTTCTACATTTTCAAATGTGATTGCAATCACTACTCAGAACACAGAGTGTACAGTGCTTCCTTTATATTTATTTTTGATTACAAATATTTTCACCGTAAAACACAAATATTTTTCAATTCATCTAATAAGAGTATTGTAGTGCAACCTCTATCATTAAAGTTGAACTTACAAATGTAGAATTATGTACAAAAAATAACTGCTTTTAAAAATAAAAGCTTGGAAAACTTTAGAGACTATGAATCCACTCAGTCCTACTTCTTGTTCAGCCAAATCACTCAAAAAAATTTAGTTTGAACTACATGCATCCACGCTGATGACAGGTTTTGCTTGATAACAATCCAAAGTAGTTTTCATCATCTGAACCAGATGCCACCAGCAGAAGGTTGATTTTCTTTTTTGGTGGTTCAGATTCTGAAGTTTCCACATCGGAGTGTTGCTCTTTAAAGACTTTTGAAAGCATGCTCCACACCTCATCCCTCTCCGATTTTGGAAGGCACTTCAGATTTTTGAACCTTGAGTCGATGCTGTAGCTCTGTTTAGAAATCTCACATTTGTGTTTTGTCAAATCTGTGGTGAAGGTGTTCTTAATGCGAACAACATGCTGGGTCATCATCCGAGACTGCTATAACATGAAATATATCTCAGAACGCAGGTAAAACAGAGCAGGAGATGTACAATTCTCCTGCAAGGAGTTCAGTCACAAATTTAATTAGCACATTTTTCAACGCGCATCATCAGCATGGAAGCATGTCCTCTGAAATGGTGTCCAAAGCATAAAGAGGCATTTGAATGTTTAGCATATCTGGCATGTAAATACCTTGCAATGCCGGCTACAAAAGTGGCATGCGAACGCTTGTTCTCACTTTCAGGTGACATTGTAAATAAAAAATAGGCAGCATTGTCTCCTGTAAATGTAAACAAACTTGTTTGTCTTGGAGATTGGCGGAATAAGAAGTAGGACTGAGTGGACTTGGAGGCGCTAAAGTTTTGCATTGGAATTATGCAACCAAAAAAAAATCTACATTTATAAATTGCACTTTCACAATAAAGAGATTGCACTGCTACAGTACTTGTATGAGGTGAATTGAAAATTACTATTTCTTTTATCATTTTTACAGTGAAAATGTTTGTAATATTTGTTGGTGGGAGAGAGGGACTCTAAGTCTTCATTGAATAGTGTCTATCATAAATGCATTATTATCATTGCTCACAAGATAACTGTCATTTTCTTATTGGAAAAAGGTTTCCTAGGTTTTACCTGTCTTCTATGAAGTATTTCCAGTGTCAGTTCTCTTTTTGTAAGAGATTCTGATTGCTGCCATTGAATGTTACTGTATGTTTTTTGGTGGCCATTTAAACCCTCTGACTGATTGTTCTTCGGTGAAGGAGGGAACTGTCATTGCCATTTGTGGGTGCTCTTTAGAATAATCTTGCAGTTTTGATTTTGTGGGGAAGTTCTTTGCTTATGTAGACCTTTGTACATAATTTACATAATAGCGCTCACTGTCTGGTGTTACATAGCATTTTAGAAAAGAAAAAATTAAAGCTCAAAAGTTAGAGTGAATTATAGAAGTATGACAACTTACTTGCTTTGTTTTAAAGTTAACAACTTTAACATCATTGCTGGTTAGATGAGAAGACTGATAGCCAAGACTATCACCAATGAGTTCACTCACTGACTTGCTAACTCACTCACTGACTCGCTATGTGACCTTGGTAAAGTCACTTAATCACTATGCACCTCATTTTGTTCATAAGGAGTTATAATATTTAATTACTTCACAATGGAATGAGGTTTTATTTAGGATCTACAAAGTGCTTTGTAGAGCCACAGATGTTTTAGAGATGTGCACATTACCATTATTACTCCATGCAAAGCAGACAGAGTGTGAGAGAGATGCACAGTTCTAGAGGATACAACTGCCACTTAATGATAATATAGCTTACTGTCCCTTTAAAGCAATGGCTCCCAACCTTTCCAGACTACTGTACCCCATTCAGGACTCTGATTTGTCTTGCATAACCCCAAGTTTCACCTCACTTAACTACTTGCTTACAAAAATCAGAGAAAAATACGTAAGTGTCATAGCCACACTATTACTGAAAATTTGCATACTTTCTCATTTTTACCATATAATTATAAAATAAATCAATTGGAATATAAATATTGTACTTACGTTTCAGTGTATAGTATACAGAACAATATAAACAAGTCATTGTATGAAATTTTAGTTTGCACTGACTCCACTAGCGCTTTTTAAGTAGCCTGTTGTAAAACTAGGCAAATATCTAGATGAGTTGATATGCCCCCTAGAAGACCTCTGTATCCCTCCAGGAATACACATACCCCTAGATGAGGACCACTGCTTTAAAGAAAGGGTGAGCAGGTTGCCCTCAGAGAAAAGAGGCATGATAAAGAGAGAGGAGCAGTAAGGGAAGGCAGAGGCTGACAAGACATGGAACTACAGATATAGGAGAAAGACCATAGCTGGAAAAAAGTAATTTTTGGATGTGTTGTGTCCAAATGTGTAGCTTGACCCTGAGAACAGAAAAGTAGTAATAAATTAAAGGTATATAGCTAACAAATTCTCAGGCACTATTGGGCAAAATCTCACACTTACTGAAGTCAAAGGGAGTTTTGTCAGTGGGCCAAGATTTCAGCCACTGACTGTCTGGACAGCTATATCCTAGCTATTGAGGGAAAGTTTTGTGCCAAGGACTGTAATGTTACACTGGGAGACATTAACTCTAGGAGCTGGGACTTGGAGTCAGTAGATCCTGTCATAAGATGGAGTATAGCCTTTTGTAGCCTGGATGCATGTCTTGTGACTGGGGCCAGGAAATGAAGATCATTCTTTTATCAGAACCCTCATGTCATGCTCTTAATACAGGGACAACATCTTTTCACAAGCTGCTGCACCTGCAGGCTAAGTCTAGTTCCAAATGAAGTTAAGCAAAAACTCCAATACAATTCAAAGGGAGTTGGATCAGATCCTAATTAAACAGGCTTGTATATCCTGAGGAGAATACTCTCTTTATTCTACTAGCATGAAAAATTACTCCTGAGGGAAATTCTTCACCAATTAAAAATTCTTGCACACTATTTAAAAATTTTGCAAATTTTATTTGTCAAACCACCACAATATAGTCACTCCAGTTTCAATTATTTTGGTAATTTATTTCAAAATACCTGTCAACAAGTATGTCAACAGTATAGACAATAGCAAAAGAGATTTCCCCAGGAGTAGAGAGTTAAAGAAACTCCTACAACCCAGTTCCCCAGACTCCAACACCGCTCCTCCCCACAGAGCCCAGCTGTGGGGCAGTCCCCCAGCCCAGACACCAGCCCCCATTCCCACAGAGCCCAGCCATTGGGCAGCCCCCAGGCACCATCACCCTCCTCCCCACAGAGCCCATTTGTGGGGCATCCCCCAGACACCTGCCCTCTCCTGCCCACAGAGGCCAGCCACAGGGAAGCCCTTAGACATCAGCACCCCCAGTGTTTTTACTCCCCTCAACTTCTTTAATGTCCTGCCATAGGCAGATATCCTTTGCCAGAACTGGCTGGTTCTCCCATTCTCCCTTCCCTGGGAGAATGAGGATCAAAGAACCTTCAGTCCAGCCAACTGAGATATGAAAAACACGAAAGCAAATATAATTAGTTTGTAAAGATTTGAAATATCTTACAGTCTAAAACTTAGCGTATCTTTCAGCCTGTGTTATTACTGAAAACACTGAAACCAAATTTAAGAGGAGCCCTGAATTTTTGCATGAGAAAATATTATGTGCTGTTGATCTACATTAAACTATATTTTTTGTTTAATAGGAGCACTACACAAACCCGGTGTTTCAAATTGTTCTGTTCGCTGTGAAGTCCTTCAACACACACACAATCCAGATGGATTTTCAACATCTAATATGGAATGAATTCACCATTCTCTTGCAGTTTATTTATCATGCGGATGCATGCGGTTAACTGAAGAACCTCTAGGCTGAAAGTGCCAGCACTCTTTGATGGTTCCAATCCAGCAGTGGAGTGAGTCAGTGCTTTTGTGAAAAATTTATAGGCTGAAGGCAACATGCTGAGTAGTCTGCATTTACTAAATTTTCTTGATAATAGGACAAAGATAATATTCTCCCAGTATTTCTCTTTGATGTAGGATATGAATAGTTTTGCAATTGCATCAAGTAAGGGATTTTCTCCAGCTTTTATATCAACTTCTATGTAGGCACCCTCAAGTGTTCTTTCTTGTCATGTTCGTTACTGCTAATGCTACACCCTTAGTACTTAGATCCTCTCTTTGGTCACTTCACTCCCTTCTCTTTCAGAAACTGCTTTTATAGAAGGTAAGGTAATTACTGACATTCTCCTACATCTTCCCTTTACTAGAGTCTATGTAGTTTCATACACACCACACCACCCACGGCCAAATTTTTCCTTTGGATGCACATGGAAAAACACTTAGATAATTCATCAAAATATCAACTCAATTTATAAATGCCCCCCCTTATTATTTATTTGCATTATGGTAGTGCCTAGGAAACCTAGTCGTAGACCAGGATCCAATTGTCCAAGCTGCTGTGCAAGCAAAACAAAAAGATGTCCACTGCACCAAAGATTTCACCTTTTCTAATTCATAAATCACTTGCTCTTGATCTTGGATACAGGTGTGCTCTAAAGGAATGTTAGGTCTACTTATTCCTTCCCACTCATCACATCCCCTAATACTGAAATGGAGCTGTAGGTTACAGTGTATTCTGGTAGATTCACCAAGGCCTTGTTGCAGAAAAAGAGCAGGAAAACTGTGCCAAGATTTGACCCTGCGTCACATTGACAAGTTTTATATCAAAATACCAATATCTCCACAAAATACATTCACAGCAACAGATTACTGCACTGTAGCGAAGTCCAGACTCACTGCTGCGCCACCTCCTGCAGGTCGTCTCTGGAATTAGCTCTCCAGCATAGAGAGCACCACCTACTGGTTAGTGTCTCGCCAGCTGCTGGCTCGTCCCCCTCTTGGACACTGGTGCCCTTTACCTCAGGGTTCTGCCCCTAGCAGTACCCCATTCCCGTGGGTTTCCCCTCAGGGAACCCCCAACCCTCTAAACTCACCTTGTCTCAGTGGGTGCTGCCAGTCATTAGCTAGCCCCCGCTCACTGGGGCAGACTGCAGTCCGTAATGGCTACTCATCATTGGCAAGGGGGATTTGGACCAGCTGCCTCTACCTAATGCCGGACCGGACTGCTGCCCTCGTACCTTCTTTAGGCCATGCACAAGGCCTGCAGCCTGGGGAGTTGCCAGGCTGGAGCTCCCCAGCTCCTCCTGCCTTTCCCCAGCACTGCTCTACCTCTTGTACCCTGCTCCCAGGCAGCCACGTCCTTCCCTCTCCACCGCTGAAGAGAGGCTCCTGGCCCCCAGCCCTCTTATCAAGGCCAGTTGAGCCCTAACTGAGCTGGCCACAGCTGTGGCTGCTTCCTCAATCAGCCTAGCGTGGCTGCTTTTAACCCCTATTTTCCAGGAGTGGGGCAGCCCAAAGGGCTGATCCCATGAGCTCTTGTGCATCAAAATGGCAACACGAGTCCCTGCTAGTGAGATGAAGGAGGGTACTGTTGTTAAGGCACTAGACTGACTCTCCAGAGAACTGTTTTCAATGTTCAGCTCTGCCACAGACTTCTTGTGTCATCCTGGGGAAGTCACTTATGTCCTGATGCAAAATCCATTGAACTCATTGGAGTCTTTCCATTAGGGTTGCCAGTTTTGTTTGGACGTATTCCTGGATGTTTCATTGTATGATATAATCTTTAATTCCTGGAGACTCCAGGGTAATCCTGGAAGGTTGGCTACCATATTTTCGATTGACTTCTGCGGGCTTTGGATCTGACTGTCTCTGACTCACTTCTCCATCTGTAAAGTAGAGATATTTTCCTATCTCCTAGAGGTGGTGTGAGAATAAATTCATGTGGTGGCACTCACATACTACAGTTATGGGAAACGTGTAGGTATCTCTCTGTCTCTTTCCCTGCTCCACAAGAGAGGTTTGTGTGAGTGAATTTGAGAGAGCGTGCGAGGGTGTGCGCTCATGTGCTCAGAACTAGTTGTCATATAGGAGTAGGCTGCAGCACACAGAAAATGGTACACTAAAAATATATATCAGAATGATCTTCCTTTTCTAGAAGTGACAAAGAGTCCTATGGCACCTTAAAGACTAACAAAAATATTGAAGCATAAGCTTTCATGGGCTAGTACGCACTTCGTCCACTGCATGCATCCAATGAAGTGAGTACTAGTCCACGAAAGCTTATGCTTCAATATTTTTGTTAGTCTTTAAGGTGCCACAGGACTCTCTGTTGCTTCTGCAAATCCAGACTAACATCCTACCCCTCTGATTCTTCCCTTTCTAATTATTTCAAACCTAAAGGACAAAAATGGATTAATTTTTTCAGATTTAGTGCAATCCGAATCCATTATCAATCAATCCTATTCAAATCTTTAATCACCAATCTCCCAAACATTCTAACTTTTAATATCATTGTTGTCTATTTCATTTTAAAAAAATAATAATACATTATCGTATACTTAGTCTTGTTTTTCTGTATTGGGGTGATTCTGTTCCAGCATAACATGTAAATACATTTAAAGAAAAAAAAATCTATCTGATAAATACTATTGCTATTTTAAAATAAATTCTTAAATCTTTCCTTCTTCATTTAGGAGGCACATGAAACAAATGTTAGGATCAAAAGCCTCTAGAATATAGTCTGTGTATTTAATAGTACATACATGTACATTCACCAGGCAGTTGATAAAGAAAGAACAATAAAAATCTTAACACTAGTCACCTCTAGTTTGCACTGTGCCATTAAATCTTCATTTAGATTTAGGTTCAGCCTTCATATGTAAAATAAAATCATGGGAAAAGGACTCCAATAGAGCAAATTAAGATATTGAGGTATCCAGTATGGTGCTCAAAAGCCTAATCATTGCTCCTGATTAAATTATCTTGTCACTCAGTATTGGGAACCCATTTGAAATGCTATAGTCTGTAACCTCAGGTTTATTATTTCAAGTTTTGAGAGAGTCACGTCAACATCTTTCTTGGCTTTCTGCAAAAGCTAGCATGCTTTTTCCTTTGTTGATCATTACGGACTTAAATGGTCATTAGCTTAGCATTTCATTCATATTTGCAGCAAAGTTGGTGAAGGGTGGTGGTTGATAAGAGTAAAAGAACAAAGTGTTTTCTTACTCTTCCCAGTTCTTTCCCTTCAAGAAGCAGAAACATCTATTTAAAATGAGTATTTGCTTTGTCATCCCCCCTCAGGGTCCTATAATAGAATAGTTTTTGTTCGGTCTTCATTTTCAATATCCTCCCATTGGATTACTAAGACTGATGGCTAAACTGTTATTTCACTGACCATACAATGATACAGGTCTCATCTAATTCTCCATGTGGGAATCCTGTTTTCTGCCAATATTAAATGGGCTCCTTGACTTGAGTCATTTTGTAGTCTTGCTAAAGTTTTTGTTTCCTTCCTTTCATATTGTGGTATAATATATTTCATGTTTTTCTTGAAAAACTCCAACTGTCTTAAGGTTACTGTGATGGCGTATATCTGCCTTGCACTGGTCTGGAAAGGGTTAACCTCATACTATAGACTGAGGAAGTCACTCCCCGTGTCCCATACTCAGCATGTGCCAACTGGAGTCACAGTACAAAAGGGAACAACTCAGCTCATTTTGCTCTGACCAAGGAGGAGAGAGAATGTATGTTGCAGACCTCTGCCCCAGGGGCTGTCAGAGCCCCAAACCTCAGAGGCCTGGCACACAGAGACCCAGGTAAATACCCGATTGTCTGCAGAAGCCCACTAGGGGAAGGCGTTGTTGGGAACTTCACCTGCCAATTACCCTGGAGAACCAGGGGACCTATGAACTATGGAGCAGGAAGACAGGATAGGAAGTAGCCCAGGGGAACATTCACTGTGATAGGGCCCTTGGCACCAACCCAGACAGACAATCGGCCCCTGGATGGGGGCCCACACCCCTTTGGTCACTGGGCCCTACCAACTGGTGCCAAAGGGCAGTCCCATTGGCTCTGGATGCTGGCCACCACTTCCCGTGGTGGCCAGCAGTGCTGGCCACAGTGCTGGCCACCACTTCCCGTAGCTCCCATAGGCTGGGAATGGCAAACCCCGGCCACTGGGAGCTGTGGGCGGCTGTGCCTGCGGACAGTCAATGTAAACAAATTGTCTCATGGCCCAACAATGAATTACCCTGACGGGCTGTGTGTGGCCCAAGGGCTGCAGGTTGCCCACCACTGGTCTACACTGAAGCACTAGAGCTGGAGCATTTTAAGTGTAGGCAAACCCACAGTGTTTAACTGCCTACTTATGGGTTTACTAGAGACTAGAATAGCCCCAGAGCAACTTGTAAACAGTTCTTATTTCACAAATTATAGTGTCTCGCCTTTTTTTAATTTCATGCTCTCATTGTCTCCTCCCAAATAAAGAAGTTTGTATTTAGATAATGGGATGAAACAAGGCAAAAATATTTTAAAAGACTAAAAGTTCAGACTGGTGTTCCTCAAGTCACCCCCACTGCGCTGTTCTCAGAGTTATAAATTATTAAAGATAGGAGTTTATAATGTGAGTGACACCCTAACTGCTTGAATTTACCTTTGGCTTTCCTCCCAGATACTGTTTCTCCACCCTCCCTCCCCACATCCTAGCCATTTGAAAACAGTTCAAAGAGAACTAATCAACCAGGGAATTAGAAGGAAAAAAAAGTCCTAGTAAAAAGAGATCTCAGTAAATGGGATTCTCTCTGAAAGGAGCTTTCACTTATTTCACTGTGTAGAAATGAGTCTCAAAAGACAAAAAAGCAAAGAGAAGAGGTTAAAAGATTTGTTTCTTGGTCTCTCTCCATGAAAATGGATGTTCTCTTTGCATACAAGTCCTTCTTTAAAGAGAGGCATGAAAACACAAGGTAACTATGCAAAAATAACATTTTTAAAATCAACTGTAGAATGAGATATCCATAAATGTGTACAATAGCAGTAAATTCATAATTATACTTTATGAGGCATATATGTAAAACAAAATAGCTTTTCTGGATTACTACTCTTCTTGGTAACTAAGATCAAGGGGCATCTAAGTCTACATGTCATGAATAAGTGACAATAAGAGACGATTATCTTGATCAGTACTGCAGTGGATGAGCAGTCAGGATTATTGGGACTAGAGGAAACTCCAAGGCATAGCACAACCTTAAGGATGTAAACCAAACAGATGCTAGTTAAGCTCTAAGATCTATCACCAATGAAAGGTCAGATGGCCATGACCACAATGAGAAGGTTAATGCAAGCTCCATGGAAAGAGAGAAGATTGCAGGCTAGGATTCAGATCTCTTTTCCAGAAGCCAATATCTACTATCTGATATACTTAGTTTACAGCACCCCTGGCAATCCTGATATTACTTGATGGCCCTACTGTGATTCTGTTTCTTATTTTTAAGTACCAGAGAATAAACATGAAAAACCTTGGCACAACTTGCCAAAACAAGCAGAGAAGTAACTTAGATAATCACAGTTGCAATTAGAGTTCATTTAAATGTTCAGAACAGTTGTTAACAATGTGTTCCAGTAGTGATTAGGACCCCTATTCGTGAACAGACCCCTTTGTGCCAAGTACTGTAAAAACAGAACAAAAAATGGCCCCCAAATAGCTTACAATACAAGTAAAAAGAATAAGACCTCTGCCTGAAATTAGGCCAACCACTTTTTCTTGTCAGGCCATCAAATTTGAAGTCTTGACTATCTGAGGACAAGTGACATTTTCTTTCCAATGCTGTAACTAAGGAACATGCATGGTTGGGGACTCCATCACAGACATCCTTAATATAAGACTGAATGTATATTCAGTCATGAGCCGTAAGGGTACAGCACACATTAAGTTAGTTATTTTCAACTGCTTGCTAGTGTTTCAATATGAGAAATTCGAGATCAGAAAACCCCAAAGCAATTGCAATATGTAGTGTGCTGATTCTCAGTCAGAATTTTCTGGTTAGCTGTGTATAAACTATGGCTATATTTTTGAATGTTCCTGTCATCTGATGAGATTATCTTGTAATTTGTCAAATTATTTATGAGTGCTACTGTTTGCTGTTCAGATAATAGTTACCTGAAGTGTATGCCTCCATCATAGTATCCCTCAGAAACCTACAATTATGTACCGTATGTATTTCAGAACAGTTGTTTTTTCCTCTCTATGCAGAAAATCAATTAGTGGTTCTCATTGTGCAGTAAATGTCAATTGTGCTAACATTCTGGAATCAGAAACAACATCTGTAACCATGGAAACCCTCCAGGCTAGAGTCATTTCAAGGGTAAATTATGACAACAGCTTTTTGTACCTTGTTTTAATAAATATATGAATTACAATTGCTTATTTCCCTTATGTAAGCAAACATTTACCATTTCAGAGCTGAAGGTTCTTGAGCCATATTTTAAACATGGAGGTATGTTCTTATTACCTTTTAAGATCTCTGCTAAGACAAGGATCAGTGTAGTTTGGTTCAGGTGCTTTGGTACATGCTTTTCAGATGACTAATGATCTGTTTGTCCAACCTATCAGCATGGTGTGATTGTAACTTTTTGTGTTACACTTTATAATTATATGTGAGACTCAATAGTATTTGAGGGACAAACTCAGTCAAAACTCTGCGTTGGTAATATACCATATCATCACAGGGGACAAAATCAAGCAAAGACGACCTTACATTTCTGCCTGTGTCACTCCCTGAAGTGCTGGAGTTGTATGGAACAGAACTTAGAACTATGAAACAACTGGAAAAAGGAGTGAGGGGTCTCAGAGCTGAAGTTCCACCCTACGCAGAAACATCTACACTGCTTTTTAGTATCATAGCATGAGCCTGAGCCTATAGATGTAGGCTCAGAACCATGCTGTGGGTTTGTTGCGTTTTTGGAGGGAGAGGGGTAGAGAGGCAGCAGTATAATGTTACCCTTACATCCATCTCCTTCCCCCCTAGTGTAGGCTAGTACAGAAGAACTGTTATTGGAGGAGACTGTCACAGCCTCCATTTAACAGGGCATTGGTTCTGAAGGCATTTTATGTGCAACCTTTGCTTAAGATACCATTGCTTAATTTTGACAGTCTTAAATCTCCTTTGTTTGAGAATGGCAGCTGGAATGGAAACTCTTGCAGTACGTAGCTGCCATGGACCTCCTTGACACTGGTCATTCTAGCTATACACCTGGATATGGTACACAGATTAAACTTGTTGCTTTGGCCAATGAGCTCCTCCTAGGAATGGATAATCATTAGGTGCCAATGCTGATACTTCTAGATCTATTTATCAGCTGCTTTTGGTACTATTGATTGTCAGATGTTGGTTACTCACCCACTGGTATATGCAGGAGTGAATGGGACTGGACTTCATAGAATATCAGAGTTGGAAGGGACTTCAGGAGGTCATCTAGTCCAACCCTCTACTCAAAGCAGGACCAACCCCAACTAAATCCCAGCCACGGCTTTGTCAATCCTGACCTTAAAAACTGCTAAGAAATGAGATTCCACCACCTCCCTAGGTAATCCATTCCAGTGCTTTTACCACCCTCCTCATGAAAACATTTTCCCTAATATTCAACCTAAACCTCCCCCACTGCAACTTGAGACCATTACTCCTTGTTCTGTCATCTGGTACCACTGAGAACAGTCTAGATCCATCCTCTTTGGAACCCCTTTTCAGGTAGTTGAAAGCAGCTATCAAATCCCCCCTCAGTCTTCTCTTCTGTAGACTAAACAATCCCAGTTCCCTCAGTCTCTCCTCACAAGTCATGTGCTCCAGCCCCTTAATCATTTTTTTGCCCTCCTCTGGACTCTTTCCAATTTTTCCACATCTTTCCTGTAGTGTGGTCTCCAAAACTGGACAGTTCTCCCGATGAGTCCTCACGTCCCTCGATCTGCTGGCCATGCCCCTACTTATATAGCCCAAAATGCCGTTAGCCTTCTTGGCAACAAGGGCACACTGTTGACTCATGTCCAGCTTCTCGTCCACTGTAACCCCTAGATCCTTCTCTGCAGAACTGCTGCCTAACCATCTGGTCCCTAGTCTGTAGCAGTGCATGGGATTCTTCCATCCTAAGTGCAGGACTCTGCACTTGTTCTTGTTGAACTGCATCAAATTTCTTTTGGCCCAATCCTCTAATTTGTCTAGGTCCCTCTGTATTCTATCCCTACCTTCCAGCATATCTACCACTCCATCCAGTTTAGTATCATCTGCAAACTTGCTGAGGGTGCAGTCCACACCATCCTCCAGATCATTGATCAAGATATTGAACAAAACCAGCCCCAGGACCGACCCCTGGGGCACTCCGCTCAGCACTGGCTGCCAACTAGACATGGAGCCATTGATCACTACCTGTTGAATCTGACAATCCAGCCAGCTTTCTATCTGCCTTATGGTCCATTCATCCAACCCATACTTTAACTTGCTGGCAAGAATACTGTGGGAGACTGTATCAAAAGCTTGCTAAAGTCAAGGAATAATACATTCACTGCTTTCCCCTCATCCACAGAGTCAGTTATCTCATCATAGAAGGCAGTTAGGTTAGTCAGGTATGACTTGCCCTTGGTGAATCCATGCTGACTGTTCCTGATCACTTTCCTCTCCTTTAAGTGCTTCAGAATTGATTCCTTGAGTACCTGCTCCATGATTTTTCTAGGGACTGAGGTGAGGCTGACTGGTCTGTAATTCCCCGGATCCTCTTTCTTTCATTTTTTAAAGATGGGCACTACATTAGCCTTTTTCCAGTCATCCGGGACCTCCACCAATCCCCATGAGTTTTCAAAGATAATGGCCAATGGCTCTGCAATCACATCTGCCAACTCCTTTAGCACCCTCGGATGCAGCGCATCTGGCCCCATGGACTTGTGCTCGTCCAGCTTTTCTAAATAATCCTGAACCACTTCTTTCTTCACAGAGGGCTGGGTCACCTCCTCCCCATGCTGTGCTGCCCAGTGCAGTAGTCTTGGAGCTGACCTTGTTCATGAAGACAGGGGCAAAAAAAGCATCCAGTACATTTGCTTTTTCCACATCCTCTGCCACTAGATTGCTTCCCTCATTCAGTAAGGAGTCCACACTTTCCTTTACTTTCTTCTTGTTGCTAACATACCTGAAGAACCCTAATTATGAAATAATGAGCTCACTAAGTTTTTTTTGACACAAAGCAGTCCTGGAGAGACACCCTTTTACTGTGGTTGGGCTGGCAGAAGCACCCATCCATGAACTTGGCAAAAGGACTGGTTTCCGTCTTTATCTGCTGCGGGCATTACACTAGTTGCCCTTTTCCCTGGGGGTTAAAGAAGAAATTTTTCCCTTACCACCAGAATGACCAAGGCAAGGTGGGTTTTTTGTCTTCCCCCAGCTAGTCTAGGAATTGGTAGGGAGAAATAGTGGGGTTAGGTTATAATGTCACAACTTAATTTGTAAAACCTGTGGTGGATTTCCAGTGCTGATACTCAGTATGGAAGGGATACAATCATTCGAGAAAATGGATTAGAAAACGATTTGAAGGAAAGGATCCCTGAAGGGAGCTTAGTAAATGGGGTTTGGGCATTTGACATCTCTTATAGCAAGGAACTCTCTTCTTTTCCTAGCCCCTTGTAAGGGAGCTGAGGAAGGCGGGTTAGGGCTCTTACAGTGAAAGAGATAGGAAGCTGACTCCCCCAACTCCTTTTATAGTTCCCTTCCCGCCCCCCTCCCCCAAATAGGAGGGAAGGGTGGCAGGGTCCCAGCAGAGTGATAGCTGTCACCTGGTTAAGGATTATCTGGAAATCCTTAAAGAAAGGATGATGACCTGCACTGTAAAATTTGTTGCCAGGTACTCCCTGCTATTTTAAGTGAATAAAGTTGCAGCCTAATTTAACTACATCCATTGCCTCCTGTCTTTAACTGCGGGTTTTCTAGACCTCAAATGATGGAGACTTAAGGATATCTATTTAGCATATCAAAGAGAAAGTTCTGAGGTAATAATTACTGCCTATAACACCTACAGAAGAAGACAATGTCTAGTACTAGAGGTATATTTCTGAGTAGAAATGAACATTAGATTAAGGAGGATAAACAGATATTGATTATAAATATATTTGTGGTGTATATTAATGACAAATAAGTTTATGAAAATAAAGCTTTTAGACAAAGGCATAACCAGATCCAATGCCTGGAAATTGAAGGCAGACAAGTTTAAATGGGCAATTACATGCAAATTTTTAAAAGCAATGGTAATTAACCATTGGGATAACTTACTAAGGGATGTGATAAAGTCTCCTTCACTTGAGGACTTCAAAAAAATCAAGATTTTTCTAAAACATATGCTTTATCTTAACTATAAGTTATGGCCTGTGTTACCCAAGAGATCAGACTAGATCAGGGGTGGGCAAACTTTTTGGCCTGAGGGCCACACTGGTGTTGCAAAATTGTATGGAGGGCTGGGTAGGGAAGGCTGTGCCTCCCCAAACAGCCTGACTCCAGCCACATCTGACCCCCTCCCACTTCCCCCCCCATGACTGCCCCCCTCAGATCCCCAACCCATCCAACCCCGCATTGCTCCTTATCCCCTGACTGCCCCCTCCAGAGACCTGCCCAATCCCTAACCACCCGCTAGGATTCCACTCCCTAACACCCCATGTCCCCTGACTTCCCCCCAGGACTCCCTGCCCCTTATCCAGCCCTCCTGCTCCCCAGCCACTTACTATGCTACAAAGAGCGGCAGCCCGGATGGAGCTAGGTGTGCTGCCCCGCACAGCCCCTTCCCCCAAACCCCGCAGAGCGCTGCCTGTATGGCGGCGCAGCTGCGGTGGAAGGGAGAACAGCAAGGAAGGGGCTGGGGACAGTCTCCCCAGCCAGGAGCTCAGAGGCCAGGCAGGATGGTCCCGTGGGCCCCAGTTTGCCCACCCCTGAACTAGATGATTATTACGGTCTCTTGTGCTCTTAAAATATGTGACTAAAAAAGAGGAGTGAGTTGAGTATCTAGCCTCTATTTGTAACTTGTGTTTTTAGGATACCTAGGCCAAATATGCCAGAGCCTTTTCCTGCTGCAGGAGTCTTCCACTGCAAAAGATTATAGCTACAGGGAAGCAGTAGGACACTACACTACTAAAAACAGCAATAAGGACCAGGGAAGGCGCTGTTTGTATGTAGAGAGATATGCAGGGTACATAGCTATAGGGTCCAGGAGTGTCTTTACTTGCCAGAGCAATGCCTCACCAGTTACACAGCTATTTATACCTGTACCAGGAGGACACGCAGTGTATGTACTCTATATACTGCTGTAAGAAGTGTGCAGTATAGATGTACCCTTAGACATACTGGCTAGATCCTCAGTTAGTGTAAATTGATTTATTGAACTACATTAGCTTATGATCACAGCCACTATGAAACAACATGCTAAAATCTGATTAACACACCTGTAGCTGCTATGATGTTCATTTAGCATACACAGCTAGCAAACTCACATTTTAGATTTCCATCCTGATTAGGTCACACGTCTGATGCATCTTTGTGACAGTAGGGGAGAGTACAGAAATGTGTTCAATTTTTCACCTTATCTAATCAGAGTTAAGTTGAGTATTTCCAGTGATGATCATGAAGTTCTATATGAACACACATGGCTCTCCTCACCCGAGTCCTCTTATGAACTCCTCTCTGGAAGCCAGAATATATAGTATCTACTAACATATTGGGAGCATATCCAACTTTAGTAGTGACTCATTTCCTTCAGGACTATAAGGATGGAGGATGCCACACACTTTTTCTACTCCATTCACCTATGTGTGGTTCACATTATGTACTGCAGTTTTATATCTGAAGGCACATATACTCTCAAAGTCAACATGGTAGCCAGCTCTCCTGTCTAGAGAAACTTAGACAGTTTTATCTATATTATCACACAGTCTTTTAGAATAAAAAAGTATACTTCAATAATGTAGTGTGCTGAATCAAGGAAATTGAATTAAGAATTTGGAGCAGGTATCCTCATACAGCAGTGATATTGCCAACTCATTCTGGTCCCATTTTTTCTTAGTTATTTTTTCTGTAACAATATTGTGTGATACTGTAATTTTGCATCAGCCAGTGCTGTACAGTCTGCTTTGTTTCAAAATACTGTGAGTAAAGTGATTTTGAAACCAAACCAATTTCTGATTCAGCACACTGACAGAGTCCTCTCAAAGTCTGGACTAATTTGGTGAACATATCTATCCTACAGAAGAGGAAATACATCTGGATGGTAGATAGTTCTAGGTGTTTTCTATCTTTTATAAGCTCAATAAGTAAAATACACAATTTGACAATTGGCATTCAGGTATCAAAACCTAGCCTTCCTCCAGTTGTATAAGAATATAGTGCCAGATCCTTGCTTTTGTAAGTTGACATAGATCTATTAAGGTCAGTGTAGCCAGTTTTTATCAAGTAAGGACCAAGTTGAAAACTGAAAGTATATAGGAAAGAAATAGTGAACTGCAAATCCAAAAATCACAGTGGTTACAATCCTATAAGGCCTAGATGATGTACATTATATCTGATAGGAGGAAATTATTCCTAACAGAAACTTAAAGATGCAAAGCACTATACAGGATTTATATACCTTAGATACCCACCTCCCAGGGAAGTTGAGGGTTATCATACCATTTACATACATTGAAACCTACTCTCATGTATATATCAGCTAAATTACAGACTTGCAAGTGATAAGCTGTGCTGGACAAAGCTTGATACCAATCTAGAAGTCAACATGCCTGCTTGAACTGGTTTCAGACTTCATTTTTTTTAAAGATCTCTCAAGAACTAGTAGTTAGGCCACTCAGTGGATTAGTGTGGAAAATACCATCCTGGATCTAAGTGGATATGCCTGGTACTAAAAGTCAGAGATGTACCAAGGGGCTCTTGGGGTACCCTCTGTTAAAATTCATCACCAAACCAGAGAGATCGCTATGGGGAGTTCCCTGACTGAGACAGTTCACCACCTCTTTGGAGATTGAGAAGGGCTTGTTTTTGGGACTTGTGAAAATACTTCCAGAAAGCAAATGCTTCACTTTGAAAGCTGCTAAATTGCAGTGGATACAAGGTATTTTCTAAACATTGCCCCAGGGCAGGTACCAGGTGTCAGGAATAAAACACATTTTCAGCATATGCTTTTAATTAAAGTTTGTTTGCCAAGTATGGTTGCCTCCCCTTTTACTGTGATTATGAGAGTTTTAAATGGGAAATTAATGGATTTCCTATTTTCTCCTCACTCTAGCATGCACATCCTTGGCATATACAGTTTATTTTTGTAAAAGCATGTGTTAAATTGTTGGCAGTATTTCATGGATTATTTCCTGATAATATATAGAACAAAGCCAACTGATTCTGGCTTTAAAGCTATTTGCTTGTACATGCCAACAAATGTAGGTTACAGATTTTGCTTGCTTGCTTTCTAGTGCTCATTTAATTTTAACACTGCTGATAGCTGCAATAATTTAAAATTTCTGTAAAAATCAGACAAAAGAACAAATTATTAGACTTTAAGTTAGCTAGAAAAAACTCTTGCTTGAAAAATGATATGTTTTCTCATACAAGCTATTATGGAATTAAACAAAACAACAGCTTTACTTTCTATCAGCTGAGAACAGTTTCATTTACACTATAGTCTGTCAAGATGGCTTACAAACTTAGGCACATATCATTACAAAGAGACATAAAGGGACAAATTCTACCTTCACTTTTACCCTATAGCCTCACTGACTCACATACAGAAAATAATTCTTTTTCTAAGATACATTTGGACAGGTTTTAGGGCCTGGCCTTGACCAGGCCTCCATTTCTGTTGGCACAAATAATTGTGCATGCAATTTAAGTCACCTACACATGCAAGTCCTCAGTGCATTCATAAATCTGTGACCTAAACATTTAATGATTCTTCATTGCCATTATCTGCGTCTTCAATATACTCCCATAAGAGGGGTGGCCCATAGATTTTAAAGTTTGAAAAAAATAACTGAATACTTCTTTGGTGAGTTCCAGATGTTAAATCAGGGGTCTGGCACATATGCAGTTACAACCTCAATCTATTTCAATGTGGTTGCAGTTACACAGCTAACTTTTATTCAAGAATCTCCCTCCCCACATCCTTTTTTGGCAGACAAGGACTAATTAAGCTTCATCACATTCCTGTGCAATAAGTGGATTAAATCTCCATTTTACTGATGGAGAAACTGAGGTATAAGAAAGTTAAAGGCCTGGTTTTCAGAAGTGCTGAGTGGTCACAAATTCACTGAAGTCCATTGGAACTGTGTGCACCAAAAACCTCTGAAAAAAATCAGTTATTAACTGGTTACAAATCAGAGAGGAAATTGGTCATAGAGCAAGAAACAAGCTCTCCTGATTAAGCACATGAGTGACAAACCACAAGATCATCCTGAACCTTGTAAAATGTAGAGATCATTGGTTTCATGCTATTGATGCCTTTATCTGGCAGTTGTTTAGGTCACAGCTCTCCTTACTACAGAAAAGCAGACTTACTCAGAACTAATTTCATGGATTAATTTTCTTGAACAAAAGACCATGATCATTTGTTTTTCCATCAGTCCTCAGAGTTGCACTGATACTGACATCATGAATCAACTAGGTAACAACCAGATCCAATTCCTTTTCAATGCGATGCAACTAAGTCAATAGCCAAAAAACTTTGGTGGTGGGTATATTATAAATGCATTACCTGTCTTGGAGGAGGAGGAAGAGAAGTTCCTGAAATGTCTGACCGTGACCAAATTGACAGTGGATGAGTGTGCTAAAAAAGCAGTTTTGATTCAGAGCTGCAAGTGATGTATGAAGTAGCCCAAACTGTACAAGTTAGTGTCAGTAAAAGTTTATTATTTCAACTCAGTTGTCTTAGAGATTCACACAAATGCGACCTTCTTAATCTGCCATTTTTGATAGTGACCTATCTGGCTTCAGAGCAGTGAAATAAAGTATGAGCATTGCTCATCATGGAACGGAAAAAGCATACATAGTGGTAGCAAAATAGGTAAAAAAATACACCTGCAGGATTGATCTTAAGATGGTGAAATAAAAATGAGAATGTTTGAGAACTAAGAATCACACAGTTTGAAAAATCACACTCAAGCAGGTCCAACAGTATGGTAGCTATGAAATTGTCTATTTTAAATTAGTTTGGCAAATGTTATGACACTCTATACCCTAGGGGAGCACCCTGTAAACCCCATATTAGTCATTAGTATATAATTGTGATATTGAATATAAAGCATGCCTTGTGAGTTATCATGGGAAAGGTTATGATCTACTGAAACCCACCATTCCTTCTAAATATATATAATTGAATATAAAAAGTTATGAGAATTGTGTTGTATGATTGTCGCTAAAATATGTTGTGGGTTTGGGAAGCGCACAGATACTAGCTCCCAAAACACAATAATGAGGGGGATAACCAATGCTCAGGGAGTGTCGATCAATCAATCAACAGCCATTATCCAACAAGGGAGCTACAATGCAATGACTTACTTGCACAAGGCCACACCAGGGGAATAGCTCAGGCTTGCCTAGTGACTCAGCAATGACACCAGACATGCCTGGACTTGGGTTCTCCAAGCACATGGACTAAGGGTATAAAACAGAACACAGGGGACCAGTGCTTGGCCTTTTCTCCTCCCGCCACCTACGATGCAAGGAACAAGAACGTTCAGAAGACTGAAGTCTCCAACAGAGGAGACTTGCCCAGGTTTAAGAGATAAACCTGTATACTAAAGGCCTGTAAGATCCAGTGGGGTGAGAACATTGCTTGATCTAACTACTGTCTAGTGTGATGAGGGTTACAGTTTAGATTGATTGCTTATATATTTTATTTTGGTAACCACTCTGACTTTTTGCCTACCACTTATAATCACTTCTGTAATCAATAAACTTGTTTTACTGTTTAGCTTTACCAGACAGTTTGCCTAAGTGTTTGACAAATCTGCTCAGGTTTACAAAGGTTGGTATGTATCCACTTTCCATTGATGAAGTGGTGAAATCAATCAATAAACAAGAAAGGGACTTGAGCAGTACAAGACAGTATACTCCTGAGGGACAAGGCTGGGAGCTGGAGGGACCTGACTGGTGCCTCTCTCTGTGATTCATGAGTGGCTCTGGGAGCATTCAAGCAATCTAGCAGGGTATGGGGTTCCACATGCTGTTGTGTGAGTGATAACAGTGCCTGGAAGGGTTTGCTGCTTGTCACTAGCAAAGCATTGTGAGAGAGCCTGGGCTGGAAAGATAAGGGGGCACAGTGGTCTCAGGTCTCACCCCAGGGATCCCATCACAAATGTCATGAATATATGGCCTAGTGCAGTGGTCTCCAATCTTTTTATGCACAAAATCACTGTGATGTTATCTGATTAAAATAACCATATAGAGCACTGTTGCAGCCAGTTAGATTTGCAACAAATCTTGTACAAAGGTTGCCAAGAGAAGTATTTATAAAAAGGTCATGATTTGCTAGTTATGATTATGCTATCTGTTTGCATGTATCAGTTTTGTATTTGAAGTTATAAGTATTGGCTCTATACCTGGATTTCAAAATGTTGGCATCTGGGATACTGCTCACAAGATAGCTAGCCAGCACACATTGGAGGGACTATTCAAATTAGGTGGCTCATCAAGAAACACTTGGTTGACAATGGACCATGGGAGATGCCCCTCTACACTGAGTGGACTGTCATGCAAATGTGCTGCCTGGAGTGTAGGTAATGGCTTCCTGCAATGACTGAGTGAAAGTGAGCATAAACATGTGACTCCAAACACCATTGTGTTGCTGTAATTTTCTACAGTCAGAACGATGGGATGGCCTCCACATGGCAAAAGCTATAGAAGGCCCTGGAAACACCTCATTTTGTCTTCAACCCTGTGTCTTATCTGTGGAGGAACTTTGCTACAAACTGAAGCTCTGAAGAAAGGACTGAATGACCCATCCAAGCTGTGGATGTACTCCAGAGACTTGACTTAAGCCAGCCATTTATTCCATCATTGCTACAAGCCTTAACCAAGAACTTTGCCGTTACTGTATGTAACTGATTCCTTTAACCAACACTCTTACTTTCTTTTTATGAATAAACCTTTAGATTTTTTAGATGCTAAATGATTGGCATCAGCATGATTTTGGGGTAAGACCTAAGTTATATATTGACTTGGGTGTGTGGCTGGTCCTTTGAGATCAGGAGAACCTATTATCTGATGAGACTGGTTGTAAAGAACCACTCGTCTCTGAATCCAGTGTTTTTGGTGGTGATCTAAGAACTGGAATGCCTGAAGAGAATGTCTTCATGTTTTCTTGTTAGCCAGTGTGGCGAAACAGATGTTTCCTTTTGTTGCTAGTCTGGTATATTCTATCGGGGATTCACCCTCAGTCTTGGGATGTGGCTACGCTATTTCTCAGCAGTTCATCCTGAATTTGGCATCCTCAGTTGTGAGCCACTGAGGCACGGTTACAATCAGTTTTTAAATTAAAGTGCAACTCAGGATCTACCCTGCCCCTTCCAAGGTTCTGCCCTGCTCACTCCATTCCCCCTCCCTCCATTGCTTGCTCTCTCCCACCCTCATTCACTTTCACTGGGCTGGGGCTGAGGGGTTCAGAGTGTGGAGGGGGTTCTGGGCTGAGCCTGGGGCAGGAGGTTGGGTTGCAGGAGGGACATTCAGATATTATCCCTGCAGTTCCCCATTCCTGGCCGATGGGAGATGCAGGAGTGGTGCTTGCAGGAAGGAGCAGCCTGAGAAGACCCCATAAGAACATAAGAAAGGCCGTACTGGGTCAGACCAAAGGTCCATCTAGCCGAGTATCCCGTTTACCGACAGTGGCCAATGCCAAGTGCCCCGGAGTGAGTGAACATAACAGGTAAAGATCAAGTGATCTCTCTCCTGCCATCCTTCACCTCCCTCTGACAAACAGAGGCCAGGGACACCATCCTTACCCATCCTGGCTAATAGCCATTAATGGGCTTAACCTCCATGAATTTATCCAGTTCTCTTTTAAACCCTGTTATAGTCCTAGCCTTCACAGCCTCCTCAGGCAAGGAGTTCCACAGCTTGACTGTGCGCTGTGTGAAGAAGAACTTTCTTTTATTTGTTTTAAACCTGGGGCCTTTTATTTGTTTTAAGCCAGGGGCCTTGGGGCATGCTGGTCGCTTCTGGGAGTGGTGCGGGGCCAGAGCAAGCAAGCAGCCTGCCTTAACTCTGCTGCACCACCAAACGTTTAGCGACCGGAGATCACAAATCGACTGTCAGAGACTCCAGGATCGACCAGTGGATTGGGATCTACTAGCTGGTGACCACAGGCCTAGAATGGATATATAGCCTTTCTGGAAATAGCACAAAGAGTAGGTAAGACTCAAAGTAAACAAATAAGTTACTTTTTATGGCATACCTTAAATCAAGGCATTTCTCCAACACCCCTATCACCGCATCAATGAGGACAGCAGCACTCCATCCACAGGATGCACTAGTTTCTCAATTTTTCATCATTATACATTAGCCTAGATCACTGGCCACCAAATAGCCCCTTCCTCTCCATATCCTTCACTGATCTCCTTGGTTTTCGGGCCCCTGTGCCAAATGAAAGGGGAGCAGAGGCTATAAACTTGAGGCGTACTTATGGTGGAAAATGAAGGAGGATTCAGACATGATCATACAAATTCCTCCAAATCTATGCTGAAGCTGTATTATAAGCAATGAGGACCTATTAGCCTACACTGAATCTTCCAAATCGTGCCCCAAGAGGGCTTTATAGAGTCTAAAAATCACTTCATCAATCTTGAGTGCCCACAGCTTGCATCAGAATCACCACAAGACCACCTACCCTATCAGTTCACTGAAACAGACACATTTAGGAAGCCTATACCCACCAACCATAGACTGCTTGTATTAATGAAGTTAATTTATTCACTCATTTCTAAAGAAGATTTTATCCAAGACCTGTAAATCTGACCCACGCTCTTTCCAGCTCACGAAGGAAGTTGTCAGTAACTGGTTTTACTTCTGACTGAAATAGCCTAAGTCTCATTCAGGGAAACATACAAAAATCTGATCAACACTGAAGAAACCAACCATGGGTTTCTGTTCTAGCCACCTACAGTTCAGCATTAAGTCTTCCATTCCTGAGCAAGTGCATAGAGAAGATAGCCAAAAGCAAAATTCAAGGTCGTCTAATGGAAACTGATATCCTACACCTGACACAATTTGATTTAAAGTAGGACATGTATCTAAAGCCACTTTAGTGGAACTGACGGATGATATCCTGATGTCAGTGGACAAAACACAAACATTCCAATGCATGCACTTCTCCTCCAGGATGAAAGAACGAACCACATGTGACAATGTTAGTCATATTGCTTAATGAACTACTGGAAATTGCTCAGATACTATGGAATAAAACTATCGAGAACTACTGAATACAAAGCTTTTGCTCAAAAAACCCAACCAAAGGCAAGACCCGTGGATGAGTTCACTGACTGCTTGGATATCATGGACTGAAACACACCCTTTAGGAAGTGACAAAGATTTAGAGTTCCAGTGGAAGTAATTTAAAAACTTAACACTAGCAGCAATCTACAATTTTGTGTTTTCACCGTGAAGCACAATTAAAAAATGTTAGCTACATAAATCCCTGACAAAGGATAACCATATGGTTATGACTTGGGTTTGGGACTCAGGAGATCTGAGTTCTATTCCCTCTGTGCCTTTGAACAAATACTTGATGGAAATTCCAGACCACTGTAGTTCATGGAAATTTTGCCATTGACTTTGGGATTTCACTCATCTGTCTGTGGTCCAGTCCTCTCACTTGTAAAATGAAAATAAGAATACTTACCTCTGGTAAGGGTATTGTATAGCTTACTTCATTCATATTGTAGAGTACATTGAGAATACTGAATATAAAGTATTAGTACAAGTCAGTTTGTCAACTCAAGATGAGGTGAGGTTTACTGGATCAGATATCCTATCATGGGAGAGTTCAAATTGAAGAGATTTTCTAAGTTGTCTGTTATCAGAATCATAGGAGCAAGGTTATATTAGTCATTAATAGCTACGGGTAGGAACCCCACAAAAACTGGCAATTATTACAATTAATTCTCATTGCCATAGCTGATACCTCTGGTTTGCTGCATTAGTTTAGCAGTGCATGCTAGGACATGGCTTATAGAATCATTAGGCAAAAGTTCCAGAGATTTTAGGTACTTGTGGCACATTTAAGTGGGAAATTTGAAATCCTCCCTCACCCCCATGACAAAAGAGACTAAAATTATCTATATTATGACTAAACTTGTTTTGCAAGCACCTTGTGAGCAAATTAGTATTTTATATGTTTAATCCAAGGAAGGTCCCAGTCCACAAAATGTTGATGTTGCTTCTAATTTTGAAACACTCACATTGCTCCCCTGAAAAAGGAATTGGAATGTGTTTTTGTATTCAGAGTGCCAGTTTAACTTATTATGGAGGTAAGTTTTATACTCCTGAAACACAGCCAGTTGCTTACTAAAGAATAAGTGTACCTCTGCATCTGCCTCTCAAACTCCACCACTCAGCACACCACCTCCTGATAAATTAAAATCCAGTGTGATTTACTGTACTAAGCAGCATTTTCTCTGCTTTTGTTAGCTAACCCGGAAAAATTCACAATGTGCAGAATCAGGCCCTAAACCAACCAATTCCTTTGTGTCCTTCCACTTCAAACAACAAGAAAGAAGAACAAGGAGAGAGATTAATTATAATGACTTGTGATTTTGAGAGACTATTGAGCCTTTGCCAACGCAAGTAGTGGAGGAGGAAACTGAAGATGTAAGTCTCAGGGAAGCAGAATGTAAAGTAGGCTGGTGTTATACGAACAGTGTGAGAGAGGCCTGTAAGCTAGAGGAGGCAGTGTGGGAAGACAGGGCAGTTTAGAGAATGTGTCCTGCATAATTTATGAAGCAAGGCCCAGAGTGCAACAATGCTCAGCGGCAAGGCTGGATGGAACAGGAAGGGCAAGATGAGACAATGCTCCTCACAAGTGTCTTCTTTGTCAATATTTTAACAAGAGGCTCTGTAAAAAGGTGCCAGCATTGCAGGAGTGGTACTGCTCTAGCTCCCCGTTATCTACCATTCTGGTTCTGCAGTGATTTACAGCGTCTATGTCCCAGACCTCTAGCCACGTCACTTTCAAGTTCAGTCTCCTTCCAGGATAACAGAGAAGTCCAAACAAAACAAATCCTGCGTCTAAAGGTTTTTAAGAGAGACCTTTGGCCCCTCCCTGGGAATGATCAGTCTTTGCCTCTTAGTCCCAAAGCTTGTGCATCTCTTCTTGCTGGGGCAGGGGATGGGAATCCAGGCCTCATCTCTTCTCTGGGCTCCAGCTGAGGTTCTCAAGTTGAGAAAATTAAGGACTACTGCTTACATTCCCTTGCTGCTTCCCGGAGATGATCCTACCTTTTCTCTGCTTGTCAGCATCTCTAACAGGGCTGCAACCTCCACAGTCCTACTTTAGAGTTCTGTCTCGTCATGTAGTTTCTTCCCTACCCCACTACTGGGGAACTTCCTCAAGGCCGGGTCCAAACTCCATGACAGTACCCTGACTCCAGACTCTTACAACTCAGCTTCAGGACTACCTTTATGGAGTCCTCCATCCTCTTCCTCTGCTGGACCTGATACTAAATTGGGCTTGACCACTCCCAGCTCAGCCCCAGATGAGCTAATTAACCCCTACAACTCCTGTTAACACCTTTTTGTGCCAGCATGAGACACTCTCCTGTCACAGACTCCTATAAAACTTTCCCTTTTGTCTCTGACAAGCTATGAGTAAAACCTCCTTTTATCTGGAATTTCCCTAATCTTGAGTATATTTGGGAACTCCAGGTGTAGATGGTGCTACGTTCAACATCTATAAACATTTATACCAAGTTCATCCCCACAGTATCTGAGCACCTCACCTGTAGCTATGGCTAGCTAAAAGCAGCATTTGCTATGGTGATTTTTAACTATGCCAAACCCTAGATCTTCAATGCATTATCTTGAAACCAGGCTCATAAAAATAAAAAAATAAGCATCATGAAGGTTGTTGCTGCACAGTCTCTGACTCCCTCTGTCTGCAACAAAATAACATGAAAATAAGCTATCCAGCCTTTATGCTTTATCAGATAAGAATCTCCCTTACCGCTAACTTTACAGTCCACACAGTCCAGAGGGAACATTATTCTACTCACAAAAGCCACATACTGTATAGATATAAAATGTCTCAGAAGTGACCTCTGCAAGTAGAATCAAAATGATGTTCTAAGAACCTGAGCTCAGAGTTTACAAACATAATTGTGTGGATACATCTTCAGCCTCGAGGGTGTTAAGAACTCAAGACTTATTGCACATTTGATAAACCATTTATAAATAATTGGACTACATGTTTTCCCAAGGCTTTGAAACAATTCTGTGACTACTATATGTGAAAGCTTCCATCATTATTCAGCACAATACCTGCAGGTTAGATATATACCAATGTACAGTAAGTGCTGTGTTTCAATGTCAGTATGCCTGCAATCAATGGTGCTTTAAAGAAGTATATCTGGATTCAAAGTAATCATCTTGAGTTAGAGACAAATCCGGGACTCTGCACATGTCTCATTCCATTATGTACAGGGGAGCTTCAAACTGTGAGGAGCAAGGACAAAGGGGGAGTGGAATCTTTTCCCCCGCAAACACAACAGAAGGGTATGGGATATCTGCTCAGTGATTCCACCACCAGTACTACAGCCATAGGCTCTGGTGGTAGCTTCTGGTTTAGGCCAGTGGATCCACACAATTGGAAGTCCACTGGCTGAACACTCTAGCCCTAATGCCCTCCTCTTTTAAGCTTTTCAAGGGACAGGTGCCTTTAGACAGGAGGTATTAAGTCCCACAGGAGGTATTAAGTCCCCCGTCATGTTGCCACATCCCAGCCTTTCCCTAACCCTGCATAGTAGATCTGCTGTTTTGGGGCTTTCTGAAGCACTACTGCAACTGGGAAGATTTCTCCCCAAGAATTGTGTTGATTTATGTTGCTTAAACCCATTTCTACATTACTGTGGTAGGTACAAAAGTATTTAAATCAGTGGGACAAAAGGACATTTTAAGGTATAAATCAAAATAAAAAACCCAAACTGTGGAAATCAAAGGTATCATCACTGATTTAGTATTAAAAAAGTTAAATGGTGAGGTCTGAAAGAAAGAAGTTCCTTGCAAGAGGAGTATGAATTCAATAAGTAATGAAAGGAAAGCAGCTTAAAGCACAACCACCAGAGATTTATATAAGCAGGAGACAAGATTTATGGAAAGATACACATTTAAAACAAAACGAAGCCATGGGAGGAGGGGAAAAAAATTCTGGTTTCATAATACATGCAATTTCCAAACTATCCCAAGTAATTCCTGTCTAATCAAATTAATGAGCCTGAGCTCTGCAGTAAAATGCCTCATATGCAAAACATGCACATTGTGTATTTAATACATTTGTTTTGCCAGGGATACTGTATTAATAAAATCCCTGTAACTGGAAGCCAGTTGAATAAGAATGCAAAACAGTGTACTTCTACACTTGATTGAAATCAACATGAGCTTTGGATGAGGAAAGACTGCAGGATTAGACTTGCATTATGTGAGTAATTATTCAGGTTAAAGTAAAAATAAGCCCAGTTTTTAATGCAGTGGTATAACAAAAATTTGCAAATGTGGCTAAATTCTCCCCTTTATCACATATATGAAACCCTGTTGACTTCAAGGGAGCTGCACAGCTACACCAGAGAAGATGGTGGCTCAAGGCCTGCAAAATCTCCAGAGTGATTTTTCCATATTATCAAGAGTACATTAGCCTGCTACACATAAAATATACTGCTCTAATCCCCAACCTCTACAACCAATAACAAAAAGAGGAACAATTTACAATCCAGTTCCCCTTCACCATGAATACCCCATATCACTTAGCCTGTTGGCATAAGTTTACATTTTGAAGGTTCTTGTCACACAAAACTTACATTTTATTTAACAGTAGAAAAGCTCCTTTCTAGGCCCCTAAACTGAGAAGGGGAAAGAATGTAACCATGGACTTGCAAGCCCCGAAAGCCAGCTCCTCTGAGAGCAACTACCCCTCCCCCACAGGCATGAACAACTCCCACTGATTGGAACAGGAGTGTTGTGCTTATTATCTAAGGACAGAATTTGGCTCTACGTCCTTTGTAAGACAACACAACACAGGCACATGAAAAAATAAATATTCGGTTAAGTGGTGTGAACTAAAATACAGTTCCATGGTTAAAAAAAGTCAAGATGGGTTTAAATCTAGTTTATCATAGACTTTTTATTTTACCCCTTGATTTTTGAGATGAGTGAATCACTAATCTAGAATACTTTATGATTTTTCCAATAGTAATTTTCATTTGTCATTTCTACCCGCTTGAGTAATGCAAGGCCAGAGATCACACAAGAAAGAAGAGAGGGGAAAAAGGCGGCACATTGCTGTGCTTGGAAATGTGCCACAAGATAAAATTTAATAAGCTGGTTCAAATTCAGATTCAAGTTGTTTCCCCTGCTCAGACATGTTCCTAGTACTCAGATATTCCTCTTCTTCCTTAATAGGCATCAATTTGAACTCTGCTATTGCTATGAATTGTTACATTATCAAATAAATGTGATCTTTACCCTTCTTCCCATCCAGTTCTTCCTAGATATGCTCATAGGCCTGTTACCAGATTTGCCCATTACTTTGGGGGGTATGCTCATTTATTAGGATTACTCTTCTGGGGGGAGGGTTCTGTAATTCTATCAACGTATTGCTTGTGTCACTTGTGTTCTCATACGGAGCTGCATTTCTCCCTTCTTTTAGTTCCCTCCCAGTGGAGCTATCTTGCAGAACCCTGATTCCCCAGGGCTGGGTTCCTTCAGCCCCAGAATCAGACAAACACACACACATTAATAGAGTGCATCTGAGAGGACTGGGTCAATTTGCACTCCCAAACTGATCCCTTTATGTCCCTGGACTCAGCAGGCTTCCCTGCTTTTCTGGGTCCCAGAGTTCAGTGCAATTCTTGTCTTGGAATCCCTGTTCTCCATTCTGTATACTAATGGAGATGCCTCCCTATCCCATCTTCAATGCAAATAACTAGGGGAGTTGCCATAATCCTGTCATGCTCGTCCAGAGGGGCTTAGGTGCGTCTCCCACTGCCTTTTCATTGCTTTTTGTAAGTCTTTCTTTTGATCAGTTTTTGGTGCAAGTAGAGGCTGGGGAAGGGTCCTTCATGAGTCAGACAGGCTGGACACTGCACCCTGGTTCCGCAAGAACACAGAACTAATAGGTAACAGGCCTTTCCTTGAGAAAAGGGTTTGCACATCACTGCTGCAGAGTGTCCAGAAAGATTTGTCTCTCAGCCATTCCTATTTTAGACTACTCTGGTTTGACAACCCATGTGCAGCCACTTACAAAAGCTTGCAATTGATTGATGATAATTAAGCTGTCAGACATCACTGTGAGGGGCAACCAAGAATTGAAGCAATGACAAATGGACCTGTTTACACTGCCTGCTATTTTTCTTTGAGTTAGCGGTCTGGTACTGGTGACATGCTCAACAGCCCCTAAATGAAATGATGGACACAGCTGCTTGTGGTGACAGGTTTGTGGCATGAGGAGAAATTAAGGTTGAAGAGGGAAGTTTAACAGCACCAACTAATGGCAAAAAGCCACTAGCTGGAGCATACAATATACAGCTTTGTCCTTAGGATTGATGCTTTGTTATAAAATATGACAGTGAATATTCAAACAAGATTTCATAGTGGCCAGTTTGGCTTGAAAACGTGCGAGATAAAACAATCCTCTGTACATTGTCTGTCTAGAAGAAATAGATTGCATTTTTCTTTTATGTTCTCTCCCCCTACCCCTTTACTTATTCCTCCATTTTAAATAAGATTCAGCTATCTACTTTAGAATATTTATCATTTTGATTTCCAGTGGCATTTCAAGTTTTAAAGAGACATTTGCAAGATAAAAATGGGATTTAAAAATCCTTACCTGTGACTAAAAGCAACCTAGAAACTGAAATTTTAAAAATCTGATGCACATTTTGCAATTTATGCTTGTTGCGCTTCACTTCTCATGGACTGTGGAACTCGACTGGTTATTTTCACTTTACCATTCGCATGCATTAGCATTTGGCTCTAATATTAAATAACACTGTTAACATTAAAAAAATACCATAAATAGTGAGGACTGAATTACTAGACTGTTGCTTGAACTGAATTTAGACTACAGCTCCATTAGGCTGCAAACTTAAATGAAAATTAAATCCATAACAAAAAATAAACCCCAAATTGACAGTTTGACAATGAAACCTCCTTAGATTCAGAAAAGAAGAGATTTCTTAGTGAGAAAAAAAGTCTAGCAAAATTGTGGGGAAAGATGAAAGTTGAAGAACAGGAAGTACTAAAGCCAGCTGTAGACAATGATGCACCTCTTTGCTAGTTCTACGGAAAAATCTAGAATTTGCCCTGGCATTATGGTGCAAGTGAAGACCTCCTTTCTGTGGGAATGCCTCCTGAGATTACCAGACAGACTGGAAATTCAAGTGAACAAAAGGAGAATCTGAGTATCTCCTTGGGTTCATGTAAAAAAAAAAAAAAAGTCAAGTTGCATTTTAAAGGAACATTAAAAAAATTAAAGGATAAATTGTAGATTAGTGCAATAAAAAGGTAAAAATATTATTCTCCAACACATTTATGATAACTGTGAATAGCTAGGAAGAACATCAATGTTTAGAGAGCAAATATCCTCCAAGAAACTCAAAGTAATTGCAAATTCAGAACACGTGGTTCATGGCTAAACACTTATCAAAGATCCATGAAAAAGTGCAGTTTTCATTAATTTTTTCACAACTCAATAGTTCTTACACAAATTTCAGCCGACGGATTGGATTACTTGCAAAGTGTATGCTGCGGGTATTCCTTTCCATATGGATATTCAGGGTTCGATATGCATGGTGTCTGCCTCGCCACCTAAGTCACTTAGTATTGTTTCTGCTCCCTAAATGGATGACCAAACCTCTAACAGATACTTCTGTTTCCGTCAGAAATAAGTCTGCTCTGCGAATAAGTGGATCTCAACTCCCTTCACTTCACAGGGATGTTTAGGAAAAGCAAACAAGAACAGAGGGGCAAAAATTACCAAAGCAAAATTGTATTTAGAAGTCACTGAGATGCAAGTAACTTTTTTATACTACTTGCTCTGCTAGTATGTCTGTAAACCATGACAGTGTCATTTCAAACTAGCCAGCTGCCATTGGCTCTAATGTAACTGATGTCTATGTGACAATGCTAATGGCCAGTGAGAATCCCCAAAACAATGCATTTTGTAGCCAGCTATTGATACTTGCCTGAGTGTAATGTTAAATATACACCCATGAAATAAAATCATTCATTTACATCTGACACAGAGTTAGCTTTAATGATTAAGCTGCATTTTCTATTCCAAGTAGATATATTAGCACAGCATGAGCTGGCACAATAGACCATTAGGCTTATAGACCCACTGGGATCTATTGGTTGGTGTCACTCTTCTAAACTTGTTTTTCCTGTGTGATTGGCTACAAGTATTAGTTTTCCCTAAGTTCAGACTGCCTTCTCTTTTCCACCCATGAATGGATGTTCATAGATGAACCTGCACTGAGGTTGTTAGGGCCATGATGTGCTGACTTATTTTCCCTCAGGTAGCACCAGCCTAGGGAGGATGGAAGCAAAATACCTCATTACTAGAGACTGACTTCAGCAGAAATAGGGGCCCCATCCTGAACAGAGTCATTCACATGAGTTCAGTTGGTGTGAATGTCCTGGAGTAAATCCAAAATGGGAATCTTAATGAAGGAGACACTACTCTCAAACCTCATGGGCTCTTCATCAGAGGTAAGAGGGCTGCTGACGAGTCTGATCTGGAGTCTGCAATGCTTGTTGTATTGGGAAACCTTTACTACACACCCACTGTGATGACTAACACACTGGCCTGGGTTCTCAAAACCATCCCGAGAACCACAGGTTGGTTTCCCCTCCCCATCCAAGTTTATGGTGCATGACTTTGGTGAATGTAAATGTGATTTCAGGGTTTTTTTTTGTTTTAAAGCTGCCTTCTGAAATGCCATAACAACAGTCTCTCTGGCATTACAACACTGCTGCTTCTGGCTAGCACCAGGATAGACAAGGCTGTGAAACAATGAAAAGTTAATTTTGAAGACGATAAACTTTTGGTCTTCAAAAAAGGTCCATTTTAAACTTTGGAAAATACCTCAGATCAATTCTCAGTTTCTGCAAACCACTTTGTCTAGCTAATTATTATGAAGCTAGAATCCTAGGGTAAAAGGCACACAGTACAAACATGTTCTTCCTATGTAGTTTAATGTAAAGCCAATTCATATATTATTTTTCCAACTGGTGAGTTCATTTAAGGGCCTAATCTTCTTCTGGGAATGACTGACTATATTTGGTCTCTATACCATGGCTGAATTTCAACAACAGAACCAGTCATAGGTGCTGACTCTGTGGGTGCACCAGGACTGGAGCAGCCAAGGGGAAAAATTAGTGGGTGCTCTGCACACATTGTCAGCCAAGCTACCCTCCCCACCCCACCTCCACCCAAAGTGTGCCGCGTCTCCACTCCTCCCTCCCAGCGCTTGCTGCTGCCAAACAGCTGTAGCAAGTGCTGCGAGGGAGGGAGAGGAGCGGGAACATGGTGCGCCCAGGGAGGAGGTGGGGTTGGGGCAGGGATTTGGGGAAGGAGTTGAATAGGGGCAGGGAGTGGTCGAGCACCCGCTGGCATCAGAAGAGGTTGACACTTATGAAATCAGTCATCTTTCAGTATTATGCTATGGTTGCACTGTAGTACCTGTTTAAGCACTGTGTAATTTTCTATTATTATTAATTTTCAGTATTAGTTGGTAAGAACGAGGGTATTCAACTTTTCTGCACAAATTAAAATAATTGAGACAGATCACTTATCTAAATTAGGGCCAATGGGAAAATCCTATTAAATGATGTGCCTATTTTATCATTCATGATATTACCATACAGCAGATTGTTTATCAAATAGTAGCAATAGACCGTTATACATTCAAGCTATCACAATTATAGCGTATTTAAATTTTTTCAAAAACTGTCTTCAATTCTGAGAAAAATAAATTTGAGAATCATCATTTATTTGATCAGACAGTTGGAAAATAATGTTTAGTGAACATTTTGTTGTGATTATTACTTAATACTCTAATTTCAAGTAGTTTGTAGCAGGATGACCATCCCGCTCTGCTCCAGAAGAGGTTAAAACAGCCCTGGAGAGGGCTGTGACTGGGGGAAAGCAGCAAACCCAGGCTGATTGGGGAAGCCCAATCAGGACCAAGCTGGCCTTTATAAGACAGCTGAGGGCCAGAAGCTGAGGCAGTCTCTCCCTCTAGTCTTAGAGGGAGATGGACCTAGCTGCCTGAAGGGAGCTAAGGGTACTGAGGATGGAGCAGTGCTGGGGAAGGGGCAGGTTGAGCTAGGGAGCTCAGGCCTGGCAATCTCCCAGGCTTGCCTGATAGAAGGCCTAAAAGGGTACTAGGCTGCATGGAAAGGCAGCAGGTCTAAAACCCCCTTGCCTATGATGACTGGCTGTTACTGGTGAGTTCATTTAAGGGCTCCCAGTCTGCCCCAGGGAGCTTGATGATGACTGGCAATAGCTGTGGACTGAGACGAAGTGGGGATAGTGGGCTGGGGGTTCACTGGTGAGGGAAGGCCCAGAGAGAGTGCGGGGGTATTGCCAGGGGGAAGTACCCCAGGTAAAGGGCACTGGGATCCAGGAGGGACATGGGGGCCAGCAGACTGTGATACACAGGCCTGCAGAGGGCGCTCTGGCTGGAAAAGAGCTAATTCCCAGACAGCCAGCAGGAGGCACTGCCGGGGTGAGTCATTGCAATGCTACATAGCTCAGTTGCTCATGTAGGTCACATAATAGGTTTCTGTGCCCTGACTGGATGATTTTAACTCTTATGAGTGGTCTATGTTCACAGCCAGCTTGGGTGTGAATCTATATTGCACTAGCTTGCCATGTGGCTTCCTCTCCTCACACTGCAAATGCAATAGTGCACTTTGACTTTGCACTAAAGAACATTATGGCATTTTTGGAGTATGTAATCACAGCAGCAGGATCCACATGGACAGTTACTGTGCAGCATGCTGGTGTATTGTAGATTCATACCCCAGCTTGCTGTGCACTAACTCTGCATTTAGCTAAGCCTTCAGAGGAAGGCTCCAAGTCAATTAAGTGGAAGCTCACTTAGGGCACGTCTACACAGAAACTAGACACCCATGGCATGCCTGTTTCACGGAGGTGTAGACTTCTAGACTCAGGCTGGAGCCCAGGCTTTGGGCCCTCACACTTAGTCTGGGCTCTAGGAGCCTACTGCAGCCCAGAAGTCTCCCCAAAGAAACCACCCCACAACCCATAGCCAACAAGCCTTAGTTGGCTGGCACAGGCCAGCCACAGGTTTTTCCTTTGCTGTGTAGCTATAACTTTAGTCTTTCAGAAAAGGACAGATTGTGGCCAGAAGGATTATGCCAACCAAATAAAGTAGGTCTAAGAATTGTGATGCAGTAGATTAGTTCAAGTTTTATTTTTTCTCGGTTGTGCAATGATATGCACGTAGAACCTTGTACATGTGTAACTGAGATCAGAGTGGTTATGTTTGTTGGGTCCCCCAAGACAAACAGTTGACAAATTTTAGGATACAAGAATAATTAAATCTCTTTAAACTTTTGGTGAGACATGATACCAGTGTTATCAAATCTCATAATTGCAAGTTTCATAATATTTGATGTTCTACTTAAAGTCCCAGCTCTTTGACTCAACTTTCATTTAGAAGAGAGTTTCTAGACCTCATGGTTGCAGAAAAAAAGCTAGAAAACATGACCTCAGTGCATCCCAAAGTCTCAAAAACCAGAATGCAAACAAATCCAGCAAAACAACTCTTCTCTAAAAATCTAATGATTTGACTGTTAGAGTATTGCCAATCCTAGATACTAACACATTTTACATCTTCTATTCCATTTTAGTTCTCAGTCATAAGATGTGTTCCATTTATACTTTATACCTTCTTGGTATTTGTATTGCTTTCTGCCTTCTAGAGGAATACCTAGAAATATACAGATATTTAAATATGTTCTATTTGCATTTAAATGTGCCTTCACCTTGCCTACCATCTTGTTGTGCTAAAACGCCGTTTGTAGAGGCTGCTTCCATTTTGTCATTTTAAAATGAAACATGATAGAGTCTAAAGGAGCAAAAGGACTAGGTTCTTTATTAAAGAGCATTAAAGAGTTGCATGACATTCTCCTGCTCCTCTATCAAATTTAGAGGAAGTGAAGTATTCAATCTGCTTAATCTTATTAACATTTATGAATATTGGAGCAGTTTCTCTTTTTCAGCATTTGGACTATGAAAGAAGTCTTCAAAAGCTTATGCACAGATATCACAATATTTCAATGCTAACCCTTTTCTGCTTTCCTTTAAAATCAGCTGCAGTAAATATCCCCCTTCCAAAACAAATTGATTTTATCTGCAGATTTCTGTGTGGCAAAAATGTAATCAAGGATAATGGGATATCAATATTCCATATGGCTCCTGTGGTTTGCTAAGCAGCATTTTTATTGTGCATGATTATTGGTATTGCATGAGCAATAAAAGGAAACTGACATCTGATCTTGTCAGCAACAATACTGTATCATTGACTCAACTGTTTTGGAAAGGGAAGTATTAATACTTTGATTTAGTAATATTTTTTCAAATAACTCCATCTTTACAGACTAAATTGAATATTTTTGTGATCCATAACTTTAGCAATACATGTAACATTATGATAATACCCTTCCTTTTACTATGAACTTGACCATAATGGCACATATGGAAAAAACTGCATCTTGAAGTATGGCATTGCATTATCAAAGGGAGTTTTCAATTTTTTTCCCCTCTATTCTCCCCCTCCTCACACACCAAAAGATAGCATGCTATCTCCTACTTCTCGTTCGGAGAGAGGAATTAAAACTGAAAGCACTTTTCCCAGCCTATTCATTCCAGAATATGAACCAGCAGATGGTAAAATAGGACCTGAATCTAAATACCTGTGTTTGGGGTTTGCTGATATATTACTACTTGTGCCAGGGCAGTATAAAGAGCTGAAAATATTTTTGGAAGGAACAGCAACTACTTGTCTCTCTCCTCCAGGCAACAGATACAATTTTATACAGCATTGTCTTTTAGCCATTTTCCTAGGGTTAGAAGTCCAAACAGGTAGCTGTTAATAGGATAATATGGAGATTTTTACATTAATCGAGGCAGCATTTAAGACTAAAATGACATTTAAGAAATGGTTAGACCATTATTTGACACCAAATGCTACGCTTAAAAATAAAGCGCATTCAAAAAGTGATAAATTAAAGATCCCTCTTGCAGTACTGTATCTCGTTCACCAGAAGCCTGTATTCCCATTAGGTTCATTATGTGCAAGACTGCACAGGCTCAATACCGCAGAGAGTGACTGACTGAAATACTAATTATGTTTCCTTGGCTTGGCTTCTGCACTTTTCTCTAGGGAAAAAAGCGATGCATAGATTTTTTTTCCATGGTTGCCCAACTTCATAGGAGTAATTTGGGCTGATGGAATGGATATTCTTTCCAGACAGACAGTGCCACTTCACCGTCTGTCAGCCATTGAGGAAATTAGGAATTTAGGCGCTCAGCATCTTGTAGGACTGGGCTCTTCATATAATGCTGCAGACAAACACATTTAGCCTGATAATCCTTTCAAACTAGGGTAAAATGGGAATAGCTCCATTAAAGTCTCAATTCCACAAGTACAAAAAACTGGTGTAAATGAGGAGAATCAGGCCAATTATATTTTTAGCCCTTCCACATGGTATTGTATCAGCTCTAGAACACTACTCATAATTAGAAACCTAGAGCCAGATCCTTGGGTCCAGCCCTTCTGCAGTTGGTGTGGCTGAGGTGAGAGGTTGCAAAGGTAGTAGCCTTCTGTCACTTTCATGAGTCATCTTTCCATTCTCATTCTGGGGCCACCAGGCACTGGGCCAGCCCTCTACAAGTTAAGGTAGTCTCTGGGCTTCTGTGTTTTGTGGCAGCTGATCACAACCCCAAAGAGCCATTGCACTACTTAGGAATGACCAGAACACAACTGTTGTGCCAGCTATGGCTCCTTTCTCTTAGGAATGTGTCGTTTTCCCAGGCACTCTCAGGGAAGTGACAAAGGGGACTGCTGCATTAGCTCTATTCCACCAAAAGGTTTCCTCTGTGATGGGGAAATCCTCAGGCAGTCAGATTTGCTGGTTTGAGGCACCACGGTAAGACAGACAGTGGGGTGGCTCAGGATCTCATCACCAATTTTGCTTGACCTAATAGGAGGCACTGAACCACTGGCTGAAAGAAATGTAAGTCGTTTTAGAGCCCAGAAAAAAAACAAACAAGTTAGTAGAGTTTTTTTCCCGTGTTACAAAGGAACAATATTGGCAGAACCATCAGAGCCTGAATCAATTACATGATGTTGCTGTCTCACTGAATTATAATTGAGCATCAGATAATCATAAAGTCTACTATTTGTGACATCAGAATTAAAGAAATAGATATGGAAATAGGACATTTATTAGATTTGTATTTGAGAGTCAAATCTCTTGGCAACACTGACGCTGATCTACTGCACAGCATTATCACCTATAGATGTGCAGGCTGGACTTGTATTAAAAGAAAATTGCAAAGCATTCTGATACATCAGGAACTTTTAAGGCTTATTTTTTTAACCACCATTTCCCCTTCATCACTGCCATAACACAGGTCAAGTTGGGGTGAGGGCATAGGCATTTAGCAGTTCTCAACTCCAATTTCAGAACAAACACTAAATAACTTTGTAATTACATGCAAATACTGAGAATTTAGCAGTCAGTGGATGCTGTGAAACCATGCAGTGCTGCCAGCTACTGGCTACAAATTGTATCTGAGGCTAATCCCTGACACTCTTGTGGAAAGAGAGACGAGGGTGTGAACTGTCACAAATATTTATTCAGCAACGTGCCCATGTACAAACTCTATAGTCAGCAAAGGCTGAAAGAGCTTAATGGTCTGCCCCGGAGACAAGACCAAAATCAACTTTGCCTTTCAGCTGTAGTAAGTAATCCAGAGGTAACGGGGTGAGGGGAGGAAGGTGGCCTCAGCAGGGGGCTGCCATGACAATAAGATGAGACGTCTCTTATAGGTTTAGAAGGAGCTGGGTTCATGAAGCCAGATGATACGGCCGGCTAGTGGGTGTGGGAAAACTAGCCAGGGTGCTGGTAAGGAGAGAATGTCTGGGAACAAAACTGTGTGTATTTTTCTCTGAGTCAAGCACACAGACTTCTGGTCATTCAGTGACTATAAGAGAGATTCCATTCCAAACCATTGGTGTCCAGTTATTAGAGTGTACTGACTTAGGCATGCATTAAGTACTTTAGAAAAAGGTCAGACAACTAATCAGGTATTTTTGATTATTTAAATTACTTTTTATTGAACAGTGAAATCCACCACCATTTCAGGATGTCTTTGTAAATATTTAAAATATGTACAATCTAAACATTGTTAATTTTGCTCAGAATGCCTTTGCCTTTCTTTGTATCACTATAAAATGTTTTACTGCTTGAGAGCTACAATAACAAACACAATCCAATTTACTCATTTTGTGGGTCAGTATAACTCAACCTGGATCCAAATGCAGGTTCAATTCCTTGTAAATAATTTGTGGGAGGTAAGGGGAGAAGAGGGGATGCAAAAAAAACACACATACTTACACACATATGCTGATTCTTACTCCCAGAGATAGTGCAGATTGGGAAGATAACATTCTTCACATGTTACATTAATCCAAGCTGTTAACTGCTTCTTTCACAGTACTTTAATTTAAAGATTATATTGCATTACAGGTAAATATCCTAAATATCCTGGTTAGAACTTGCACTTTCATATACTACTGCATAGAATAACTAGCAGAGTTAAAATGTTTATACAAACTGCCTTTCATATCCTGTGCAGTATATTTCTATTACACAACTGGTGCATAATACAAAACAACTTGTCAGCAGGTTCCTTCCTGGTGGAAAGGGGGCTATCTTTAAAACAGGATAATTAAGCAAGATAACCAAGTGCCTACAATTTTGTTCTGCGCTGGAGACGTCTTTCCAGTGAGTCTGCCTGCTTCACCTCATTGTGTGGTGTACACAATTTCTATATTAAGGCTGGAATAGCTACAGAACAACTCTAAGGGGATTAAGCTCCCAACATTAAGCCTTTCCATCAAGAATTACCCAGTTATTGAACTCATTTACAGAATGCCCATTTGCGATTTGATTTTACCACTCACTCCCCTTGATCCTAACAAGTAAGTAATGGGGAGCCACCAAAAGCCAACTGGAACTGAAACAGTTAATACATGCTGTATGGAGTCCTGGAAGGGAAATTTAAGAGGAGCTGTAATCCTGATCTCTAGTTACGTACAAAGGGAGAAGGTATCACGTACCAGAGAACTCTTTAATTTAGCTGATAAAGGCATAATAAGATCCAGCAGTTGGGCATTGAAATCAGTGAAGATTAAAGTGAGAGGGAGTCAGGCTAGATTGTAGTAAAACTCCTTACTGCCCTTGAAGTCTAGGCAGGTTTTGCAGCTGTGGGGCTTTGTCACTGCAATTCTCCAATTAATCTGTTGAACACAAAGGGGATGAAAAGTAGCCAAGCAGGCTGCCCTCGGACTATTAATAGCATCCATGATTACATGCATGCTCTCAACATGCACAATATGTCAGCAACTCCTCTATGCTGAGTCTCAGTGGCTCTAATTGCTATCTCCAGGTGACTAGAGGGAATCCTCTGGGCCAAACCCTACCATTTGGTCAGATCACAATCAATCATTAGCCAACTAAAATCATTCGCAGGACAAATCTGCTGCTAAGCTGATGCTGATCACACTCTTCCCTCTCAGGCCTAGGTGCATCCTCAGCAAGCTGCATTTTCTATATTTACTGAGCAGGAGTCTTCTTACCTGTGTAATGGAGCATGCATATTACTATAAACGCTGGCACATTTTATCAGGATTCAACTGCAGAAGACCCCTATAGGATGGATGCTGCAAAACTGCAGCTTCATCTTGGCTAAGAGTGGGGTCAGCATCTTCCCTTGTTGTGCATTATATAACCTTTCACCAGGTGTAGCTGGGTTGAGACAGAATTAAATAAAAATGGGACAAGCGCTGCCCCCTTAAATATAACAGAACTGAAAGAATAAAAGAAATATACTTACTTGCCACTAAGCAGATGAAAACAATATGGAGCATATATTAAACACCAAGAAACTACTCATGATAGTCTTAGCAGCAGACATCTCATGAGTGATCCATCATGACAGTGCCCTAGCGATCTGTGATAACACCTTGATAGTCATAGATGGAGAGATTCCGAGGGCAGAAGAGACTATTACGGTCATTTAGTCTGACTTCATGTGTAAGAAGTCACAGCACGTCCTCCTAATAATTCCTTTTGAACGACAGCATAACTTATAATGTAACTTTCAATATCAGAGGGGTAGCCGTGTTAGTCTGGATCTGCAAAAGCGACAGAGTCCTGTGGCACCTTATAGACTAACAGATGTGTTAGAGCATAAGCTTTCGTGAGTGAATACCCATTTTGTCAGATGCAGCATCCGTTAGTCTATAAGGTGCCACAGGACTCTGTCACTTATAACATAACAAGAACAGTGAACTGCAGCATTAATTTCATGTTTCTGTAATGGGCCACAGCCGTGTTCATTCAGATATTCCCTCTCCTGAACTGTTCACTCCCCACCACACTAAGCACAATGGGCAAGTTAAAGAAATCCAATGTTACGAGATTCTTTTATCCACACTACACACAATAAAGGAAATACAACACTGAGAATTCTGTTATCTGGACTAGTTTGGACTTTCTTTTCTATTTAGCTACCTGAAAATGCCACCATGAGACCACAATTTACCTTGATTGGCAGTAAACTGTAATGATAAACCCTTGAAAAATTTATTTAGCATGTTGCTATATTTCTGCAGAATTTGGCCATGGCAGGAGCTAGTAGAGGGGATGTATAAAGGGATTCTTTTTGGTAGCTCTGTAGTGTTCTCGGTTTGATTGTCTGTCAAGCTATCTAGGTAACTGACAGTCTATAAATTGTTTAAGTAGGTCAGCTTCCATTTCAATCTCAGCCCCAAGTCCCCCAGCAATAGAAGTTATTGAGAAGGAAGATCTTTCACATTCAGTTTAATTCTCATTATCCTGGGCATTATTTCTTCTCATACACACCTTGAAATATTAATTTTCTTCTTAATCTTAAGATATTTAAGAAGAGTTTCCAGTAGAAGCAATTAAATTGCATAGCACATTGAACAGATACATTTCTCAGTAATGTAAATCTGAATTTGTATTTAAAGATCTTTTGTTAAAATTTAGAGAATTTGTATAGTAGATACCTCTACAATAAAGCTGCACTACACACAGGCTCCAACAGAGAGAATATTTCTCTCATCTCTCATCCTCTCATCTCCATAATTTCTGCTTGACAGCCTTTGTTTAGCTACTTAACTTGCTATAGTTTCTCCTTTAGACCCTTTAGCTGGATCTGCATAGATGGCACAATACCCCACTACTACGATTTGGCAGTTTCAGCAGTGTCTGGAGCTTTACATGTGGACAGCACTTCAATGTGTAGGGGGGAGTGCTGATTGCTTCACAAGGAGGAAGTGCTAGTGAGGGTTGGTGGAGCAGAGAGAGGGGAGAGCAACAGGGGTGTGTGTCTGGAGCTCAGGCAAGCCCTCACAGAATGAAGCAGTCATGAACCTGCCCAAATCCTGGGAGGGACAGCACAGCCAATCAGGGACACCCCAGGACAGGAGGAGCACTGTGCCAGGGGGGAATCACCTGAGAAGGACAAACCGGAGCTGGATGCAGTATCACTGCTGCCCAGAGCTGTATGGGGCCCATGAGTACTGGGGCTTGTGACTTTGCATTGGGAATAAGAAGGGAGGCTGTTAGTAGTTAAAGGGAGATGTTGTTGCTGCGGTGGAAGGGTGGGGGACAGCAGGGGAAGGGCCAGGGACTAGCCTCTGCAGCCCGGAGAGGCTGGGCAAGAGAGTCCGATGGGCTGGATGTGGGGACTGTCTCTGCTGCATTCCTGTGAGCACATTCTCTTGGCCAGAGCGGCCTACAGAGCAGGCTCCATCTTGGCCATGAGGGTGCTAAAGTTACACAAGAGAACACAATGGCAAAAACTGTCCAAAACAGGGAGCCAGGTCTCAGGGTTCAGTCTTGTTTCTCAGATAACACCACAGGAAGGCTGATAAATGTGACTGAGGTCTCTCATTCAGTTACTTGAGAGGTACAAGTTTGCGTTACAGCTGGTAAGGGGCACCCTTGAGCTTGGGCCTATCTCATAAAAGTAGAGATCAGGTACAAAAGTCAAATCCTTATTCCTAGAGAAGTGGGGTCTTGTAACTGAGATACTGGATTAGGATTCTGTCCTTGATTCTGCCACACACTTCCTATGGGGCCTTGGACAAATCACATTCTCTGTGTATCTCACTTCCCCCTCTCTATAAAATGGGGAAAATATTACTTCACTGCCAACAAGGATGTTCTGAGACTAAACTGAAACTACTTTCCTAATGAGCACAATGAAGACAAAAGGGAGCTAGCCTTGATTCAGACACCACCCAAACCACTTTGAGGTGTTTGGTTCCTGGGTTTTTGTTTGGTCTCATCTCTAGATACAGTCATTCAGAAAGAATCTCGAAAGACACCAGAGATGCAAAATTAGAGTCAAGAATGCTTAATGAAGTCAGCAGTCTGACTGGCAGAACATAAATCTGCACTGTTTCTTTTTATTGTTAAACTGCAAAGAGAACCATTGAATAAAATGAACTTATTCCTCAGTTTTCTAATAACTTTTTGAAATAGTTTTTAGATAATCCAAGATTATCCTTAGATTTAATCTTTTTGATAAGAAATGAGGATGTCGAGGGTTGCATTGCAGAAGATGGATCTTGAAAAATGTAGATTGTGTTTAATAAAATAGGTTTTATAGGGAAGAGAAACGTAATGGGTAATCTAGTCAACAATCACTGTATTTTACAAATACTATCTCAAAAGAATATTGGACTAAATGCTGCTCCCATGTACACTGGTGTAAATATAGAGTAGCTATATTAACACATTATTCCATGTTTACATTTGTCAAATTGATCCACTGCATCTGAGAAAAAAAATCACTGTGGAATATAAAATAGATCAGGTCAGAGATTCAGTGTCCCATATCCTCACTTGCAATGTATTGTAAACATCTATTTCATTCTCTGCAGAAAGTTCTACAAGCAGATGCAAAATTAATTGAGTTGATTGATTTGCTGGATGTCAGAGATCATGAAAGTCTGAATGCTTCTGCCATATCACTCACTGCACAATACTTAGAGAACACGAACTACCCTGACAATATCAGAGTCTGTGGGAGGAACTCCTATGGCCCAGGAAACTTACACAACTTGGTTTTATTTATTTGTTTACACACAACTAGATCTCTGGAGCTAGGAAACTTTGGACCATTTCAGATTAAAATTTGGTTATGGATCTGTTAAAGTGAAACATGAATACTGTACCTGCTTTTAAGATAGTTCTTGTCTTTGCAAGAGTGCCACCTACAGTACTTAACAGGCACATCAGAAAGAACATGGAGCTTCGCTACAGCTAGATTAGTCTTATTCTTTTCTAGTGATTATGAGCCTAACCGAAAGCCCATAAAGTCAATGGGAATCTTCCCACTGACTTCAGCACACTGTAGATCATGCCCTAAAAGCTTCCCTCCCCCGCCCCCCAGCCCCCTTTTCACTTCTTTTGGTACTTTAACAATCCAGGGCATCCTAGTGCTTTTATCAGCCATTTAAATTTCTCTTTGGTACAAGACCCTTTTAAGTGGATTGAATAGATATTTCAAAATTCTCACTTTGCTTATGAATGTTTTTAAGTATGACTGGGAAAGAGGTAGTTAAAAATACTAATCGCTTTTATTTTTTTTAAATAGCTATATGATATTCTTGTGTGACTACGCATTATGTTCACATCAGTTACATTCTGATAATAGTAACAAAAATAATCCTATGACCACTCAGGCACACACACGCGCATGCAGCGTATCAACTATTTTGTAATTAAGCAGAGGCTATTTTGACTGATTCGGTCTTTAGCCTCCACAAAGTTGCCTGTCCAAAGAAATTTCTATAATTGTCTTTATTGGCTACAGACAAATGTAATTTCATTTCAGCATGGGGGAGACTGGATGGCTGAGGGAGATTTTGGTGGGAGGGAAGAAGGAGCTCTTCTGTCTAGGTTACTTGGCTTGAATATGTTACAGGCCAGAAGTGATGGAAAGTAGTCACCAGCCATCTTACTGGACAGGCTTCAACAGTACTGAAATTGGCACCACATTGGCATCTTCTGCAGAAGGGCCAAGGATTGATGGGACTTTACTCACCTTTAGGAAGGCATGATGGAAGCACATGGACAACAAGGTGTGGGGGAAGCTTCTGCATCCAGTTCTGGCACTAATCATGAATACTGACTCAACTCAGTCTCCATTTTAATTCATGCCCAGCCTCACAAGCTACAACATGGCCTTGCCACTGCAGTTTCTTACACAATGTCTGTTTCCTAGGTTCTCCATATCTCACTGAAATCTCCTTCCCCAGCGCCAGGTTTCTGGTATCTCCTGTTTTGTTCCTTTGGAGATAAAAAAAACTATTCATCTGGTCCCAAACAGAACAGGGAAGTATGGTCAAAATAAACACTGTTTTTGTTTTCCCATTCATATGAAGAACTTCCCATATGTAATAAAATGTCAGTGGAAAGAGTAGAGCAGGTCTGTGGAATTTTTAAGATTGTATTCTAGGCCCTGAAATGAATCATTTTATTCCTAACTTCAAATTCGTTAGAATATAACTGTTCATATTTATCCACACAGAGACTTTACTAGCTCAGCTGGTTTAATACCAGTCTTGTCTACAAGCTAAGCCTTAAAAAAGAAACCACGCGCGCGCGCACGCACACACACACACAAAAGCAGACAACTGCACTTATGGCCTGATTCAATTCCACTCAGTGGGGCTGGGTTGGGCCACAAGTGCAAGAAGGATGTGGGGAAAACAGGAGAGAGTTTAAATTTCATCTGTTACACATTTTGTCCTGGTTTGTAAACCTAATATCCCTTGCAATATGATAGTGACAGTAGCACAGGTATTACATCTTGCCCAGCAGTAATATAGTTCTAGTCCAGATGAACTATTTGGTTTTATTGTTTATCCACTCAGGACTAGATAGTATCTCTTAAAATGGAAGCCTGTTCAATGATCTCTTAATTAGCTCTATTTTTTTCTGTTGTTCAGACTAATTAGAACCACAAGGAAATTTCTCCCCCATTCATTTTAAAGGGAGTCTTGATTTATGTAATCAAGAATCAGAGGGGTAGCCGTGTTTGTCACTTCTGCAATTCCAGACTAAGTGTCCTGCGGCACCTTAAAGACTAACTAAAGTTTTAGAGCATAAGCTTTCGTGGGCTAATACCCACTTCGTCGGATGCACCGACGAAG